>CM061063.1:10538017-10736026 GCA_030762895.1 Sophora flavescens
AAAGTATTATCTAAGAACTAAATACTAATATTAGAAGTATTTGCACTATAATAGTATTTAACTTTTTTTTCAGTAAGTAGCATTTAACTTCTTTTTACAGCAATTTCATTCCCCCTGAAGCTCATAAATTCGAAAGAAAATTGGCTGGAAAAATCAAGTTATTATCATATTCATAATTTTATAACTAGAAATAGTATGATGGAGCATACCTCATTGGCAATGCCATACTTGGCACAATCAATGGCAAGACGAGTTGCACGCCCAATACTTTCTTTGGTCCTTGACAAAGTTTCGATCATTCCTTCAAAAGCATCACGAGCAACAGCAGCCTCAGTACCACCACTCAGCGGCCTCCTAGACCCCTTTGCACTGAACCAACTCTTTCTTCTTCAATTTCTTCAACATCAAGTTGATTTTGAAGCAGAGTGATGATCGTTAGTAGATGGAGAAGCCAATATTGGATGCTCATAAACTCCCTCCCACATCTGCCTGTAAAAAATTGCTTGAGACAGACAGGAATGGCTGAACTGTGGGAGGCTCGAGTCCCCCCCTGAACACTGTGAATGCCAAGAGGAACACATTGAGAATGGGCTTGTTTCCTTTTTGCTTGGGCAACCGCAATAAGATGCTTCATAGTTTTAGCAGTTTCTGGAGTCCGAGAACCAGTATATACATTACTTTTTTCTTCCGTGCCTACGTCCAATCTGTAATAATATAAACAAGGAAGGAAGAAGGATCAATAAATAATTCCAAAAGAAACAAGAAAAACCAAAGGTTTAATTAATCTGTAAATCCTTGAACTATTTGGGAATTTTTAAACAGATTTCTATATTTTAAAAGTTTGTAATTGGGTCCAGAATACATGAAAAAATTGTAACTGGGTCTCGTACACTTTTCCGTTAGGGCTCCAAGAAATACAGGGATATGTGACCTATTTGAATTTTTCTAAAAAAATTAGGGACCCACAAATGACAAGTGGATGGATCTCTTATGGAACCTTAATAGATACTTAACTAAAACTATCGAATAGTGTACGAGGGACCCATTACTTATTTTGTATCCAGGGACCCAATTACAAAGTATATAGACCTATTTGAAAATTCCTAAACAGTTCAAGGACCTACAAATTAATTAAAGCCAGAATCAAAAGCATATGCACCTATCAACATGAAAAGCATCAGGCTCCTTAAAACCAACTGTTGAAGAAGGAACTTCAACTGCCTGTGGTAATCTTTTTTGGAGTAGTTTTAGAAATTTCTGCAGAAGAAGCAAGCTTCTTTTTTATGAGCTGCAACTAGATTCTGAGAAGTGATGTTATGCAAAGATTTTGAAGACCCATGATCAGCCTTCTTTTGAGTAGCATTATTGGAAACTCTAAGCAAAGAATTGGAAGATTTATGCCTCTCAGCATTTGACTTTGTTGCAGGGGGCCAACTGAGGTGATTTTTACAGAAGAGGCAGAGCTTAATTTTGCCACCTTGGAAGGGAACTGCTTTGAATTTAATTTTTCAGGACTATGAGCAATATCTGCAGGAAATTCTTCATCGGAATTCTATTTTAGAGGCTGCCTATTTGACGAAGTGTCATTATGTTATTGAGAAGATGGTTATTTCAAATGGATATCCTCAAGCTCACCAGAATTTCTGAGAGCCAGCTGACCAACATCAGACTTCTTTGAGTGTGCATTGTTGCTCTTCAAGACATCTGAAGCAAAAGGTGACTTGATATTTTTTGCAGCTCCTCCATGAACAGGAGTTTTAGGTTCATCATCATCGTCATCATCAAAAAGGCAAACAGCTTTACGTTTCCTCTTTACTTGTTTTATCATAACATTATTTGCATTAACTTTCAGTCTAATAGAACTGCTTTCTGTTTTCTCATCAGAAGCAATGCTAGCAGAACCAGGCATAGCTTTCTGTTCTTGGCTATGATATTTGGTCCCAGGTAGCACCTCATGGATAGAATCATCAGAAGCTAAAACCCCAATTTGACCCCTTGCTGCTAAGCTTTTTTCTGTTTTTCAAATGTGGCGTGGACCATTTCAACTCTAACTTTTTAATTGATTTGTCTTCAACAACAGTAGAGCCAGGCAAGGCACTTTTCACATCTTTTGGGACAGATCCTAACATTATGTCATCTTTGGCATCCATATGCTTCAGCTTCTTGGTAGCATGTAAATGTTCATTTGTTGCCACATTATGCTTTGCGTGAAGTTGGGCCTTCTTTTGCATACTATAACTTTTGCCATCAGCCTCCTCAGAATCAACCAAGATCTCTTGCAACTCATTTTTTTCCTCAAGACTTGTTTTGACTTTTAGCGAGCTCTTATATTTTTTTTCCAGTATTACCATTAGAGTCTGATTTCAGAGTATCTGGAGAATCTGATTTAATAGCAAATACATTTTTCCTTTTTTCCCAGCTTTCATCATCTCTCCAGACATGGAAAGATCAATGCTGCCAGTAAATTTCTGCCCTTCAAGGATGATCCTGCAGATAATCCGCCATTTCTATTTCTATCATCTGCACCTTCGTCTCTCCTTGAGCCAGTACCATGCTTCCTTGGCTTGCTCCCATTTGTCAAAACACTATGTCCATTATCATCTTGCGCTAAGTCATTAACATTGCTTCCACCCTTAAGACTAGATTTGTTAGCATTCTTCTTTAACTCTGAACCAATGGATAATTTACTTTTGATCACAGGTGACAAAGCAGAATAATTTTCATTTGGTTCAGATACACAGAGCTTTTCATACTGGCTATCACTTTCTCGAATGCTCTGAGCACAGTGCTCCAAATTAGAGTCAATTTTACCCATATCGATGTTATCTTTTTCTGCATTTGATACCACAGCATCAGTAGCATCCTTTAAGTCACCCACTACTCCATCAACAGAAGGAGCCTCTGAACCTATACGAGAATCATCAGTGTCATCTGTCAAACAACTAGCCTTCTGTTTCTGTATCTCATCAAATGCTGCACAGATTTCCTTCACAGCTTGGGTAAAGGGCTTCGTCTTGCCTTGAACCCGAGCAGACAACTTATTTTTAGCCTCACCAGTAAATGCCTGAATATCCACAGGGGCAACAAAAGCTCTGCAAAGGAGCAAAGGAAAAGAACATGGCATAGGTGAAGCTGTAAGCAGATAAAATGTAAGACAATCATTCTAAAGTAAAAGAATAAACAAAAGAGATGAAAAGCAGAAATCATCAGAGTAATCACAAAATCAGATTATTCAGGTTGAATGGATGCGGATAAACAGAGTTTTTTGAAATTATTTGAAATTTACTTAAAGTAAAATCATAGTTGTTAACCAAAGGTTTAATTCTTTAATTGGGTGGCTAATTCTGGATACTACACCTTTTGAGATTGTGAGTCACATTGCCGTTGATGGAGAACTAGTCATAAAAATGCTCCTCAAAGCGAAGAAAATAATAAAAATTAAAGCATAATGAAAACTACAGAATCTGGATACCTTCTTTCTCCAAAAGGGAGAGGAGATTCATTATTGTCAAAGGAAGTACTAGAGCAGAGGATAAGACATCCTTACAAAACAACCAAAGAAAAGAGAAAGAATCCATAAAAAGATTAACAGTAGCTTAAAAAGAGCTTTTCAAGCCCTTAGCAATAGCAAGAAGGATTCAATCTCAAAACATTTAACTAACACTGAAAAGTCACCCAGATCACTCGTACATCATCAACAAATTTCTTATTAGGCTATTTATAATCATGTATTAATATTATCGTGCATGGATGCTGGAAAATCTATACAACTAGAGACAAGTTTCAAAACAATAAGTGGCGACCACAAAATCTACCTTCTCGTGTGAGAAAATTGGTATTATTTCATAATTCCGCTAAGGCGCTAACTAAATTCCTGAATTTACTTTCCTTATTACTTAATTAGATTCACTATAAACTCCAACCATCAAATTTATCACATATACAACATCTCAGACCCTGTTTTTGGATACATTCAAGGGCCAAGGGAGGGAGCTGGGGAGCCTCAAGGAGATCCGACTATTCGGTTCATTAATACACAAGCTAAGGAGAAGAAAAGGTTCGATCTTGAGCCATAAATACCACAACAAGTGAAAATAACTAATTTACACAACCTTCAAACTCAAATTTTGAGGCATAAACTGTTTAAGACTCACCCTAATAGTCAAATCATCTCCCCACCCTCATCCATGAATCATGACAGAAGTCCTCACAACAATATCTAGACCCACGTTGAAAGTTGCTTTCTTTCTCTAAAGCCTCATAAAATATTGGGTAAGAAACAAAAAAATAATTGCAAAAATCCATTCATATTATGTTAGAGATATAAAATGATTCAATGACCTCCACCAAACTACTTAAGCTTTAAGGAGAGTCAATTTTTTTAAAAAAAAAACAATTTATTTAAGGAACAAGAGTACAAAAATGCAGGGGACAAGAAATCCTCAAAAGCTTCGCTTCGCACATGATAGCGGCATCCCAAAAAACAAACTAGAAACAAAACTAACAACAATAAAATGCAGCAAAGCATGCCAACTTCTCCTGGGTCTGCCAAGGACAACCCTCTAAAAAGGCAGTGAGAAGAACCCCACAAAGAAGCTAGAAAAACTACTCTATCCTAGATAAACTCGAGACATCTAGCACCCTGTAAAGATTCTAGCATTCCATTCCAACCAAATGCACCAAAGAACACATAAGCGAGCACATTGTCAGAGCTTTTTAGCATCTTTGCTAGAGTCAAATCCCCTAAAGGAGAGCCGATCTTTGATATGGATTAGAACCTCTATGACCAAGTGATTAGGGTTGAACCTTGCTAAGCCCATTCTTCATAGTTGAATTTTAGCATAAGGCAAAAAATGCCACGCTAAGCACAAAAAGCTCTTGGGTGAGTGGGAGTGTTAGACATGTAAAATGATTCTTGGCCCTCCTCCACCTAATAGCTAAAGCTTTTAGGAGAGTAGGTTCTTGCTATATTACAAAGCCAATTATACACTACAAGTAATTAATGGAATCAACAATTTATATTGACCAGTTAAGCACTGAAGATTATCAATCTTGAAACCATTATTACTTACAATTATCTTAAACACCAATGTTCTTTATAAAGACTTGTTAAAAAATACAACATACAAACAAATGCACACATGAAATAGAGAATTGGAATTAATTATTATCCGTTTCATGACTAAGGATATTGTTCTTTGACCACTATGACGTAATACACATGCTACATTCCACATTTAAAATTTGATATGACCTTGTCTCAGCCACCAGCTGGTGAGTCAGAAAATTCTCTAGCAAGCACAACAACCAAAAGCCAAAGGTTCACTTAAAGTATTATTTCAGCTATGCCATATGTATCTCTTTTCCACCTCCGAAATGCATTACACAGTTTCCCACTATTTTGGATAAGGGTCTTGCTAACCAGTGCCCTTAGGGCTAAGGGCGCTGGTTAAGGAATCCAAAAGAAGTAAAGTTTTATGGGAAAACAAAATATACCACTTCTCAATACAATAAATACATCATTTCCCATACAAACTTGCTTTTTTTATTCTTTAACCAGTGCCCTTACTTGTTAACATTCTCCTTTGGATAGTAATCCTTGTTTTAATTTTCATCATGAGTTATTGAATCCACCCTAAAAGAACTTATCACCATTCATCTAATTACTTGACAACCTAACCGTTCACATACTTTCTAGCTACCCATTTCAATATAAACAGGTGAAAGAGACTTACATTTCTTCCGTACCAAAGAATTGAACAAAATATTTCTTTGGATCAGGGGGTTTATCCCATTCTTCAGGCCTGCTTATCTGAAGACAAATATGCAACAAAGTGAGTATCCCCGGTACTAATAACAAAAAATTCAACTACCACAATTAGTTGGTAACCATATAGCAATGCAAAAATATCACAAAAAGGGAAGAGGACACAAAAGTAACAGTCGAGCAAATTGGGACGGTGTAAATGTTCAATTGTTTATAGATCAAATTTACCAAAATCTTAACAATGTTCAACAACAAGAGTCTATGCAATCACTAAAAACAAAACCACATCACATTAGCCACCAATAGATGTAAAATCCCTAATCTGAACAATTTTACAACCTAAGCAGAGAAAAGTAATTGAATTTAGGCTTACCTATTCAAAATCCAAGTACGAATAAGCAGTGCAACACAGAGATTTCCATTGCAAGTGTGACATACATATCGATAGGTGAAACATGAAGAATATGCGAAAAACATCAAGAATTTGAGGAACAGAGTGAAACCTTGGCAGGCCAAGCTGGGAAGCCCTTGACCTTAGCGAGGACGAGATCGCCCAAACTCAACTGCCCATTGGCCTTAGCCTTGTTCCCTCCGCGTCGACGCGCGGGAGCCATAACGGTCGTCGATGTTGCACAGTGAGTTCAATTGAAAAACACGACGTCGAAGAAGGGTAACGGGATCGGAATCAAGCAATCAAAAAACCCTAGAAAAATCCCGCGGAAGCGGCGGCGCGGGTATGTGCGGTGGGGATTATCTCCGGCAGCGAAGAGGCGTGACGGGATGCAGCTAGGGCGGCGGAGGGAAGGGCGGAGAAGGAGGGGTGAGCATTGAGAAAAAGGGAGGGAAGGGAATCGGGAAATTGCAGGGAGGGGTTGAAGGCGGTGGCAGAGGGAAATAGAGAGGAAGAGAAAGGGAATAGTGTAGATTTCGTTAGGGTGGCTTTGGCAACACGGACCTATTGGGAATTTTCTGATATTTTTTTCTTTTGGTTTTGCCCACTGCCTATATTTCGAGTTTGTTTTTCAATTCGGGTCCGGATTAGGGATGTTAATTTTATCCATACCCGTGGATATCCGTAGATAAAATCTGTAATGTGTATGGGATGGGTAGTTAAACGGGTACTCGCGGATAAAATAAATGGGTAATTTCAATGCCGTTTATAAGCAGGCGGGGCGGATGTCACACTATCCGCGTCCCACGGATACCGTCTCAGATTACTTAAATTATTAAAATGACATTTATTATATATATGTAGTAATTGCTAAATGTATTTAATTACTTTTATTAGTAACTTTTGTAATTGGATAATGCTTTGATGCTTTCTTAACATCTATTTGCATGAACATGGTTATTTTAAATTGAATTACGTATATTTTAGCAATTTTTCAAGAAAAAGAGTATATATTTTTTCTGGAAAAAATAATTCGTGGATACCCGCAAACCCGTGGATATCCGCGAAACCCGCTGGATACCCGCTCGAAAAATACCCGCGTGGGTAACAGGCGGGGACGGGTACGGATTTTACCCGACAGATACGGGGGCAGGGGGAGTGCTACCCGTGTCCGCCCTGCCCCGTTGCCATCCCTAGTCCGGATAGAGCAATTTTTGTTTTATTTTCAGTTGATTTTGATGGGAGATCTTGTATTTTCTACCAATATGCCAATTCATATGGGGGAGATATGCAATTTCAATATCTTTGACACATTTTTTTTTACAATGAGCGGCCGCATTCGGAAATGTTGATTAGTGAGGGCAAATCATATATCATAAATATATATATATATAAATAAATATATATATATATATAAATAAATGTATAAAGCGATAAAATAACGATATCATTAAGTCAAAAATTGGAGATCACAAAAAAATTATTATTGTATATCGAAAAAGTTAAAGATAACTTCAACAAATTATAATTGTTCTTTACGTGTCTTCATATTTTAAAATTGTTATATGATATTTTTCCATTTTCAACACTATAAAAAAAAGGTCTCGTTGTGCATGTGACCGAACAATCATTAAACAATTCATCATTCACTCACACAATTGTGCACTTGATTCTTCACAAAATTCATTGCAGAGAAACTCCTTTCAATTGTTGCAGTGGTCACGAGCAAAATCGAAGCTAACTTCAAAGTAAATATATCATTGGATACACAATATACTTTCTAGTTTTCACCAACATTTCAGAAAGATCACTATTCTCATTTAAATTATAAAAACGAACATTCATGATATAATTTTAAGTCGACTATCATATGATTCAAGCCCCATAGCCACTATACCAATACTTTCTACTCCATTTCTCTCTCTAACTCTTTTACTAATTCTAATTTTAAAATATATTTTAAGTTGTCCTAAAAAATTGAAAAGTATTGGGATAATGGGGGCAACATTTTTTTTCATTGGGGGCAAAAATAAAATTATTTAAGATTTAATAAAAGAAAATTTTACCTGGTGGGGGTTGCTGCACCAAATGGCGCATGTGTGGATTCGTCACTGATCATGAGATAGGTATGAAGTATCCAATGATTTTGTCGATGACTAATCTCCGTGGAGGAGAACTTAGCAAGCTACCTTTAATAGGGTCTCCCCTCCCAACTACATTTTTTCCATCAACAAAACTCGAACTCGCGACTTTGCTTAAGTGATCCGAGCTCAGTTCCACCCAGATCAACGTAATGTTGGTTGGCACATCTTCTATTGTAGGCATTAATCAATTAAAACAATTAGAATAGGAATTTAATTTTGATATATTGACTTTAATGGCTTTTAATTTAATGTTGTTATGATCAAAGTCAAATATATTTTAAATGTTGTGATAATTTATGATAGACTTACACTAACAGTGTATATCAATTAAATCTTTAGAATAGATGGTAACATATTATTGAGCTCTTTTATTCATATGAATAAATTGCTTTGATATATCAATTGTCCGTGTAAGAGTGATATTGATTCATCATAGTTAGGATTTAGATTTCCAAATAAAAAATTAAACAGATAAAAAAAAATTAGGGTTTAAATTAACTATATCTATATGTATGTACATGTTACACGGATAAATGACCACGTCACATGACTAACTAGAAATATAATTATGTTATTTGAACATCAAAATTTAGACACCGTATGTAATATTGTATATTTTTATCTCTATCTCACTCTTACTTTTTATCTTTTTATATAAACGCATTCCAAAAAAACACCATAAAAGCAAAGGGACACCATATGGTGTCCATTGTTTTGGTGTTCATAAAACTTTTCTCCTAAAAATAAGGTGCATGCTTTCATAAACCATAAAACAAACATAAGTAAATAAGCTTTTTACGAGAAAAAAACACTTATTTTTAAAATAAAAGTACTTTAAAAAAAAATACAGATGTTTGGATGGGTTTTTAGAAAAATGCAATAATAAAAAAAGCACATTTTGATACTTTTTTAAGAAGCTACAATTTCTATCTTCTAAACAAGAAGCATGTGTTTGCATCCGCGTCCTGACACTGCAGACGCACGCGTCCATTGTGAAGCTACAAGAGAGAGCTTACTGCGTTGAATGTGTCTTGGGGCGTGAAAATTGATCTGTGACCATAGTTCCAAACACATAAGAAGTAGTAGAAGAGGGAGATCATGAATTATGTTTTGTATTGGCCAATAATGTCCCTATAAAAAAATATCACAAACTATTTTCACGATTTGAGTAAAAGGATACACCACCTACGTGCATGTTTTGCTATAATGAGTAGTTTCATGTTGAACGTGCTTTCACACTGTACATCAACAAAACACCAGCCACGAGTTCCATCCAGGCATTGGAAAGTTATCCTCCCACTCTTATTCAAATAGAGTCAAAAATAATTCAAAGCTGGCGCTGTTGTATGTCGTCCTAGCATACAATCATTCATCTATCCCTCCCTATCATGTTCAATCATCTCCCACTGGTTCCATAATATTTGTCACTCCCGCAAGTCTATTCCTAGCAGCAATCAACCAACCATATAAATTCAAAAGATTGGAACTACAGTCGGCTATCCTGGCATAATAACCAATTTCTTTTGTTTCCTATCTTTGCAAAGTTCTTCAATCATCTGTCCTTGAGCACCATTATAACTACTGCTCTCAGGCACTGTTATGGCATTATAGGGGCTGAAGCAATTTTATTTCATGTGAACATGTTCCTATCTCAAATTTAAAATGCTGTGAGCATAAATCAGTATTTTCCAACCACAAATATTCGACAAGTTATCCACATATTCTGACTGAATTTGCATCATGCATTGAGTGGAACGGGTAACTTGACCTTTGATTAAATTCCAATTCGGTTATCCTAGTTTTACTTTTCACACACATAAAATTAGCAATCAAATATACAATTGAATACCCTCACCATAATATTGATCTGATACAAGATAAGGATAGTTAAAGTTCAAAATCTGTGTTACAAAAAAACATTATGCCAATAAAACCAAATTGAGCATTAGACAGAATTTCAATGATGAAATCTAACAACCGAAACTAACAAAGATCATGTCCAATTGATAAAATTATATCAACTGCAATTTATACCTAAGGTGGCAGACATGACATTTAAATACAGCAAGGATTCCTCAAAGACTAACCCTCCAGTGCTAATCTGAACCTTTATCTTTGCCTTCATTAGCAACAGCATCAGAAACCAAAGCCATTGGTCTCTGATCAATAACCTCATCAATAATCCCAAACTCCTTCGCTTCTTCTGGTGTCATAAAATAATCCCTATCCATATTCTTCTGAATAATATCAATTGATTGACCCGTATGCTTCCTGTACAATTCATTCAATGAATCCCAAACCCGAACAATCTGCTTTGTATGAATGGCAATATCCTTTGCCTGGCCACTATAACCACCGGAAGGCTGATGAATCATGATAGTTGCATTTGGAAGAGAACGCCTCTGACCCTTTGCACCTGCAGCCAATCGGAGAGAATCCATGGAGCGCAGCTTGACCCAAACAGATTGTATTAATCGGAGAGCGAATGTACTGCATAGTGTCATAAATTGCAAGACCTACACATAACACCAATGCAAGCATCAGAACACCATACATACTAAAAGAAGACGAATAGGAGGGTTAAATTCATAAATTGGTCCAATTCCTATGTTTCACTCAAAATTCAATTTAGCCCATATAGTTTAAAATCATTTTTAAAAAATATCCCATAGTTTTCAAATAATGCAAAACGTCCTGTATTAGTTGGGAGTGTTCCTACTTAAGATTGTATTGGAAAAACCAAGCTTAACTCTATCCCAAAAACTAGCTCAAAAGGGAGGGTTGCCCAAGACATTATAAATGATTTATTACTCATACTCAGTTAACGAGGGACTTTATAAGGAACTTTTAAGGCTATGTTTGGAAGTTTTGAAGAAGATGGGGTGGAGTGGAGAGGTAAAAATATACCATACTATTGTTTGGAAGTTCAATGATGGAATTGAAGGATATCCCAATTCCCAAATCCCCCTAAATGGAGGGTTTGAGTGGGATGGAGTGGTTTGAGTTACCATCCCACTCCATTACTTAGATACTCCCAACCAGTGGGTTAATGTCATTTAACAACTTCACTTCATTATTCACTGCATCCTCCAAAACATAGCAATGATTTTGAGCTGTAGGGACCAAAATGGATTTAGAGTGAAACCATATGAAGCAAATGAGTAATTCAACCTAATAAGAATCATATGATTTGCAACATGTCAACTTTTACACATGAAAGAATTGGGGTTTTATTACAAATAGGTGCATCATTGAAAGATCTAGGGAGGTTTTGTGGGATTCAGTGTCATGGGTTCCTAAAAAATGACATTTTGAACAAACACAATCAATTATAGAACCTTAAAAGACAAAGAAAGGAAATGGGGTAGAAAAGAGGGTCATACCCGCGGTTACGGCGCCGCCAGGGGAATTGAGGTACATGTTGATGGGCTTGGAGGGGTTTTCAGATTCGAGGAAGAGAAGCTGAGCGACGACAACGTGTGCGGTGTCGTCTGAGATGGGTCCGTTGATGCAGATGATACGCTCCTTGAGAAGACGGGAGAAGATGTCGTAGGCTCTCTCTCCTCTGGATGAGTGTTCTATCACCATTGGAATCAGGCTGAATGCGCGATTGCATTGTGAGATTTGGTTGCTCCTTCTTCTTCCATCGAAGAGCTTCGTGGCAAAGAGTCTTGAACTCGAAAAGAGGCCTCTCATCATGGCCGAGGGCTGAGGAGATTCTCACGGTCAAGCACTCCACAAACCGGATTGCTGAATTTTGATTAGGGTTTGTCTAACCACCAGGGGGCTTATGCTATGCTTCCGGATTTGTCGTTTTACTTTTATTATTTATTTATTATACCTTCAAATTGGTTAACTCATGTAGATAGAGCTTCTGTCTCAATTTTTTGTTTTTGTTTTTGTTTAGACAAAAATCTCAATTTTGTGTTAATTCTTGTCATATCCGGTATCCCATTAAAATGAAACAATTATACATATTTTTATAAATGGTTACATTATAATTTCTATTATTCATGGACAAGAAGTGAGACATATAAGCGGTAAAAGGATTTCTATCCAACTCATGTAGTGTATAACAGGAATCACCACTCGTGAATATCCACTCATATTTGTAAAGTCACCTCGAGGTAAAGTGAGGCCTAAAGTAAGGTGAGGCTTCAAAGTAAACAAATCATGGGAGAGGGTCTTATATTTGCAAATTTTTATTAGGTATCAAACAATTTATGTTAGTGGATTATGTAAGGGATTGGGTGAGGTAAGTTGAGGGCCTAAAGCGAGGTTTGTGCGGTGCTTACCTTACGCTAATCCTACATCTTCGTTGGAGAAAGTTATTCTAAAATAAAGTAAAGTGTAAAATAAATAATAAGGATGTCCATTAACTAGTTAAAGTGGAATAAATTCTCAGTTCACTTTAACAAATTAAGAGTAGATTCACTCTTATTTTTCAATATACATTTTTCACTTTAAAATGTGTCTAATTCTACATCTTTTACATTCCCCCTTTCTTAGAATGTATACAGAAAGTAATTACTTATTTAAACAAACTGAATATATAATAAATTGAAAATTTAATAATTAAATGGATTTTATTTCATTTTTAATATTTTCAAATTGTACTTTTATTTTAAAAAATTATTATCTTTTATTATTTTTTTATTGACTTTTATAATTTTGAATATCAACCTAAAAATTTATATGATGCTTTGAATCTTATAAATCTATATTGTTTTTTTATTCTTTCAAGTCTTATAATTTTTATTATATAAATCTTTTAAACTTCAAACATAAATTTTTTTATTATAACAGTCTTTAAAAAAAACTTATAAATCATTATATTTGTAAATAATCTTTTAGAATCCATTAGACTTTTTGATTCTCCTATAAAGTCTATCTATTATATAGAAATCTTATAAATCTTTTAAAATCTAAACCTGCAAAATCTTAATTATAAGAACATCCTATAAATCATTACATTTTCGAATAATATGTTAAAATCCATCATTTATTATCCATGATTAATCATAACTTTATAATGGCTGTTGGATCTTCTTTTTCTTTGTTTGTTTAGTTGTCGACTTAATCATGATTTGGGGGTTAAATTAGTTTTTTATTGGTCATTTGTTGAAGATGATAGCTTAACTAGCCTATTAACCATCATTTCTTTCTTTGTAGGATAGACTTTATTTTCAGTCAAATAACCAAAGCTAACAAAATAGGAAGGGACGAAAAGCTTGAAGCTAAGATAGATCTGAGATAGGGCGTAAAGCTTGAAGCCATATGAAAGGATGAAACTAATGCTAAGATACATATCATATTATCTTCCATTTCTTTTTCTTTTACATCAAAATGAAACCCTCTCCTCTTCGATCTCTCTTTCTCTCATTTCGTCCCCTGCACTTTTCTTCTCTGGCTTGCCATTGATGTCGGTGACTGATGGTGTGGGTGGTTCTAGGGAAGATCGTAAGCGATGTCGATGGTGGAAGGGATTTGATGCAGATCTATTATTGGGACACACACAAAGAAGCTAGAAGATTGTGGCGAATAGGGTGGTTATCTGATCGATGTTGGTGGGTATGTGATTTTTTTCTATTTTCTCTTTCTCATTACTAAAGTTATGTTTTTTTTTTGAAATGGGTATGTGATTTTTTTCCTCCTCCTTTCCTCCGACCCTGTTCCCTTCTTCAACCATATGGCGTTAAAACTTTCATGTTTTGGGATTTCAACATTATAAAACTATGAGAATCTACAAGCCAAGGTTAGTTTGTCTTTTCCTCGATTTTTTCAAAAGTTACATATACATATTTATTCTCTTAGTATTTCATTCTAAATATTTCTTCATCTTCTTTGATACACAAGTTCTATTTTGTACTAGGTCTTAAATTAAACAATGTCATTTTTGTGTGTGAATATGATGATGTGCCAAAACAGAGACTTAGATTAAAAAATATTGGTGAGTCCATCTTCCACATTGATCTTACAATGGGCTCTATTTCGAAGTCTTTTTGCTTGCATAGTTAATCCTTTCTGTTTGCCTTTTTACTTGCATAGTTGATTCTTTCCTCTTTGGTTTTCTTGGACATGAATTTAATGTGTTGTTTATTTTATTGCACCTTTTCACAGATTCCTTTATGTTTCACATTTACTACGTGGGCCTAATTTATCAGTATGGGTTTGGCATGACAATTTATTAATCTTTTACAACAATTAGTTGAGATACTTTGTAAGTTTCTTTGCTGAAATAGGTGATTGTTGTTCAAGTTTTGTATTTTTATTGATGAGTGTGATTTTACCTCATTTTTCATGTACATTTTGCATGCATTTGCATATAGTTAGGCCAAATTAGTGTTGATTTTGTATAGTTTTTCCTTTGGAGCGGATGAGGTGGTTTACGTGTGTTGTTTTGCAGGATTTAGTGGAAAAATGCCCAGAAATCAGCCTTGGTGGAGCTTGGATGAAAAAGAGCTAGAAAAGGGAAGAATATAGCCAAGCAGTATCCACGGCCTGGCGTGATGGCCTCTCGCCGGTGAGGGAGCGATGAGTGAAGAAAGAATTGAGCCAAAAGTCGGGAAGGCATCACGGCCTAGCCGTGATGGCTATCACGGCCGTGACCTGCTAGTTGGAAAAGTCGGAAGCGATCACGGCCTAGCGTGATGGATATCCACTACCGTGATGAATAAGTGAATGAAGAGGCGCCAAGTCGAAACCATCACGGCCTGGCGTGATGGTTACATCCTGTCGTGACGCGATCTTGATTTATAAAAGGGGACGAACTTTTAACCTAAAACAATCTGCACTTGGAGGCAGGCAGGTGGTGGTGGCTGGAGAGGGTTTCTACCCAAAAGGGGGCGTTTTCTCTGCTCTTGGATGGAGAGAAGATTGGAGGAAGCTTGTCTATGAGTGTTCTTCATCCCTTCTCTTTTTCCTTTTTGTATTTCCTTATCATGAGTAGTTAAATCCCCATTGTTGGGGTTAGATGTAACTTTTACGAACTTGTGTAATTGATTTGGTATTTTAATACAAGTTTCTATTTCGTATGAGTATGTGATTCCGTGTTTAATGCTTTCCTTGGATTAGCTACCCATAGGAATGATTTGTTGCTTTGATAGATGATTTGGAAGGTTGGTATTAAAGCATGCTCATGAATCATATACCAAGTAGTTCAAGAATCTAGGAATAGGTGTTGAATGCTTGCAATCTTATAAGTCTTAACTTAATGCAAAATCTCGGGTTAATCCACCTAAGGAATTAGGGTTTAATTTGGGGTTTTTAGGCTCAATGCATCCGAGGAATTAGGCTTGAGTAATTTAGAAAAGGCTTGATTGGCATAATTGAATTAGGACTTGTGTTGATAACCATTTCATTGCAATTAAGGGAGGATTAGTGTAGTCTAACCCTAACAATCTTAGCTATATCTCTGTTTGCCTTCCAAGTGTTCGATATAATTCCTAAAAGACCAAAAACATTTCATTTTCTGTTTAATCCCTCACACTTTAGTTTAGTCTAGATAGTTGTTAAATTTGCGGGTGGTAATTGACAACCAATCCATGTGGATACGATAACCGGTCTCACCACCGTACTACTTGATTGCGACGAGGTGCACTTGCCTTTAATTATATATCTTTAAAATACACCGCATCAAGTTTTTGGCGCCGTTGCCGGGGGTTGGTTTTGTCAATATCATTAGTAACAAATGAGACAACTAGTTTAGACATTTTTTTATTTTATTCTTCTGTATATAATTGATCTCTTTCTTTTGTTAGTTTTGTATATATTTGTTTTTGTATTTCTTTGATCTTGTGCTTAATTGTCTGTGAGGTGAAAAATTGATTAGATAGGATCATGGACTACAATTGGTATCAACCATCTGATGCAGAAAGTGAATTATCTGAGCTGCAGCTGCGGGTAGATATCTTGCGATTGGCCGTAAAAATCCAACAAGTGAGTGATGAGTCATCAAGGGCAATCTGTCCCTCCTCCACCAATGGTAGTTTGTTCCGAATGGGAAATCAATTTCCCATAACTTCTACTCCATGGTGGGGGAACCCTCCAAACAATGCTTTGATGGATGAAGGGGAACATTGGGAATCTTCCACACCTTGGTATGATGAGCCATCCCCATTGGAAGTTGCTTGGGAGAACTTCAAATCCGCATTACCAGTCGAGGTTGAGCAACCTATCCCGGATAGTCAACCTCACTTAGAGGCTGTTTTGGAGAACTTCATGGCAACAACAATGGAAGAATTAAAGAATCAAGAAGATGCCATTCGAAGTCGGGAGTGCACGTATTGAGGAACTCTCTAACCTTCCGTCCAAAATGCCAAATGAGGACTTGATGGATGATGATGAAGATGATGCAATGATGGATGAGGAGGAAGAAGAAGAAGTGGGAGCAACCGAGTCAAGAAGTGAAGACCCTGTTTTGGGGAACATAGTTGCACCACTCCCCATTGAACCCTTGACTAAAGAGCCTGAAAGGAAGAGGCATTTGGAGGATAGCTATGTCACCATGCTCGGGGATGATGAAGAATTTGTGAAATTAAATGATGCTATTGGCCCCTATGCATGTGTGGAATGTGATGGGAGAAACACTTGTATGGTTTGTGCGGAGATTTCTGCATATTTGGAAGGTGATGGATTTGGCGATGCTGAGAGTGAAGATGGTACAGAAGCCAGAACAGCACCAATGATCCTCTCGATTTGTTTGCCACCTTATATTTTAAAGCAGTCAACAATGGAGTTCATGCCTCTACCTGAGGTTGAACCCCATTTTTATTGGGAAGATTTTATGGATAAAGGGGTCATCTTTGACCCGAGAGGAATTGAAAAGCGCTTCCCAGATGAAGAAGTCAGCATGAATTTCGAGCGTTCACTTCCACATGTTTGCTGCAAACCGTGGGATCCAAGTGAAGGATCTCACATGGTTAGCATTCCTTGGTCCTTATACCACAGGTTATGGGATCCAGGTGGATGCTTCTTGATGAGTCAAGCTAGTGACGTTAAAGAAGCGCTTATTGGGAGGCAACCCAACTTTTCTTAACCCTCCTCTTTATTTAATTTTGTTTTTGCTTTAACCTCTTGAATAATTTGAGAAGCTCAAGAGGTTTGTTAATAATTTGGTTAAGTATCTTCAGATTTTAAATAAAGGAAGGAGAAAAAGAGCAGGGAGAAACAAAGCCAAAAAGCATGTGAGCCAACACCCACTACCGCCTCGGTAAGCCGTTCCAATTTTTTGCTTTATTTTATTTTTCTCTCCTCTCCAACTTGATTGTTTACATTGGGGACAATGTAAATCTTTAAGCTTGGGGTAGGGGTATTTTGCATATGTTCATATCTTGCATTGTAAATGTTGCATTCATATAGGTTTAGTCTTGCATGATCACATGAATTGATTGCCCCTGCTTTGATTGAGCTTATAATTGTGAGAACTAAGTGCCAATTAAATTGTGATAGTGGATTTTTAAACCCAATTCTGTTTATTCTTGTGATATGGCTGCAAATGAATATGCTTGAGATGATTTCGGATAGTTGATGATTAGCATATGTTTCTTTAGACTTGTGTTCTTCACTGGTTCTTGAACTGATAAATGTGAGCTTTTGAGCCATTAGAGGGTACTCACTAAATCTGCCCCCATTCTTTGTGTAGAGTGTTATTCCTCTTGGTTTGTTTTCTCTAGAACTTGACTTAAAACCATGTTAAAGCTTAAAAATTTTTGGAAACATTTTTGAAAATGATTGAGGCAATAGGTATTTTCTCGGCCTTGAGCTTTGAATGTGTAAATGCTACCCTTAGTTGCCCAATTTTGAGCCAAAATGAATAAAATGCTTTTCTTGGTACCCTGAAAAATTTTGATACATATACTTAATAAGGGACCTTCTAAAGTATCACAAAAAGGGTGAAAAAGGTAGTTGAAAGTTTAGGATGAAAGAATCAGCAGTAAAAAAAAAAAATAAAATTCCCCTTCTCCAAGTAAAAGAAAAACAAAAGAAAAAGAAAAATAAATAGAGAAGGGGATGACAAAAAAATAATAAAAAAAAAAGAAAGAAAAAGAAGGGTGGAAAAATGTATTGAAAACCCAAGAAGGTATTTTAGAAGGTTTCTTGTGTTGAAATGTTTGATACTTGGTTTAGCCTTTTGAGATATCCCTTTCTTGTTATCCCCACCTAAAGATTAATCCCATGGCCACGTTACAACCAAATAAAAGACCTCTTGATTCTTAAGTGTTTTTCATAAATAAAGTGGAGATTTGGTTGATAGTCAAGCATATGGTAGGAATCATTCCTTGAGGAAAATGGAGCGAATTGTTATATATACTTGAACACTTGAGTGAGTGAGGCAAGAAAGAGAGCCAAGCAAGTAAACAAGCTTGGGGTGAGCTTCAAGTGAGCAAGAGTGCCGAATCGGTGAGAATGTGAGCCTAGGAAACTTAAGCCCCTAATTGGACTTGAATTGATTGTCTCTTGCTGAATTGTTTGAATTGCCTATTGCTTGGATCATTTTACTCGGGTTCTTAGTTCACTATCCATGCTTTATTGTTTATCCATTCCGGCCTTAATTTTTGCACGAGGACAAGCAAAGTCTTAAGCTTGGGGTGATTTGATGAGTGTGATTTTACCTCATTTTTCATGTACATTTTTGCATGCATTTGCATATAGTTAGGCCAAATTAGTGTTGATTTTGTATAGTTTTTCCTTTGGAACGGATGAGGTGGTTTATGTGTGTTGTTTTGCAGGATTTAGTGGAAAAATGCCCAGAAATCAGCCTTGGTGGAGCTTGGATGAAAAAGAGCTAGAAAAGGGAAGAATATAGCCAAACAGAGAGTATCACGGCCTGGCCGTGAGGGAGCAGTAGCTGAAGAAAGAATTGAGCCAAAAGTCGGAAGGCATCACGGCCTGGCCGTGATGGCTATCACGGCCGTGACCTTGCTAGTTGGAAAAGTCGAAAGCGATCACGGTAGTGATGAATAAGTGAATGAAGAGGCGCCCAGTCGGAAACCATCACGGCCTGGCCGTGATGGTCATCCTGGCCGTGACGCGATCTTGATTTATAAAAGGGACGAACTTTTAACCTAAAACAATCTGCACTTGGAGGCGGCGAGGCTGGTGGGTGGAGAGGGTTTCTACCCAAAAGGGGGCGTTTTCTCTGCTCTTGGATGGAGAGAAGATTGGAGGAAGCTTGTCTATGAGTGTTCTTCATCCCTTCTCTTTTTCCTTTTGTATTTCCTTATCATGAGTAGTTAAATCCCCATTGTTGGGGTTAGATGTAACTTTTCTGAACTTGTGTAATTGATTTGGTATTTTAATACAAGTTTCTATTTCGTATGAGTATGTGATTACGTGTTTAATGCTTTCCTTGGATTAGCTACCCATAGGAATGATTTGTTGCTTTGATAGATGACTGGAAGGTTGGTATTAAAGCATGCTCATGAATCATATACCAAGTAGTTCAAGAATCTAGGAATAGGTGTTGAATGCTTGCAATCTTATAAGTCTTAACTTAATGCAAAATCTCAGGTTAATCCACCTAAGGAATTAGGGTTTAATTTGGGGTTTTAGGCTCAATGCACCTGAGGAATTAGGCTTGAGTAATTTAGAAAAGGCTTGATTGGCATAATTGAATTAGGACTTGTGTTGATAACCATTTCATTGCAATTAAGGGAGGATTAGTGTAGTCTAACCCTAACAATCTTAGCTATATCTCTGTTTGCCTTCCAAGTGTTCGATATAATTCCTAAAAGACCAAAAACATTTCATTTTCTGTTTAATCCCTCACACTTTAGTTTAGTCTAGATAGTTGTTAAATTTGCGAATTGGTAATTGACAACCAATCCCTGTGGATACGATAACCGGTCTCACCACCGTATTACTTGATTGCGACGAGGTGCACTTGCCTTTAATTATATATCTTTAAAATACACCGCATCATTTATACTTTTGATTTTTTTTTTACTTATTTTCTTTTGCATATGACAGGGAGAAAAGCCTATTCGCTATTGGCTTTCATCCTTGAAACAAACTTGAGTTTGAAGTTGTTCTAAAGGATGTTTAATCTAGTAGGTAGTATAGAAATGACTAGCATATGGTTGTTGTGTTGTCCCTCCAAATCAATTTTCATATATAATTGTTTCAAGAATTGAGACATGGTTCTTTGGCCACACCCTTTAGTTTTTTTGTGTTATGTGGCACAGCGACAAAGTCTCATATACCAAACACCCATTTACACACTCTTCTCTGCACAAGTCATGAATTTTTGTTTTCCTCAAAGCCAACACCAACAGGAAGAAATATCACAACATCTTTGGTGGTGGTTTTTCAACATAATATAAGGTATACAATGCTTGAACTCGTGCAAAGAATTACCTGTCCAAAGGTTATTTAAACTGTTTATAATTTAATTGATAAGTAGACTGGTTTTTCCTTAGTGGACGAGGCCATAAATGAATACCTAAATAACTTGATAAGAACAGCAAGTCCAAAGACTTGAAAATAAGCGCCTCAGCAAGACGAGTGTTATTCTTGTAACTCAAGTTTACATCCATAATGCCTAAGTAAAATTCAGTAGACGTCCATAGTGCCACGTCACTGGACGGATTTTCTCTTAAGGGCTTAGCAAGTCCAAAGACTTGTGTGGACGAGTGCTTCTGTCACTTGGGTGGACGAGCGCTTCTGTCACTTCAGTGGACGAGCGCTTCTGTCACTTCAGTGGACGAGTGCTTGTACCACATCAGTGAACGAGCGCTTCTACCACATCATTTTATAGCAAAGTTTTTATGTGGTTAGACTGTTAGTGGGTATTGGATGATACTGCTATGGTTGTGTCAACTGTGTTTTTTTGTGTCAGGAGTGGCTACAATCTTGCATAAACCCTTCGTGACTTGCGTACACTTTAGCATAAACTCTTCAATTGGTATGTTTACATATGTTCTAAGCCATGGAATTGGAATCGTTTGACGATTCTGATTTCTCTTCAGATGAGATTGTTGATTTTGACTCACCTGAAAAGCGATCACTAATGTCGATGTTTGTGTGCAAAAACCAGGTAAGATTTAGATAGACTGCATCAATTTGTGCCATGATTTTGACTTGATCTTACAAGGTAGTTTCATTTGAGTTTCTGTGTTCACCTAAGTTGTTGTCTATTAGGATTGAAGGACAAACTCAGCCTTCCCCCTTGACTAAGAAACTTAAGTTCCATGTAAGCATTAACCTATTGGTTACTTTGCTGGATTTTTGATTTTAAGTTCAAAACTTGAATTTTCTCTCAATCGATCTCGCTTACCACATAATGGATCATCATTGGTTTCATTCTATGGTTGTTTATTTTATTTTTTTTGCCTTTGATCAGGAGAGAGCCATGTGCATGATAAATGATTTTATGGCTTTATTGTTTTAATAAACATGTGCAGGATGTAAATGTCAACTTTTGTTTTCCCTTTTTTACATTATTGAAAAGCTTTTTTGTAGGGTGTTGCAATGATGGGGAAGAGATATGTCTATTTGGCCAACTGATAGATAGGGGTTGCCCAAGGTAATGGAAAGAGGATACGAGCACTATAAGTTTTGTCTTATATTCCGTATTGAGTATTATAATTACCAACACGAACATTTTTACCTTTCGGTCTTCTTTGTTAAATAGACAAAGAAAATCGGTTGTTTATCCCCTCCTTCAACCATATGGCGTTAAAGCTTTCATGTTTTGGGATTTCAATATTATAAAACCATGAGAATCTACAAGCCAAGGTTAGTTTGTCTTTTCCTCGATTTTTCAAAAGTTACATATACATATTTATTCTCTCGTATTTCATTCTAAATATTTCTTCATCTTCTTTGATACACAAGTTCTATTTTGTACTAGGTCTTAAATTAAACAATGTCATTTTTGTGTGTGAATATGATGATGTGCCAAAGCAGAGACTTAGATTAAAAAATATTGGTGAGTCCATCTTCCACATTGATCTTACAATAGGCTCTATTTCGAAGTCTTTTTGCTTGCATAGTTAATCCTTTCCTGTTTGCCTTTTTACTTGCACAGCTGATTCTTTCCTCTTTGGTTTTCTTGGACATGAATTGAATGTGTTGTTTATTTTATTGCACCTTTTCACAGATTCCTTTATGTTTCACATTTACCATGTGGGTCTAATTTATCGGTATGGGTTTGGCATGACAATTTATTAATCTTTTACAACAATTAGTTAAGATACTTTGTAAGTTTCTTCTTTGAAAGAGGTGATTGTTGTTCAAGTTTTGTATTTTTTTTATTCTTTTTGATTTTTTTTTACTTATTTTATTTTGCATATGACACGGAGAAAAGCTTGTTCGCTATTGGCTTTCATCCTTGAAACAAACTTGAGTTTGAAGTTGTTCTAAAGGATGTTTAATCTAATAGGTAGTATAGAAATGACTAGCATATGGTTGTTGTGTTGTCCCTCCAAATCAATTTTCATATATAATTGTTTCAAGAATTGAGACATGGTTCTTTGGCCACACCCTTTAGTTTTTTGTGTTATGTGGTACTGACGATGAGCCTCTGTTTGATTTGGTTTTATAACTAGTAAAGACCTTGGCTTTGTGCTTATTTTATATCATTTTTACCCAAATTAGACTTGATTGTCTCTAAGTAATATTTTGAGTCTGTAAAGTGTTTTTAAGTTAATTTAGTTGATTTAGAGTGAATAAAGTATTTACTTTTTATTTTACATTTTTCGAGGTTAATAAAAAGTAATAAATCTGAGCCGCTCGCCCCATGAATAATCTCTCGCCCGCGAAGTATTGCAACCATGAAAAAGTCAGAGCGATCACGGTTTGCCGTGTTGAAGATCACAGCCGTGGCAATTCTGAAGTTGAGCGTTCGCCTCGCGAGCATTCCTTCGCCTCGCGAATCTTGGAAGATCGAAGCCATCACGGTTTGGGCGTGTTGAATGCCACAGGCGTAACAGTTGGAAGGTGAAGAGTTCGCCTCGCGAAGGATGTGCTCGCCTCGCGAGAAGACAAAGAGTTGCAGACCTTTCATGTAATTCGCCTCGCGGCGGTGCTTCGCCTCATGAGTACTCCGACTCCGAGAAACGTGTATATAAGCGGTCTTAGGCGAGAAATGAAGGGGATAGTCGAGAATTAGCCAGTTTTGGCTAGTTTACGAGCTAGTCTTAGTTAGTCTTTTGTTTTCTTTTTAGTTATGTTTTGTTTTCCTTTTGTAATGGAGAGCTAGTCTCCTAGATTAATCTGCAATTGGTTTCTATTAACACTTGAGGTTCCGTATTCCCTAGTTTATTTTCTTTTCTCTTTTCAATGCCATCTTTGTATATTTCTGTTTGTTTAATTCAGGAATGTATAGTGTTGTATTGATTCATTTTGATGATGCTATGTTCCTATATATAATCGCGTTTGTTTAATTCGCGTGTGTTCGTTTCGTGTTCGTTTAGTTCACGAAGGGCTTAACCCCGTTTGTTTAATTCGGGAATAGGAACATACATCCGTAGTAGTGGTTTCGTTTGTTAACTATTTCTACAACCGGGAGGGGATTAGAATAGGCTTGGATTTATTTGAACCAATGATAGTGGGAAACCGAGAATAGTAGGTGAATCGTCTTTAGTTTATTTGCTAATCTTTTCAACTGCTTTGTTTCTTTTCTCTGTTTTGTTTTGTTTTTCTTTATTTTAGTTTCAATCCAAACAACCCCCCAATTCTGACTTTTACTAATTTTCTGTTAATAATAACAACACTAAAGAGTCCTTGAGAGACGATCCGAGTTGTCGCACTATACTGCATTATTTTATAATCGCTCGTCCTTTTTGGCGCGTGGCGACAGCGCGGTCAAAAATTGGCGCCGTTGCCGGGGACTCTTGTTTGTTGTTATTAGCAGAAAGTTACATTTTAAAAAAAAAAAAAAACTTTTTGGTTTGCTAATTAGTTTTGTCTGCTTTGTCTGGTCTGTAAATTTTATTTTCCCCCATGGATAATTACATGTATGGATATTTGCCTAATGTTTATTATGAGCAACCTTGCATGTATTATCCTAATTGTAGTGAGCCACCACCATACTATCCTAGCCAAGTGACCACCTCTGCACCTTCCACCTTGGATGAGATTGCTTCTATGCTACAACAAATGGAAGGGAACAATCAACGGATGGCACAACAAGATTTTGAATTTCAACGGATGATGGAAGCAAGCAATCTTGAATTTCAACAGAGGATGGAGGCTCAATACCCAGGAGGACCAAGCTGAATCTCGGAAGTTGTGGGCTCCGATTGATCAAGTTACCGCCAACTCATTTGTAATGTCAACTCCACGACCCATTGAGGAACATAAGGATTCACGAGATGGTTATTCCTGAAAATACTTTTGATGATAATTCGATGATGATATTTCTGTTGACGATGAATTATGTGTTGAATCCCCGATTCTAATGATTGTTATTGTGATGGTATGCTTTGCTGCTTTATGTATACACTGTTATGCAGGTTTATACTTGAAAGGAAACAAAGAAAATGAGGATCAGGAGGATCAAGAGGACATCTGCTCCACCGTGCTTAAGGATAATGAAGAACATGTGGACTCAGATGCATGTGTTGAGAGTGATGGGGTGGATGGACCGTGTGCGGAAAGTCCGGACAATCGGACCTTTACTAACTCGGTTTCTTTTACTACATGTACTAACTGCATCGACACTAACCCGTGTGCTGTTTGTGGCCAGTTTCTTGACTCTATTTTGCAGGATGATAGTGAGAGTGATACCGATTGTTCAGCCGAAGTTCCAAATACACTATCCATTGAGCAGCTACCTCCCCCTGAGGAACCAGTGATGGAGTTTAAACCCTTGGATTTTGCACCATGGCCGGTCCAAGAGGTTGAGCCCCACTTCTATTGGGGAGACTTTGTAGATAAAGAGGTCAGCTGTGACCCGAAGGGGAGTGAGAAGTCCGCCGCACTGGGCGAGGTCACCGTAATTGTCAAGCACTCACCCCCACATCAAGGCTGCGAGTTAGGGAAGCATGGAATGAACTCCCACTCTTTGTCCATCATGTGGGACCTATGCTACAAGCAGTGGGATCCTGGTGGAACCACCCTTCAATGAGTTTTTCTTACCCTTTCTCCTTTTTAATTTTCTTTTTTTTCTTTGCTTTATTTCTGTTTTGTTTCCAATAAAGCTCCTGAATAATTTGAGAAGCTCAGGAGTTGTGTTGAGTCTGGTATGGGCAAGTTTGATGGATTTTATTGATTTTGCATAGATTGATTGCATGATAGTGTTGACTGTTTTCCCCCTAGGATATGAAATTTTTGAAAATATGATCCCCACGTGATTGAAAACTGAACTTTGGGATTTTGTTATGATGGCATGATTTATGATAAGTTTGGGGTGATAGGAAGCACACACTAGGGATAAAATCTCAGTTAAACAATTTGCAAAAATGTCCAGGTGAGGTTTTGAGCCTCCAACATGTTTTTGACTGTGTGAAATCACTTTTTAAGTTGCACTTTCCTGAATTTGCTTGAATCTCTTTTTGGTTTGCATGATTATGTGTTTGCTTCAGATGATTTAGGCATTTTCTTTGTAAATAGCTACTTAGCCAAAAAAATAACCATCCCCAATGCATGTTCCCTAGTTAGCCCATTGAGCCTATTAGCCTGTTAATTCTTGTTAACCTTATGTTACAAGCTAAAATCTGAAAAACCATGTTAACCCGATCTTAGGATTAGGAGAGCATGGAAGCTTAGTGAGAAATTGGTTGCAAGAAACCAAAGTTTGGGGTGGCTGCAAGGTGCAATGTGTTGTTTGGGATTGGGAAAAAGAAAAAAAAAGAGAAGCTCAAAGTGTAAAAATGAAAGAAAAAAAAAAAGAAAAGAAAAAAACGGAAGAAGAAAAAAATTTAAAAGTACAAAAATGCCAAAAAGAAATAAAGGGGCTGTAGCCACCCAGAAGCATAAAGAAAAAAAAATTAAGAAAGGAACTTGAGTGAATTTCAAAGTGTAAATATAGTTCATGCTCTCTTAGTTCCTAGGGTCTTCAGCCTAGTTCTTTTGTATATCCTACCCTTAGCCAGGCCCCATTACAACCCATAAAAGACCTTCTGATGTTGCTTGCATATTTTCTGTGGGGACCATTTTGAGATGAAAATCAAATTTATGGGAAGTGCTCTTAAAAGTGAAATTGAGTGAATGTTGTTAGCTTTGACAAAGCGAGGCGATGAGTGAAACACAAATTTCCCTTGTGAGGAAGGCAGTTGTTTGATTTTGGTGATCTCCCTTTTATGTGTAACTTTGACCCCCTGCTTAGATTTTTGATTGTCTGAATGATTAATTTCTCAATGTTTAGAATAAATGAATGTGTGGATTGCTTTGCTTGAAAGGGGGGAACATTGAAAGAAAAATTGTTTTTAAAAATTGCTTGAAATCTATGGAAAGTTGATTGAATCTTTTGAGCTTGCCAGGTCTTTAGTCTTTTTAAGTTTTTGAGTGTAGTTTGCTTGGGGACAAGCAAAGTTTAAGTTTGGGGTATTTTGATGAGCCTCTGTTTGACTGGTTTTATAACTAGTAAAGACCTTGGCTTTGTGCTTATTTTATATCATTTTTACCCAAATTAGACTTGATTGTCTCTAAGTAGTATTTTGAGTCTGTAAAGTGTTTTTAAGTTAATTTAGTTGATTTAGAGTGAATAAAGTATTTACTTTTATTTTCTGTTTTCAGGTTAATAAAAAGTAATAAATCTGGAGCCGCGCCCCGCATGAATAATCTCTCGCCCATGCGAGTATTGCAACCATGAAAAAGTCAGAGACGATCACGGCTTGCCCGTGTTGAAGATCACAGCCGTGGCAATTCTGAAGTTGAAGCGTTCGCCTCGCGAGCATTCCTTCGCCTCGCGAGTACTGGAAGATCAGAAGCCATCACGGTTTGGGCGTGTTGAATGCCACGGGCGTAACAGGTTGGAAAGCTGAAGAGTTCGCCTCGCGAAGGATGTGCTCGCCTCGCGAGAAGACAAAGAGTTGTAGACCTTTCATGTAATTCGCCTCGCGAGCGGTGCTTCGCCTCGCGAGTACTCGACTCAGAAACGTGTATATAAGCAGTCTTAGGCGAGAAATGAAGGGGATAGTCGAATTAGCCGTTTTGGCTAGTTTCGAGCTAGTCTTAGTTAGTCTTTTGTTTTCTTTTTAGTTATGTTTTGTTTTCCTTTTTGTAATGGAGAGCTAGTCTCCTAGATTAATCTACCGCAATTGGTTTCTATTAACACTTGAGGTTCTGTATTCCCTAGTTTATTTTCTTTTCTCTTTTCAATGCCATCTTTGTATATTTCTGTTTGTTTAATTCAGGAATGTATAGTGTTGTATTGATTCATTTCGGTGATGCTATGTTCCTATATATAATCGCGTTTGTTTAATTCGCGTGTGTTCGCTTTCGTGTTCGTTTAGTTCACGAAGGGCTTAACCACGTTTGTTTAATTAGGGAATAGGAACATACATCAGTAGTAGTGGTTTCGTTTGTTAACTATTTCTACAACAGGGAGGGGATTAGAATAGGCTTGGATTTATTTGAACCAATGATAGTGGGAAACCGAGAACAGATGAGGTGAATCGTCTTTAGTTTATTTGCTAATCTTTTAAACTGCTTTGTTTCTTTTCTCTGTTTTGTTTTGTTTTTCTTTATTTTAGTTTCAATCCAAACAACCCCCAATTTCGACTTTTACTAATTTTTCTGTTAATAATAACAACACTAAAGAGTCCTTGAGAGACGATCCGAGTTGTCGCACTATACTGCATTATTTTATAATCGCTCGTCCTTTTTGGCGCGTGGCGACAGCGCGGTCAACGACAAAGTCTCATACACCAAACACTCATTTACACACTCTTCTCTCTGCAGCTAACCATTACCCCATGTCACCCGCCTATCATTCGCTAAGGTTTATTGTTCACTTGCTTATCGTTCTCTAAGATTTATGGTGGTGATTGTATTCTATCATCATAGTAATGAATCTTCTCTCTTTTGGTTTTTATATAATCTTTCTTTGTGGTTCTTGCAGACTTTGCCTCCCGGATCCTAGGACATTTGTGATTCGATTGACTTGACAAGACTTGTGATGGCTCCTGTGAAAGGAAGTAATAAGAGAAGAAGGACATAGAAGAATGTTTTCTGCTGGCCGCTTACGGAACTCCGAGAGAAAGAGGGCCTCTCGGATCGGGTGGGTGAGTTGTCAAAGTGGACGAATGGTATATTTTTCTTTGAGATTTCACTGTATTCAATTCCTTTGATATTTTCTCCTTCGTTTTATGTCGGATGTTGCTTTTGCTGATGAATCTTGCAATGATGAATGCCTTTGGTTTTCATCTCTATTTTACAAGATCTCAGTTTTTCTCCTTTTGCCTTCGAAATTGTATATTCACTGTGTGTATTCACGCAAATGCATTTTGATAAATAAGCTAAGGATCCCCGATTTTACTTTCAACTTGCCTTTCTTTCTCGATCGTGTTATCTTGACAATCAAACAATGTTTAATCGATCAAGTATAATCAAACTTGAACTGGTGGGTGCATTGTATATAGTACATTGGAAATATTTTGTGAACAACCATTATCGGCAACTTCAGGATAATTTTGGTTTTTATGGATTTGGATTCCCTGTAGTTGCTTATATTATGATTTGGACTTGTATCTTAAATACGAATATATATATATATATATATATATATATATATATATATATATATATATATATATATATATATATATATATATACGATCTTCGACACCAAAAGTGTGTTCATTTATCATCACTCCATATATATTCAGAGAAATGATAAGTTGACAACCCAAACCAATAACTGACTAGTGGTGGCCCTGACTATGATTTGATGGTGCGACCGCACAGGGCCCCATTTTTTTGGGGGCACCGATTTTTTTTACTTGGTATATATATATATATATATATATATATATATATATATATATATATATATATGTATATATTAATGTATATATTAAAATAAAATTATATAGTTAAATTGTTTACTTAAGGGCCCAATTGTCTTTTAAAATTAAGGTCCAAAACTTAACACAAGTCGTATCTTATGGTAACTCTTTCCAATGTATTTCATTGGTATGTGTATTTTAGTCTTTTGTTTCTTATATTGTGGATCAGAGGGAGTATAATGCAGCCAATATAGTTAATTCAGTTCTAAAATTTTGATGTTGACTATATCAGGGAATAAAGGTCATACTAAAGTATTAAGAAAGGTAGACAAATAAGTTTTTTATTTTTTACCAAAATAAACTTATTTCATTTGAGTAGCAATAATGTCAGCTATATATTGGGCAATATAATAAAAATATGAAAATAAGTAAGAGTGTAGCCACCATAGCAAGAGTGTGAAATAAATATCAATCATCTGAAATAAATTCATTGTGAACCAGATTGCATTAAATCATATTCAAGGTTGTAAAGATATATAGCCGTCTACTTAGTTTTAAGAACACATCTATACAAGATTTTATTCTCGTCCACTGATGTGGTAGAAGCGCTCATCCACTAAAGCGACAGAAGCGCTCGTCCATACAAGTGACAGAAGCCCTCGTCCACTCAAGTGACAGAAGCGCTCGTCCACACAAGTGACAGAAGCGCTCGTCCACACAAGTCTTTGGACTTGCTAAGCCCTTAAGAGAAAATATGTCCAGTGACGTGGCATTGTGGACGTTTACTGAATTTTAGTTAGGCATTATGGATGTATACTTGAGTTACAAGAATAACACTCGTCTACTGACGTGGCAAGATGGACGCGCTTATTTTCAAGTCTTTGGACTTGCTGTTCTTATCAAGTTATTTAGGTATTCATTTATGGCCTCGTCCACTAAGAAAAAACCAGTCTACTTATCAATTAAATTATACACAGTTTAAATAACCTTTGGACGGGTAATTATTTGCACGAGTCCAGTCATTGTATATCTTATATTATGTTGAAAAACCACCACCAAAGATGTTGTGAAATTTCTTTCTGCTAGTGTTAACTTTGAGGAAAACAAAAATTCATGACTTGTGTAGAGAATCTGAAACAGTGAAACCTCTTTATCTTTTACTTTTATATATGCAATCTCTGTCATCTTAATTAGTTTATTCATAATATTTTCTGTGGTAGGGTGAATGGGCATATAAGGAAGTTTATGTTGAGAATGATCTTGATAATCAAGTGGTGTTTTATGCTTGCATCCAATTGATAGCATTTTTAAATTCTATGCTTTCTCACAAATAATATTGTTTTTTGCACTTTTGCTTATGGTAATGGCAGGGTGTAGGAGCTATGATAAGAAAACTGGGTGATTGAGGTTGCATTAACATATATACATAGCAAGAATCTTGAGGGATCTATATTGGTATGTGTTATAATTTTATGTATATTTCTTTACAATTCCAAGTAGTAGTAGTAGAGTTTAGGGTTTAGGGTTTTGATGCTTGGTTTAGATTTAAAACCACTTGCTATTTATATTTTCATTAGCATAATACAATTATAGTATGAATAATTTAAGTATTTTGTTTCAATCAATAAAATATAATGTAAATATATTTCAAAATATAAACAACAAATCCAATGGGGTTGAATTAAATATTGTAATAATTTATTCTGTAAGAAAATTTGATCGTATGTATAAAGTGGAAAGGAAAACAAGTTTTTTTTTTTTTTTATATTCACATATTAATCTTGGAGTATTTTTTTCAGCCCTTCTTGCTCTAAATTAAATGTAATCTCTACAATTTATAATGCTTATTATGTATGCTCTATTTGAATTTTTGTATCTGATACTATATTCACTCTAATATTGGTATCGATGTTGTTATATACTTATAGAATTGACAAACACTAAATTGACATTATAATTTAACCTTATCAAATTTCCAATATTTTTCTCATACAGATATCTATTATATTATCAAGTCTATTTTTTTTTTTACATTCAAACCTAGCATTTATGAAATATATCCATTGCAAACTTTGATACATTTCAATTTCAAAGATTTTGTTGACTAATAAATAAATATTATTATATTAAATTATATTATATATGTTATAACTAAAAGTAAAAATATGATATAGCACACTTAAAGTTGGGTTAAAAATGAAAACCAGATTTGTTATATGTAGAGACCCAAATGACTCTTTTAAATAAAAATAGGATAGTTTATGCTTTTAAAAATAATTTTTAAATTGTTAGATATCAAAATTAATTTTCTTTAATTCATAACAAACATGCCCTTATTTAGTTCCGGACGTGAAATTTATGATAGATTATTAGTGCAAAAGATTTTAAATGGTTATTCATTAATACTTTGATATGTGTATGCTTATTTTAGTAATTTTAAAAAATAACTATAATATAAATTTGACAAAATAATATCGGATGTCAGTGTATAAATTGTTTAATTTGACCGTACATATAAATTAAATACATAAAATATAATATAATCCAAAATATAAGTAAAAATTATAGTTAATCATTTAATTATATTTTATAATTGTTTATTTAAATAAACAATTGTCCCGTGCGAATGAATGAGATAAACATAATACCATGAAATAGTCATTTGGTTTGATTTATAGGTTTAATATTTTGAAGCATTATAAATTGCAAAAAAAAAAATATTTTCAAGGATTTGAAGGGTTAGATTTTAAATTTGTAGAAGATAAACAGAACTAACAACTGATATACTAACATGAAAATACATAATCAATCAACTTTATGTTGGGACTTAAAGTTAGAGAGACGGGGAAAGTGATTTAAAGTTAGAAAGATGGGAAAAGGGAAACAAAATAAGCATTTCATTATGTTGAGTACTATTTTATTCATTAAATTAAATTTCTCTAATTTGGGGCATTTCCTAATTAACACATATATATTATTGAACTATTGAATATTGAAGAGGTGTGGTAACTCATTAAGTTTAATTGGTATGTATTGTCAGTGTAAAGATTTTTTTACATTGTCAACCAATAATAAATCGCCACGTCATTGAAAATCTTTGATTCTTATCCAAACCACCTTAAAAGTCATTCATAACATGATTTGTGATTGGTTGGTAGTGATAAAAACTTTATACTAACAATGTATATCAATTAAACTCCAACTCATTTTAAATGATTTATTGCAAATTAATAAAATTCGTTGGATTTGAGTGATTTATGTTATGTAAACTAATATTTATGTATAACAAAAAAAATTTTTAAAACCTACTATTATTTATAAAAAAAATTTGTTGTTACTTTAAAAAAAAAAAATAACAGTACCGTGCGTCCCGCGCGGGTCAGCAACCCTAATGATCCGCCCATTAACTTTGAATGCAGATAGCCTATAGTCACTCCCGTGTTTCTAGTAAATCAACAGAGATGATACTAAATCCAACAAATATAATGGCTCGCATTGCAGTGACCGCAGTAACTACAGGAAGCAGTCACCGCTGGAAATCCAGCTCCTTTTATTTTCCAAGTCCCGCAAATATTAAAACCTCCGCAGTCGTTAGTTTTTGGAGGAGGACGACGACAACTGTAGCGATGGGTGGGAGGGAAGAGAGGGTGAGAAAAGCAGAGGCATTGGTGAAGGAAGCAATGAAAGGGAACGATGCTTCTCATGATGCATCGCATGTTTGGAGGGTTCGCGACCTTGCCCTCTCCCTTGCCTCTGAGGAAGGCCTCTCTTCAGACCCTCACTCTATGGAAATCGTTGAGCTTGCTGCACTCTTCCATGATATAGGTTGGTTAGGTCACTTTTCATTTTCACTTTTCATTCACTCCTGTGCCTAATTAATCTCCATTTCATTTATACTATTCCATGCTAATTTCACCTCTCTTTTTTTTTAACTATCTGCAGCTGATTACAAATACCTCAGGTTCGCATATTTCTCTTTCCTCCTTATTTCTGGAATAGTAACAATTCTCAACATTGTTCACTTTGTTTTGATAAGGGTGTGCTTGGTTCAAAGGAGGGGAGTGAATTGGAGGGGAGGGGAGCAATTTTAACTAGCTATTGTGTTTGGTTGAGAAAAGGGGAGTGACTTTTCATGTTTGCTTCATAAGGCGAGGGGAGAGTAAAGATTTTAAAACAAATTTACTTTTACACACTTGTAATTATTTATTTAAAATAAACAAACGAGGATGTTTTGATCGATGTATGCAAAATGTTTTAAAATCTCTCCCCTCCAAATCCCCCAATATTGGAGGGAACCTACTTAAGCGAGGAGGGATTATGCTCCCCTCCCCTCTACTAAAAAAAGTTAAACCAAACATGCTAAAATTAAAAAAAATTCCCCTGTTAGGTATAATTAGTATACCTTACATTGGTGCTTTCTTTGCATTGCCATGGCCTCTCCTCCCCTTTCCTCTGATAACATTAATTCCATCCTCCTTCAAATTTTAGAGAGCCAACAAATTTGCCATCATGCCCTCTTATCCATGACTACTACACTTTCCAACCTCAACATCCGCCTTGCACCTCCGCCCCCCACCCACATTAGTCCCTATACCAACATCCAGACCAGCCTTGTCCCTCCATGCTCCACCTTCATCAACACCGAACCTTCTTCACAAGTCTCGCCCAACCATTTATACCATCACCAATTGATCACCATGCCCACTACCCAGAGTCACCCCGGCTTTTATCACTACCAAGACCCGATTCCCTTACCAGAGCTCCCCTTCAACACCGCTCCTACGTCCCTGCTCTCCCTGCCTCTCCGCCATCATCCACACAACTGGCTTTGTTGTTCCCCCCATCCTTCCGCCTCCGCAACTGACGAGAGATCGCTGGATCTCGCTGCCGCCGAGGTTAATGGAGCAGAACCTCATCAAGTTCTTCCATTAATTTCTCACAAGATCCCACTTGTGGCTCCCCTTCCCTCCAACCAATCATTACCTTATGCCATCTTTCACTTTGTTTTGTTACTTATGCTATGATGTTCTCATTTAATTACAACAAAAAACTGTAGACAAAACAAACAGACCCAGATATTTTTATCATTTCAATTTCAATTCCAATGCTTGCCTCTGTCAAAAAGTCTTATTTTGAGTAACCAAAGATTGGCATTTGTAACAGTTTTATAATTTTATGATAGTGTTTCCATCCTTTCAATTTTTACTAACCCTTTTCTTTCTCTTTCTTTTCTTACCTTTCCTTTTCCTTATATGAGCTGCTACTATTTTGTCATCAATCTAGGGATCCATCCGAGGAAAAAATTGTTGAGAATTTTCTCAATGAAGAAGGAATTGAGGAGAACATGAAGGCAAAAATCTTGCAGATTATAAAGGGAATGGGTGAGTTAGTGGTTCTCCACATTGTTGTTCTCATTGTTTGTTTTTCTTTAATTCAAATTAAATATAATTTTCAGCAGAAATACTGGGGAAATGTTTTTGCATACAAGTAACCAAACAGATAAGATCATCTTCTTTAACTTTGATTGTATGAAGGTGCCTACGATAGTTTTCAGGCGGTTCTTATGTGTTATTCTACTTATGTTGTCCATTGATGCTTGCGGAATTGACAATTCTTAGGATGGGGTTGATAATTGAGAAATGTTTTAGTTAGTTATATTTTAATTCCATGGATTTGGTCTTTGGAATTATGATTCTAATTATGAAAATTAAAATTCCAAGACCCAATCCCATACTCAATTGTAGATGCGAAACAAGCACTAAAAGCTTAAGCTGCAAGGTGAAGGAACAAGATTGGTTTCATATTTCTAACAAGTCTATTCTTTTCTCGAGAACACTTGGCTCCAAGAACAGTGCAAACAAGGGCCTGTTTGTTTTGTTTCCTGTTTCCATTTCCTGTTTTCAGAAATAATTACAAAATTGCCACCTTATTTTCACTCCGTTTCCTGTTTTCAGAAATTTGTACACGAAACACTAAAAACAACTTTTTCCTATACAAATTTATGAAAACATGAAACAAAATGAAAACAATGTGGCAGTTTTGTGATTCTTTCTGAAAATAGGAAATGGAAACAAGAAACTGGAAACAAAACAAACAGGCCCTAAATCTTTTCGATGTATCCTGGATTCTATCCGGAACAACTGCATTATCCTTGATAAAATAGTTCCTATACTTCTCAGTACCTTTTGTATATCTTTAAAATACTATTATCATGTGTAAAATTCCTTTTTTAAGTTGGTGCCTCTTTAAGTTGCTTGCGTGTTCTTAATAATAACTTGCTTATGCCACTTTGCACGGTACTTTTCCATGCTTATTTATTCTAAATTACAAATTTAAGATGCTGCTTTCAATGTTCAGGTTTCAAAGAGGAGGTGACGGGAAATGGAAATTCTGAATGGTTTCCAGAATTTAGAGTTGTACAAGATGCTGATAGGCTTGATGCTATTGGTGCTATAGGTATGTCGGATTAACTGTGTTTCAGCTTTTCAAAGGTGGGGAGGAATGTTTAAAAGGCTACTTAAACATGTTGTACTTAAATTCTAAAGCTTGGACATTAACTTGGATGTCAAAGTATGTATATGAAACTTCTTATTGCGTCCCGTACTTCCGTCAATGTCAGGAATTGCACGTTGCTTCACCTTTGGTGGGAGTAGGAAGAGGCTGCTGCATTATCCTGCCATTCCACCACGGTATGATTTATCCAAGGAGCAATACATGAACAAAGAGGAGCAAACTACTATTAATCATTTTCATGAGAAGCTTCTCAAGCTCAAAGATATGATGAAAACCAAGGTAAAGCTTTATTTTATTTTTCATGGCCTTATCAATATTTCAATAATACCTCACCGTGCATTTTTCCATGTTGTAAAATTTGTCTGCTGCATACTTAAACTACATACATTCACGTGTTAAGTCTGTCAAGAAGTATATGCCTATGTATTATGTCTGTCAAGGAGTCTGAATGCAAGCTTCCAATTTCAGGCTGGGCAGAGGAGGGCTGAGAGAAGGCATAAGTTCATGGAGGAATTTGTGAAAGAGTTCTATGATGAATGGAATGGTTTAAGCTAATAAGCACTTGTTCTTATGTTTATCATATATAACATTAGTACTGGTGGATTTCAAGTTTTTAGAAGTCCCATTTGAAGGTCTAGAAATTAATTTAATATTTTTATGATTTTTCTATGATTTTCTAGAGAATTTCAAAGTTTCTAGATTTAGGAATTGAAAATGATGAACAAGACATTGAATCATGAAAATAATTGAATAACATGATGATAATCAAGTGAGAAGAGTATGACATACCTATTGGAAATGAAAAATGAGCAAGAAATCAAGCACTTCCTTCACAAATTAAGACTATGTAACTTAAGCTTTTTAAGAGAAAATTGTGAAACTTGGTGAAGATGATGAACATTGCCTTTTATAGAAATGGAGTCGGCTCATGGAGGAGGCTTGGGCTGTGGGGTTTAAGGGTTAAAAGGGTCCAAGGCTTAATTTTCTAGGGACAAAATTGTAATCTTTGTACAATGACAAACTTGTGATTAAAACCAACATGAATGACATAAGTGTAAAATCCCTAAAAAGCCATCATTACTAAGGTGATTCATCTATATGACTCACCCTTATGAGTCGTCACTTGTCTTCATCCAATGAATGTCGGATTTTGTCTCTGCACGTCTGTTCTCGACTCCGTCGATTACCCGATTTAGGTTTTTATACCTGAATCGAGTATAATTACCTATTTATTTTGAAAACTTTCAAAATAACCAATATTGTTGAAAACTTCATAGAAACCTTAAGTATTTCGTTCACGAGTCAAAATTAGGTCTTCTGATCAGTATAAATATACTGTCAGTAAAATTCACAAACCGGGTTTCACCTGACTTTTCAACCTAAATTTTAATCGTAACTCTCTACCGTTAAGTAGAATAGGAATAAGGTTTCGGTTTATTTAAAAACATTTTCTAAATCTCGGATAAAAATATAAACGTATTTATATAAATTTCCGATATTAGAAAGCAACGAAAAATTATGATGTTACATATATCAAAAGATAAAAAAATATTAAACTATAAAATATATATAAATATTAAAATATAATAAATACTAAACATTAAAGTATATATATTAATTTTAAAACATATATAAATATTAAAATATTAATATATACATATATATCTATGTATAAATATTAAAAGAGCCCACAACCTGACACACTCTTTTATTATATATTTTTTTTATAACACAATCTACATTTAGTTTTTACAATTACAAAAATAGTAAAATTGGAGTTCCCAATTATATTGTAGTAAAGAGATCACCCTTGTTAAGTGATAATAATAATAAAAAACAATTGTATAATATATATATATATATATATTAGTTAATAAAAAAACATAAATGGATAAAATATAATAAAAAATAGAAATATAATAAATATTAAATATTAGTCTATATGAATATATAAATATTAAAAAGTCAATAACAAAATAAAATAGAAATCCGAACCAATCAAAACTCGTTCGGTTTGGTTTGGTTTAGATAGTATCCGAAAATATTAATATATATATATAAATAAAACATATATAAAAAGATAAAAAAATATATTAAACTATAAATTATATATAAATATTAAAATATAATAAATACTAAACATTGAAGTATATATATTAATTTTAAAACATATATAAATATTAAAATATTAATATATACTTATATATCTATGTATAAATATTAAAAGAATCCACAACCCGACACACTCTATTGTTATATATTTTTTGATAACACGGTCTAGATTTAGATTTTACAGTTACAAAAATAGTAAAAGTGGAGTTCCCAATTATATTGTAGTAAAGAGATCACCCTTGTTAAGTGATAATAATAAAAATAATAATTTTATAATATATTTATAATATATATATATATATATATATATATATATTAGTTAATAAAAAAATACATAAGTGGATAAAATATAATAAACAATAGATAAAATAATGGCAAGAATTCAGAGGCTTGACACCTCAAATTATTGTTGCGCTACAATAAATTTGCGGTTCAGCCATTATATTATAGTAGATAGTAGATGTTTCAAATGGACAATGTTTGAGGTATTCAACATCTTATCAATTGTTGGTTTATTGAACCTTTTGGTCCCTATAAAGTAGGGGTGTTTTGAAATCAGTCACTGTAAACTTTTTTGTTTGGTTTTGATCCATGTAAGTTGAACTTTTTTGTTCCGGGTCCCTATCGTTAGGTTGTGCCGTTAACCTGCTGACATGGCTGACGGTGCGCCACGTCAGCACTGCCACATGGATGGATTTGCACACATGTCTGCCATGTCGGCTGCCACATCATTTTTAAAAAAAACTAATATTTTAAAAAATAAAAAAATAAAAGACAGATATAAGAAAATCATAAAAAAAACTATTAAATTTTAAAAAAAAAATATAAACAAATTTTTTTTAATAGCATCATCTCTTCTTCTCACCCTCCTTCAAACTTTCTCTTCTCTTCTCACCTTCAACACTTCACCCCCCTCCTTCGGCAGCTTGCATCAAAATCCTGGGTGAGAAGAAGCAGAATGATGCTATTTTAGGAGGCGCAGTAGTGGGTTGGGAAGTAGGGAGAGATTGAAGCAAAAAAGAAGAAATGGGAAGCAGATTGGGAAGAAGAGTTGTGCATTTTGCAAACCTACCCATTAAGCTTCTGATGCCAAATTCCTTCACTAACATCCAAGAAATCGCACTCAAAACCATCCCTTCTGCTTCCAAGATCGAAATCAAGTGTGTCCTCGAATACCTCTACGGCTTCGAGGTCGAAAAGGTTTGAACTTTGAACATGGAAGGCAATAAAAAGAAACGGGGCAGTGAGGTGTCGAAGGAGAGAATGGGTGAGATGTCGAAAGAGATTTTGCCTCCGGGTCTCTAGATTTTTCCTCCAATCTCAACAAAATCCTCTCCCTATTTCTTGGCTTTCGATTCCAAATTCTCAACAAAATCCACCGCCGTCAAGCCCAAGAAGTAGATACCTCCGATAGTAGTTTTGGTTTTGAGTTTTCGTTTTAAGGTTTGTGTTAAAAGGGGAAAAGGTGGTGTTGGGAATCTGGGGAAAATAATTGATTTGTGTGATTATGCCTTGCTGATATGCAGATCTAATTTTCCCCCCCTGATTCTCCGTGTTGCTAAGTTTCCATGGGGGTAAGGAAGAGGAAGACGCGCGCCGTCGTGACTCGTGAGGGGGAACGTCGTCGTGACTCATGAGGGTGAACGACGTCGCGACAAAAGGAGTGTAAGCTTTTCCCTCTTAGCTACAAGACGCTGTCGCTTTCTGATGGGGAAGAGAAGAAGCCGCCACCGCCGCTTGCTGATTAAGAAGAGAAAGGAGTCGCGTCACCGCCGCTTGCGCCTTCTCTTCTGGACTCTGGTACACATGAACATGAAATGTGTGACCTAGGTTATGAAATGAAGCGAAAGTGTAGTATAACCTGGGTGTAAGTGGTTTTTGGAGCCTTTAGCCATTTTTTAAAAAAATAACGAGTTTTTAATGATTTTTTTGGACAAAATTGTTTTTTTCTAAAATGAAATATATATTTTTTTTTAAAATGATGTGGCAGCTGATGTGGCAGACAGGTGTGCAAATCCATCCAGGTGGCAGTACTGACGTGACGCACCGTCAGCCACGTCGGCAGATTAACGACACAACTTAACGGCAGGAACCCAGAACAAAAAAGTTCAACTTACAGGGACCAAAACCCAACAAAAAAGTTTACAAGGACTTATTTCAAAACACCCCTACTTTACGGAGACCAAAATGTTCATTAAACCTCAATTGTTTTATGACCTAGTGACCACATACAGTCCATTTCAATTTGCGTCACATTATTTTGTTTCCTTGCAGATATTTTATTCAGGGAACTTCAATTTTCATTAGATTTAAGAAGCAAGTGGGAGTTAGTTATCATCTCTATTATCATAATCCAAGAGTTTGTTGCAAACAAAGTTTTCCTCCCTATTTTTCTCTCCAAGGCCGAAACTATGCATGTGAGGGTGGAGGAACTTTTGTTCATTTCTTTTGAAAATGAACTTGTATTTCATCCTTCTAGTATGTAAATATGTTGAATCCAAATCCTTGTATCAAACTAAAATCTCTTACTCCATTTATTCATCATGGCCAAACCTAGGTTTTTGGAAGATTGGAAGTTTTTGATTCAATCTTTTATGATGAGTCACTAATCTATTGTCTTAAGTACTAAGGATCACTAATCCAAAGACTTGAGCAATTTTAAAAATTTTAGCCACAAAGTCTCTCTAAGGTCGTGACCTATCATAGAGGAATAAGTGATTGTATTTGTTTGATTTTGAATGGTTGATTGTGGTTTGTTGAAGGATAAAGAATTATACCGTGTATGTGTGTCAACGATTTCCGGATTCGCGGTAAAGTTTTTAATCGGAAGTTAAGTTCTTCGAGAGGTAAGAGGGGATTGCCTGAGGGATTTTTCCGATGGCTACGTGCTATCAAGTTGTTGGTATGTATTATTTATATATGGTTATGGTGTTTTTTTAAGTTATTTTATGTCGTGCTATTTTATCTCTGTTTGCTTATCTGTAGTTAATTAATTATTTATTTACAGTTATATATTATAATGTTGTGATGCATGATCTGCCTGGAAATATTGCTATGATGTTTTTATTGATTGTTGTTTGAGAAGCTTGACAATGGTCAGTGCCCAATCAATTAACCAGATAAAAGCTTTAAGAAGCTTTATAAATTTTATTCAATGTTTAACGGTGAAATATTGGAATATAATATTGATGGAAATATAATTTGTAAAAATAAGAAATGTTGGAAAATATTATTATTTTAATGATTTATCAGTGTAAGAATGAACTATGAGTCACAGTGAGGACGTAACCATGAAATTATTTTTTTACTGCTAATTTTTACGTAAGAAATTTCGTAATATTATAAAAAGTTATATTATGAAATTAATCTTCGAAAATAACTTAATTATGATTTTATAAAAATATTTAAGTGGAAAAGTTTAAGAATTGACTTAAATGACTTTAAAAATGCTAGACGAGGGTAATTTGGAAAAGTATCGACGGCAAGAAATTCTAAAATGACAGTACGTGTTTTAAACCAAGACCGAGCCTTAAGTGACTCCATTTTTGAAACATAAAATTTTCAGAAAAAGATTTCAAGTTATTGATGATTTTACAAAGGAAATTCCAATTTTAAAATGATTTTTCAGAATCAAATTTTACTCAACGACGGTATTTATGACAACTTGGATAAGTTTCGGAAGTTTTGTTTTGATTTTGTGTTTCAAAGAACGAAAACGGTGTTAACGTTGAAATTTAAACCTAGTATCCGAGACGTCGTGATACTGGCGTTTTAAAATAAAATCACGAAGATCTTTGATCCGTGTTACGTTGTTATGGACTTTGTGTCCTATTCACATTGTAATGAATGTTGTTAATGGTGAATATTGAGAAATCAAACACGTTGAAAATTACGAATAGTCGTAAGCCATCTTGAGGTTCGACAAAAGAAGAATGAACACAAAGAAAAATGACGAGAACAAAATGTTTTATATGCATTCATTGGCAGATGTGCCCACGTTCTTGTGTATGATGCCTTAATGATAAGGTATTCGTGCCACGTTGTTATGTATGGTACCTCGATAAAGAAGGTATTCCGTACTACGTTGTTATGTATGGTACCTTGTGTAACTCCCCGATTTCTCTATCTTTCTATAACAGTAAATACATGTATATGTGTGTTTAATATTTATAAAACCCAGAGAATGATTTTGGATAAACTAAAATCATTGTCTTGCTCTACCTTACCGTAGAAAGTCACGGTAAAATTTTCGGTTGAAAATGCAGACGAAAGTCGGTCTGCGTTTTCACTGACAATAAGAATTTACTACGCAGAAAACCTAATTTTGACCCGTGAATGAACCGGTTAGTGTTTTTGTCGTGTTTCCAATGATCTTGGTTGTTTTTGAAAAGTTTCGTTCGAGAATAAAATATAATATTTTATCGAGGTAAAATCTTCAAAAAATACGATCGAAAACTGTAGCCGGATAAGCAACGAAGCAGAATAGAGAGCTGAGAAGGTGGAGGAGACTTGTTGGAGATGAAGTGACTTGATGGGTGATGGCTAATGTCACATTACAAAGAAATCATCAATACACTTTTGAAATTCACTATATTTTAATCCAAAACTCCTCAACCCTTCACTTTTTCATCCAAACACTCCCTAAGGAAATTTTGGAGCCCAAGCTTATTTTCCCTCTCTCCTCTCCACGGACTCACACCCTTCTTTCCTATAAATACACTCATTTTTTTCATTCTCCATTTTACACACTCAAAACTAAGCAAAACACTTACAAAGTTTCATTCGGTTTCTTCTTCAATTTCAAAGATTTTATCATTTCTATCCATTTTCTTCAAGCTTCAAGGGAAAATTTTTCTTCCTCTACTCATCTAAGTTCTTCCATTTCATTTACTTGATGAGTTATGCTTTGTTTTTCTAGTTGTTGTCCCTAAACTTCTAAACTTCCAAAATCTCTAGAAATTAGTAGAAAAATTCGTTTGAGTTGAGACCAATTTCTATGAACTCATAATGACATCTATATTGTTTATCTAAGAGCATGCATCAAGCAAAATTTTCCTTCCCTATTTTCCTTAGAAGGCCGAACCTATGTTGTTGTTAAGCAACGAAGTTTTGTTTCAACTTTTGAATAATGATCATTGATTTGAACTCTTTTGTACCTTTTGTTGTTAAATCTAAAAGCTTTAAAAGTTTGAAAATCCCTAGACTATTTTATGTGTCATGGCCGAAACCCTAAGCTTGTGCTTAGAGGAGTTTTTGTTCCATCTTTGTTAAATGATCATTGTTTATGAATCTCTAATACTTGAGGATCATTAATCCATGAGTTTGAGAAATTTTGAAAATCTCTAACCTTATTTTTGTACCTTGGACGAACCTACGCCTTAGTTGGATGAGATGTTTTTGGTTGTTTTTAATTTGTGTTATGTGTTGGAATCTTTAGACTTCCGTCGGGAAACAGGCTGAGGAGGATCGTTACACGCAACCGAGAACAAGGAACTTTGCTTGCTTTGGAATGAGGTAAGAGGAGACTGTCTGAGGGATGCTCCAATAGCCGTATGCTATTAGTTGTGGTCTGTGATGTGTCTTGAGTCTTGTTGTGATTTATTTGAGTTATCTGATGTGATTGAACTGTTTGTTTTAAATGCTTAAGCTTTATGCCTTATTTGAAAATGTGTTAGAGCTTTACTATATGGCATGAACTGTATTAACTATTATGATATTGATTTGGAAATATTATTGTTGTTGATTGATGTCTGAGAAGCCTGACATTCGTCGATGCTCAATTAATTATTGAGATAAAAGTCTTAAAGGCCTTATGAGAACTTTGAACATAAATATGTTTAAAGGAGAACTTCTGTTGTTAAAAGAATGAAGTTAAGGTTGAAAAAGAAAAGAAAAATATATCTTAGTACGTTATCCTTTTTTTAAAAAAATGAGATAGAAAGTTATTGTTAAGAATTGGTGTTGAAATATTTTAAAGCTAAGAGGAAAATCGTTTTGCTTACAAATGATTTTAGTTTGAACAAAAACAATTTTAGAAAATATATTCATTGGAGAAAGCTTTTGACAAAATGATTTACCTTATTTGGTTAGAAATGGATTTTGACAAGAATCTTTATGAAGTTCTAGTATTGTTTCTGAAAAAGGAAGAATTTCAAAGATGTTGAATTTTGAGACAAACAAGGGATTTCTCTATAACTTAGCATTTATAAACGAATTTCAAACGAAAAAGGATTTTTGTGAAATACTTTTATTCAACCAAAAATATTCAGGCAAGCTTGGATAAGTTGCGAAGGTTTCGATTTGTATTTGTGTTTCACTGAACGAAAAGGAATAAACAAGTTGAACTTTGAATATAGTATACGAGACGTCGGATACTAGTGTTCTATAATATACACGTCGATCTTGGATCCGTGTCACGTTGTTGTGGGCTTTGAGTCCTACTCACGTTGTTGTGGACTTTGAGTCCTATTCACGTTGTTGTGGGCTTTGAGTCCTACTCACGTTGTTGTGGACTTTGAGTCCTATTCACGTTGTTGTGGACTTGATGTCCTAATCACGTTGTGATGAACATTGTTAAATGTGAATGTTGTTTTCTATGACTACAAGCCTAAGACTGGTGCATCGGTTTAGGGCGTTGTGATTTAGCACTCGGACTTCGTATCTCGTGTTGATGGTGAATAATCTTAAAACGTCGAAGTTTATGAATAATCGTTAGCATTTGAGCTTCGACAAGAAAAGATTGAACACAAAGAAAACGTTGAGAACAATTATTTTTCATACATTTTTAGCAGAAGTGCCAATCATTGTTAGGAGTGATGCCTTGATGGACGGGGTATTCACATCACGTAGTAGCATTGTGCCTTGATGGACAATGAATTCATAAGATTGATCACTGCATCCTAAATTGGACAGTGTGCTATGAAAATCCATAAGATTGATCACTGCATCCTAAATTAGACGGTGTGCTATGGAATCCATAAGATTGATCACCGCATCCTGTACTGGACAGTGTGCTATGAAAAATTAACCACGTATGCCTTATTATGGCAATTGAGTTTGATCAACTCATAGAAAGATGATGGGATCTCATGAGATTAAGTTAGAGCCTGAATATTGAAGTGTTAGGCATATTTTTATAAATGACTATGACCGATCGGGTATGAGACCCCTTGATATTATACTTGTTTATTCTCAACAATTTTATGTTATATGTCCTATAGGCTTATTTGATGTTTTGTTGCGTGCATATGGTTATTGTGATTAATCCATACATTGGTATCTCACTCTTGCATATTTGATTGTTGTTTCCTTTTCCTATATGGAATTGTTATATATATATATATGGGTTTAGATGGATCCCAATGCCCCTTTGGCACTAGTGGGGATGTGGGCCCTCACCTTTGAGAACGCTGACGACCCGACGACGTGGGTTATACATCCGGGATCCCACAGTGCCACCTATACTGGACTGGTAAGTTCTTTGGAGGGCAACGCAGAGGCGGGACCACAACGCATGATTCAGACAGTCGAGGCAGTGGGGATATCTCTGCCACCCACCTGGCTCTATCTTCAGCACTTGACCGACCAATGGCAGTTATGCGTTCACCCACGGCTCGGAGAGCCACTTCCAAGAGTTGTACCTGACTCACTGTCGGAGGAAGATCCGGAGGAGTTCTTCGATGAGGAGTCTGAGTACTATTTGCTTGATGACGGCGACGACGATGACTCTCCTGATGAAGGAGGGGAACTGTTGGATGCTTCACCTGACAGCTCATCGGGGAGTGGGAGCATTTATCCCGGTCTTCTTAATGGCCACCTTTAGATAGACCAGTTATAGGTGTCTTTTTGTGGGTAGTGTATCCTTGTCCGACTGATTTCTGGCTTCTGAGAGTCACGATGTTTTTGAGATGTGGTTCCGGACCTTTTGCTTTTTGGTGTTTATGTATTTCTTTTCTATCTTCTTAACTCATGACAATGGCCTGCTCTTATAAAGGCCATAAGTATTTTGTACTTAAGACTTGATGCTACAATTGATGATACTGATATATATATATATATATATATATGTTTATGTCATTCATGTTGAGTGTTCATCTTAAGAAAAGAATTTTTTTATCACTGGTTTTGAGAATATTTATTTACTAAGAAAATATTATTCTTCGAGAGTAACCAGCAATTTAATAGGTTTTATTTTCCGCAACGGGTAACCATGTGACGCCCAAGTTGGGGTGTTACACCTTGATAAATCAGGTATTCGTGCCATGTTGTTATGTATGGTACCTTGATAAATAAGATATTCTATGCTACATTGTTATGTACGGTACCTTGATAAATAAGGTATTCCGTGCTACGTTGTTATTTATGGTACCTTGATAAATAAGGTATTCCGTGCTACGTTGTTATGTATGGTATTCCATGCCACATTGTGCCTAAAATACCTGGCAATCGAGCTTGATCAGCTCATTTACACGGTGTTGGGATCTCCCGAGATTAAGTGAAAAGTTAGACGTTGAAAGTTGAAGTGTTCATGCATTTGTTTTCAAAAGACGGTGATCGGGTATGAAACCCAGTGATAGAATACTTGTTTATTTATAAAAATGTATATGTATATATGTTTTCTTTTGTGTCGCGCATGTAGTTATCGTATTAAATTCATATATTGGTTTCTCACTCTTGCATTATTCTGTTTGGATTTTCTCTATTGTGCTATATATTGAGGAGTTCAGATGAACCGCTCAGGGGATATGATATACACAAGAAGAAGGTTCTTTAGTTCGAGGCATGCCGATGTTTATTTGCTGCTATTCTATCTGTCTTATAGGTGTGACCAGGTTAGGTTTTATTTTTCGTATGTTGTTGTTTTTCAATAAGGAGGTCTAGGTGTGAAAACAGTAGGATGCAGTATAGTTGTATGATGTTACATATGTATATCTATCCATATGCGGTTATACTTACGTTGTTGTTGTGGTTGTCTAAAAGTTATCGAAAAGAAAAAGGAAAAGAAAAATTATTTATCACCGTTTTGAGAGATGATAACAACTCAAGAAAATATTATTTTCCAAAAGCAAACGGCGAATTACTATTAATTTATTTTCGCACGTGTTTAAGAAGTAATGCCCAAGGGGGTGTTACAATATATGTTATATATATATATATATATATTTGGGTACTAACTATGCCAAACCAAACCTAACTAGTTTTGATTGGTTCGGATTTTTATATTATTTTATTATTGACTTTTTAATATTTATATACACATATATACAAATATTTAATATTTATTATATTTCTATATTTATATAGAATTTAATGTTTTATTATTTTAATATTTATATTTTTTGTTTTTAATAATGGGTTTTTACCCCCCTTTTTTTTAGTTTTTCTCCTGATTGCTAATTCTAATTTGAGCTCAACCCATTTATGTATTTTTTTATTAACTAACATATATATATATATATATATATATATATATATATATATATATTATACAACTATTTTTTTTATTATCACTTAACAAGGGTGATCTCTTTCTTGGTGAGGTGTCATCATGTAGTTGTTTTTGGGCTTTTTCTTTTGTAAAAAAAAACAAACATATTTTCTTAAATTCTTCAGGACTGTCTATACGCTCGAAAATACTTTCCAGTTCTTGTATCCACAAGTCAGCCCCCTTAGAATTGTCACCTCCATAAAATTGTTGAGGATTTTTATTTCTGAAGTTTGGTAGATTTTTCTTCTCGACTGTCAGCTCAGCCCGAACCTGGTCCAGCTCATTCTCGGCAACCACGATAGCAGCAACACTAGTCATAGCCTGCATGGCCTGGTTCATCTGTTCAATCACATCCTTGTTGATGATATAATCACGATCATCATTATGATGACATCCAAGTCCTTGTCCAATTCCTGGTTCCATAACTGACCTACAAGACAACTCAGTCAGCCCGCAACCAGAAACTGAAACATATACTTATGTGTCTAAAACACATTACTTCTAAGAAGTAATTCGGTCAATGTACCATCTATTGTTCATAGATTCGCACATGGTCTCGACTAAAACAAAACACAACTACTTGTGTGTCAACATTGTTTTCAACAAGGAAACAATTCATGCAAGGTCCTACCGGAGATCACACAACAAAAACATAACAGACCTATTCCCCAAGGTTCCCGAAAGACTCGACCAGCTCTGATATCACTCTGTAACACCCCCTTTGGGCATTACTATTCGAACACGTGCGGAAATAAATTAAAAAGATATTTTGCTGGTTGCTTTCGAAAAAATTGATTGATTTGAAGTCAAAAAATCTTGGTGTAAATCAATTTCTTCTGAATAGTGTAATACGTAACGTACTTATCACAATAGTAAAAATAAAACATATTATTTACAACAGAATTTTAAACCATATAAAGGTTTTCAAAACACTCACACAGACTTTCTCAAAACATACCACAAAAGAAAATCCTAAGCTGGTTGCTCTACAAGATACTCACTGATAAGACCTCGTGATCATCCCTATGATCACATACCTCTTTCCGCAATGTGGACTTAAGTCTCCAAGTGGCTTAAGGAATTCTTCTGCAACATCTTCACTCGTATACCAAGGTACAATAGCAAAGACAGAAGAACATGTATCTGCAAGGGTGAGTTCCAATATATGGATTTTAAAACGATAACCATATGCACGACTCTCAGATACCATTTAACATGAATATTAAAGATAAACTATATATATTTATCAAATGGGTCATACCTGACAGTCGTAACCGGTTTAAAAACCATGACACTTTAATATTCATCAACTAACTTTGAGACCTAATCTTCAGAGCTCCAACAACAAATAAATGAGCTGATCAGGCTCCAATTGCCAAATAAGGCAGAATCAATGCCAGATATGCAAAGTTCAAATAACCATTCCACAGTCCAAAACGAGGCAAAGTGGTTACTATTCATAGTATATGGTTTCGTGGTCATATATCCATCAAGGTACAATGATGCAAACGTCATGAATATTTGCCATCAAGCATTCAAGTCCTATGCAAAGGCATGTCTGCCCAAAATGCATGTAAAACGTTTTGTTCACGTAATTTTCTTTGTGTTCATTCTTTCCTTGTCGAGGCTCAAAGGCTCACGACCAACCAATGTTTAAACATTTAAGTTTAACAATAATACCAATAAAAAGGACTCCAAGTCCAAACCAATCAAACAGGCTCCAAGTAAAAAATGTGCAAATCACGAAATCTAGACCCGTGCACCATATTTAGATTCGTAGATTTTTGGCGCACAAAAATCAATATAGATTTTTATAGGACATCTAGTCCATAAGTTAACCTTTTGGGACCCCGGGTCCATATCATAGAACTCTAGATACCGACATCTCGGCAGTTAGGTTCGTATTTCAATTTAACAACATTTTCGCTCTGTGAAACACAAATTCAAAACAAAATTTCCTTAACTTATCAAAGTTGTCGGAAATAACCCATTGTATAAAAATACTCTACAGAAAATCCTTTTACGTTGGAAATTCTTTTTACAAAATCATCAAAATCACTTAAAATTCATTTTCTTTCAAAAATCAATATTTTGAACCTGAAAATATTGCTTTGAGACAAATTCTCTCGTTTAACTAATATTACCATTTTTAATAATACTACCGTAAATATTGTCGGAATTGTCCAACGTTTGACGTGTTAAAAATGTTTTAAGTCTAAAAATGACTTTTCTAGTAAAATAATTTTTCCAATATCATAATAAAATTATTTTTGAAACTTATTTTCTCAAAATAACATTTTCTAATATTTAGAAATTTCTTACGTATAAACTAGCAGTGAAAAAAATATTTTCACGGTTACATCCTCACTATGACTCATAAAACACTCTTACACTGTTAAATCATTAAAATAATATTATTTTCAATTTTTTCTGATTTTCATCCAAATAAAATACTTAAGTAATGTTATATTACTATCTCTCATCGATTAAAACTCATTATCCCGTAAAAAACTTTTTAACGCTTTTAACCTTATTTTTAAAACTCATTTTTATTACTTAAGTAATGTTATATTACTATCTCTCATCGATTAAAACTCATTTTTAACACAACAACATCAACAACATTTCATGTCAATAATAGTGCAAATATCACAATTAATAACAGGCAACAACATATAATCACAATTAAATGCAAATAAATAAATATTTAAGAACAGATAATTATTAAGCAAATAATGCTAACAACATAAAATAATAAATACACCCACAAATAATACAAACTACAAACAATTACATACAGCTATCGGAAAAATCCCTCAGGTACTCCCCTTACCTCTTGAAGATTTTTCTTGTCGAATTGAAATTCCGTCAAACGTCTGGCCTCCGCAAAACACGTACACGACTCACACAACAATTTATCCTTCAATCAAATCACAACAAATAATTAAAAATTACACACTAAATACACCTATACTCCTATATGATAGGTTCGGTCATCAGGTGTTTGAATGGATAAAATTTTTTAAAATTCCTAAGCTTTTGGATTAGTAATTTCTAATCACTTGAAACCCTAAAACAAAGATTAGAATACAAAGATCGAAATAAAATATTCCAACCTTTCAAGAACCCTAATTCGGCCATGACACTTAACATAGGCTAGAGATTTCAAAAATTTACATACTCTTAGATCCATGACCTTAGAGTGGTGTGGAGTTAAGATAAACTATCATAAGTTGAAAAATGAAACAAAATCTTTCAACTCTTCAAAAATACAATTTTGGCCATGAACAAAATAATGGCTTAGAGGTTTGATTTTGATTAAACAACCATGGATTCAATATATATATATATATATATATATATATATATATATATATATATATATATGAATTATAAGATTGAATCAAGCAAGACTAGTTTAAAAAAAATGAACAAAGTCCTCCCCCAACAATAACTAGGGTTCGGCCTCAACAAGATCAACAGGCACGAAATTTTTGCTGAATGCATCCTCTTGGTTCTTAAATATAGAGAGGATAATAAGATAATAGAAATTGGTTTCACTTTAATAAGATTTTTCTATGATTTTTCAAAGTTCTAGATCTAACAATTGAAAAATATGATCAAGACTTCAAACTACAAAAATGAATGATGAAAAGGATGATGATTGAGTGAGAGGAGTATGGTATACCTCTTAGAATTGAAAAATAAGCAAGGAATCAAGTAGTCACTTCACAAAAATGGCTTATGTATCTTAAGGTTTTTGGAGAGAAAATGGAAGAAATCTTAAGGAAGATGATGAAGTTAGAGAAAAATGAGTGAAATGGCCTAATTTAGGTGTGTTGACCGTGGGAATTAAGGGGCTTAAGGGTCCAAATTATTTTTCATTTAAGGACAAAAGTGTAATTTCACTTAGGGCAATTTTTGATTAAGTTTGGACTTAAGGATATTTTGGTAATTTCATGTCTAAAGTAATCATGAAAATTATGTGGTTGAGGTTTAAGGAGAGGTGGCTAATTTGTGTCCACAAATTGTGGGGTAAACTTGTCATTTCAATGAAAGTTCAAGGGTAAAATGGTCCAAGGGCAAAATGGTCTTTACACTAATTTAAAGAAATATCTAGATTTTTTGTTAAAAGCAATCATGACATGGGCGATTCATCCATATGACTCACCAGCCTAGGTGGCACCATATCTCAGCATCCGATGTCTTGTTTTGTCTCTGCACGTCCGTTCTCGACTCCGTCGATTACCCGATTTAGGGTTTTACGCCCGAATCAAGTATAATAACCTATTTATTTTGAAAATTTTCAAAATAACATATATATTTGAAAATGAGATATAAAATCTATTCATTTCGTTCTTTGGTCGAAATCAGGTTGTTCGATTAGTAAAATCTTAATGTCAACTAAACCGGGTTTATTTATATTTATACCGATCTTAGAAAGCGACAAAATCAGGGATAAAAACATACATATAAATTTAAACGGTTATGCTTGTTTACATAGATTATTATTATTATTATTATTATTATTATTATTATTATTATTATTATTATTATTATTATTATTATTATTATCAATATGATTGGGAATTCCCCTTTTAATATTTTTGTAACAGTAAAAACAAAAAGTAGACTGTGTTATCAAAAAAAAATTAATAGATTGTGTCAGATCGTGGACTCTTTTAATATTTATACATAGATATATGTATATATTAATATTTTAATATTTACATATGATTTAAAATTAATATATATACTTTAATGTTTTGTATTTATTATATTTTAATATTTATATATAATTTATAGTTTAATAATTTTTATCTTTTTAAATATGTTATATATATATATATATATTAATATTTTCGGGTATTAACTAAACCAAACCAAAGCGAACCAATTTTGATTGGTTTGGATTTTTATATAATTTTATTATTGACTTTTTAAAATTTATATTTTTTTTGTTTTTAAATGTTTTAACCATGAAAGGTAGCAAAGCTACCATGTTCTTCGAAAAAATTTTGGGGTGTGAGACCTGAACCAATAATTTGATGAACCCCAAAATCTGAATATAACCAATTAAATTGGTTTTTTTTTTTGTTAGGTTTCGAACCGAACCAAATTAAACCTGATGATAATTGGTTCAGTTGTCAGGTTCAAGGATTTTGGAACCGAACCAATTAATCACTATATTTTAATATTTATATATACTAATATTTAATATTTAGTATATTTTTTATATTTATATATAATTTAATGTTTTATTATTTAATATTTTTTATATTTTTTATTCATATATATTTATATTTATATATATATATTAATTAATATTTTCGGGTCCGAACTTAACAAATTTTGATTGGTTCGGCTTTTATATTATTTTATTATTTACTTTTTAAAGTTTATATATATATTTTTGTTTTTAAATGTTTTTGGCCACGAAAGGTAGAAAAGCTACTATGTTCTTCGAAAAGTTTGGGGCATAAAGCTGCTATATGATTCCTGGTAATTAATTCTAAAGCTTGAAAGAAACACCTGTAAGTCGTCATGTGTTTTTTTGGGCTTTCTTCTTATTTTTTTTAAAAACACTTAATTGATTAAATTGTTTACATTTATTATTATTATTATTATTATTATTATTATTATCAATATTAATACTATAATATAATTGGGAACTCCACTTTTACTATTTTTATAACGGTAAAAACTAAAAGTAGAGTGTGTCATGTTGTAGACTCTTTTAATATTTCTACATACGTATATATGTATATATTAATATTTTAATATTTATATGTTTAAAAATTGATGTATATATGTATACACATTAATGTTTAGTATATATTATATTTTAATATTTATATATAATTTATAGTTTCATATTTTTTATATTATATTTTATATATATATATATATATATATATATATATATATATATATATATATATACTTTTATATCAAGTTGCAAATACTTCGGAAGATAACGAAATACCTTCAAAAGAAGAAACTTCAAAGAAATTAGAAAAATCATTAATAACTCCTTATAAACTGTCAGATTCAGAATTAAAAGAAATTAAAATAGGAAAAAAATCTAGTAGCGAACTTTTAAATGAAATAAATAAAAGACTAGCTTCATTAAAAATATCATCATCAAAAGTAAATATGATAAAAAATAAAGATATAATAGAACTATAAAAACAATTTGATGATACATGAATGGATACAATAAATAAAATAAAAAATACTTCAAAAAATTACCCCACATCTCGAAATTACTATCATAGACCAACTTTGCCAGATATACAATTTGAAGATACTATGCTTGATTTAGCATCTCAATATAATGGAGAAGGCATCGTAGAATGGAATATAGATGGCTTTTCGGAACACCAAATAATGCGAAAATTAGAAGAAATGTCAATGGCAGCTACTACCTATAGGGCAAAAAGAAATAATGTCTTAAGCACAGTCAAACTAATAATTCAAGGTTTCACATGAAGCCTAAAAGGATGGTGGGATGATAATTTAAGAGAAGTTGATAGACAAACAATTCTTACATTTGTAAAACAAGAGACAAGAAATAATGAACAAGGTGAACCTGAAATAATTCAAATAGAACAATAAGTAGAAGCGTTAATCTTTTCAATTTCTCAGGCATTCATTGGTGACACCAATGTTTTTGCTGATAGATCCCTTGAAATACTAAATAATCTTTATTGTCCAACCCTAGGAGAATTCAGATGGTACAAGGATAACTTTTTAGCAAAAATTTACACCAGAATAGACTGTAGACAGTGTTATTGGAAAGACAGATTTATTTCTGGTCTTCCCAAGAATTTTGTCGAAAAAGTTAGGACCCAAATAAAAAATGAATACCCAGGTACTCCTTTAGAGGATCTAACCTATGGAAGAATAATTTCAATCATTAACAAAACACGTTTACAATTTTGTACCGATATAAAAATGCATCGGCAGGCAAAATTTGAAAGTAAAACCAATAATAAAGAATTAGGAAACTTTTGTGAACAATTTGGTTATGAGAAAATAACCCCTCCTTCTAAAAGAAGAGTTAAACCACAAAAATTTAGAAATTATAAAAAATTCAATAAAAAGGCACAAACAGAAAAGCCAATTTAACAATATAAGAAACCTCAAAATAAATTTTATAATAAATCTTACAATAAAGGTTTTGATAAAAATATTATTTGCTATAAATGCGACCGTGCAGGGCATATAGCAAGGAAATGTAGGGTAAGACAAAAAATAAAAGAACTTAAAATGGATGATGAAATTATAGAGCAAATTGCTAAAATTTTGCTTTATGAAACAGAATCCTCAGATAATTCATCAACTGATAATGAACAAGAAATAATTTATCAAAATCAAGAAACTTAATCTGATTCTGATATTGGATGCTTAGGCTGTGGATGCCTTGGTGATAACTGTGATTGTAAATTTACAATTAACGTTATTACCAAAGAAGCTAGGGTCTTGTTAGACCTAGTTAGTCAAATAGATGACCAACAAGTTAAGCTAGCAATGTTAGAAAAATACAAGGAATTAGAAAGTCAAGAAATAACAAATAACGAATTTTCAGGATACAATTTAAAAGATATTCTAAATCATGAATCATCATTTATTCAAGAACCAATAACACCCCCTCTGTTGTATAGAGAATTAAAAAATCTAAAAACTGAAGTTACAGAATTAAAACAAAAATACAAAATTTTGCAGTAAAATTTTGAAAAATCGTTGGGGAAGGGAAAGGCTAAGGCCACTCCCTCAAACTCTTCCACTACCCATTTTGATGAAGAGAAGGAATTTGATGCTCTCTATAATGAGGAAGTAAATTTCTTCTATAGAATAAAAACAATGCAACAAAAATGGCATGTGAAAATAAATTTAAAAATTAAAAAATATTTTCATCAACCATTTATTGCCTTGATAGATCCAGGAGTAGACCTTAACTGCATTCAGGAAGGTCTCATTCCTACACAATATTACCAAAAAACACTTCAAAAGTTATACACGGCTAATAATAAAAAATTACAAGTAATTTATAAATTTGAAGATGCTAGTATCTGTAATAAAGGAATTTGTTTCAAAAGCTCATTCCTCCTTGTTAAAGATACTTCAGAACAAATAATACTAGGAACTCCTTTCTTAACATAGCTTTATCCCCTCCAAATCACAGAAGAAGGGATAAAAACTATGAAAGATAACTAAGAAGTACTATTTGAATTTATAAATCCAATAAAGACAAAAGAACTAAATAATTTAAAAGATAATTTAGAAGAAAAGAATTTTCTATCCATCATTCAGAGAAAAGAAAACCAAATAGGATTTATTCAAAAGGAAATCTTATATGCAAAAATAGAAAAACAAATCCAAGATCCTTCAATACAAGAAAAAATAAATAAGATACAAAAGGATTTTGAAAAAGAAGTTTGTTTAGAAGTTCCCAATACTTTTTGGGAAAGAAAAACTCATATGGTATCCTTACTATATGAAGAAGGTTTTCACGAAAGTAAAATACCCACCAAAGCTCGACTAATCCAAATGAATAGCAAGACTTTGGAATATTGCAAACAAGAAATAAAAGGATTTTTAGATAAAAAACTAATAAGGTCAAGCAAGTCTCCTTGGAATTCCACTGCCTTTTATGTTAATAAACAATCAGAAATAGAAAGAGGAGAACCTCGAATGGTAATAAATTACAAACCCTTGAATAATGTCTTAAAATGGATAAGATATCCAATACCAAATAAAAGAGATTTGATAAAAAGATTACATGATGGTATAATCTTCTCGAAGTTTGATATGAAGTTAGGATTCTATCAAATTGAGTTGGAAGAAAAAGATAAGTACAAAACAGCTTTCACAGTTCTTTTTGGACATTACGAATGGAATGTAATGCCCATGGGATTAAAAAATGCTCCTTCTGAATTCCAACATATCATGAATGATATATTAAATCCATATTCTGATTTCATCATTGTTTATATTGATGATGTTTTGATATTCTCACAATCATTAGAACAATATTTTAAACATCTTTATATTTTTAAAGAAACAATAAAAAGAAATGGCATGATAATATCTGCCAAAAAGATAAAATTGTTTCAAACTAAAATAAGGTTTTTGGGCCTTGAAATTTACCAAGGAATGATAACACCAATAAGCAGAAGTATAGCTTTTGCTGATAAATTCCCAAATGAATGAACAGATAAAAACAATTACAAAGATTTTTAGGTTCCTTAAATTATGTCCGAGTTTATCCCCAATATTAGGATAAAATGCAAACCTCTTTATTCTAGACTGAGAAAAACCTTGAATCCTAAAGCCTGGTCACCAGAGTTATCTAAATTTATCTTAGACATCAAGAAAGATGTTAAGTCTCTTCCTTGTCTAGGAATTCCTCATCCCGATGCCAGTCTCATTGTTCAAACTGATGCATCAGATAAAGGATATGGTGGTATCCTACTACAAATCCTTCCAAATACTAAAGTTGAGCAAGTTGTCCGTTTTCATTCAGGTCTTGGGATCTCATCGCAAGAAAAATATAGTACTATTAAAAAGGAAATTTTATCTATAGTACTATGTATTACCAAGTTTCAAGATGATTTAATTAATAAAAAGTTTTTACTTAGAATTGATTGCAAAGCCGCTAAAGATGTTTTGCAAAATGATGTTAAGAATTTAGTATCAAAACATATTTTTGCCAGATGGCAAAGTTTACTTAGTTGCTTTGATTTTGAAATTGAATACTTAAAGGGTGATAACAATTTTATCCCTGATTTTTTAACCAGGGAATTTTTACAAGGAACCAATTCCAAATGACTTCCAGATCCCGAGGAGGATCTGTAAGAGGAGGGGCTTTGGCCTCCTCTCCCAGCAAACCCAAAGAATTAACCCTTGATTCATTTGCTCCCTCTGCCTCACAAATAACCAAGAAAAAACTTCCTCCAGTCAGTCCCACAAATAACCCAATTCAAAGCCCAAATAAATTTGCTTCCCTAAGTGAAGAGCAACCAAATAAATTCACCACCCAGAGAGAACCATTAACTTCTAAAGTTAAATTAGCCTGCAGAAGGCATGCTCTCGTCGAGCAAGAATATGGTAGCCCCACTTCAGATAATCCTTGGGATATGCTCCAACAACTCATCCCAAATGGTTTTGGCTGGATCCCTACCAGCGATGCTACCAAGACACTGCAGTTCTATCAATACATCCTCATTGATACGCAATCAGTAAAAATTGAACAAGATGTAAATGCAAATGCCCCAAAGGTAATTGCATATTCCAAATGTAAGATAATGAAAGTTCTTACTCTTTCATACTGGGGTCAAGGCCCGTTTTTACCTAAAAGATTCTCAAGAATTTTTGACCCGCCTGTTTATAATTACTGGGATTACCAAAGGGCCTGGGAATTAGTCATTTTTCAACCAAATCCCCGTCACTCGTGGTATTTTAATTTTTTAAATAACCAAATCAGGTACCCAAACTGGTTTATGGAATGGTTTTGGGAATATGGAATATCAGTAGAAATTCTCCCAAATTCACTCTTTGAGGTTTGTAATGAATACAAGTTATTAACCCCGGCGATACCAATTTTTGAAAAGTTGCTCCATTTCTGTGCTCAGTTCGGGATTGCTTGGTTACTCAAGTTTAATTTTGAGTACCATTCTAATTTACCAGAACCTTTTCCAAAATACATCTGTTCATTCAATACAATTTCCTGGTGGAAGAAATTTAATGAAAAAGTAGTAGAAAAAATTTTTGTTTCTTGGAAGAATAAGGTTCGTGCCAAAAGGTTCCTCCAGCCTTTGAACCTCCAAAGACTCCTCCTTCGCAATTAAAAGCTAAAGAAATTGGTAGCTCATCTCAAGCAGTAACCCCATATACAATAAACTTGAGTGCCTCAACGCCTCAAGAATATAAAAAATTGTTAAAAGAAGCCCTCTCATCCCTGGGCTCTGAAGAAGAAGAAGAAGAAGACGACTCAGTGACAGTAGGGTCAGATTACAACCCCTACTTGGAAAATAATGATCCAGACTTTGGATTCTTTGATCAGTAAAGCAAGTCACTCAGATCTTGTCTCATCCCCATTGTTTAGATGGCCGACAAGATTATCTTTCAGTAACCACTCCAGATAAAGCAAAAGTAAAGTTGTTTGTTCGGTTGTGCCGACGAAGATTTATTGGCCGACAAGACACACATGGCTACAGTAGTCAAGCACTAAAGTCAAAAGTAAACAGTACCTACTTTTTACGGATTCCAAATGAGTTCAAATCCGCCCTCTCTTTCGAAGATCTTCTCCCATCTATTTAAGAAGACCGCATTCTTCAGAGGAAGGCAGACTTACCATTGGTTCCAATTTACTAATCAGTTTCTTTTGTAATCTTGTAGTGTTTACACTTTGAAGTACAAGTTACATAGAAGCTCTTAGTTATTTGTAAGTTATTTGATAACCAGTTTACTTTGATAACCCTTTGTAATTTTGTACTACATGCTTGATGAAATAAAACCAGTAGTTTGAATAACACTATTTTGAATTATTATATTTTACTTATGCTCTGATTTTCTATTTTCATTCTATCTTTTAATTTACTAATTCTTGAGATGATCCGCAGTGACATTCTGGTATGTATATATATATATATATATATATATGGACACTAACTAAACCGAACCGAACCAATTTTGATAGGTTCGGATTTTTATATCATTTTATTATTGATTTTCTAAAGTTTATACATTTTTGTTTTTAAATGTTTTTAACCATGAAAGGTAACAAAGCTACTGTGTTCTTCGGGAAAGTTTATGGGTGTAAGACCCGAACCAATAATTTGACGAACCCAAAAATCTAAACCGAACCAATTAAATTGGTTCGTATTTTTGTTGTGTTAGGATCTGAACCGAACCAAATCAAACTCGATGATCATTGGTTCATTTATCAGGTTCAAGGATTTTGGAAACGAACCAATTACTAATATTAGTATAATATAATTATAGTATGAATAATTTAAGTATTTTGTTTCAATCAATAAAATATAATGTAATTATATTTCAAAATAAAAATAGCAATTACAATATGGTTTGAATTAAATATTGTAATAATTTATTTCGTAAAAAAATTTACCCGTGCGTTGCACGAGTACACTACACTAGTATATTGTCATGAACCATGGTAGAAAATTGACCATTTGATACAGATTTATATCATAAAACATGGTAGAAAATATCTAATTTAGTGTAGGTGTTCTAGGGCTCGTGAAACTTGTTATTGGAGTTGCCACTTTGAGGAGGATTTTATCTAATTACTATCCCTAACTCGAGAATTAATTTCACAGCTTGTTTGAATACTCGACCAAAGATTAAAATAATTGAAGTAATTTAAATTTATATAATAATTTGTCTTTATAGATTTTAAATATATATATATATATATAGTGGCGGAGCTTGACAACATATTTTGAGAGGGCCAAACCGCTAAAAGTAATAGATATATAATTTATATTTCACATACCTATATAAATTGCTTGTAGGTGGACTAGTTTATTCCACTTGTACTATGCATTAGAGCAGTGTTCAAGTCTTGCTGTTACACTTTTTGTATATTTTGCATGATATCCTAAAAGCAAAAATCTTCCTTAGATGGGAATCAAGCTCGGATCTTGAGAATTGCATAAAGTAGTCCTACATATGTTTATATGATGGGGGGGGTGCCCCTATATATATAGGGATGGGATCAAATGACACCATGGTGTCAAACTCAAATTTGATACTAAATCCTAACCCTTAATCATGATTTAATCTAAAGACTAAAACTAATTCACTTAAACCATCACTTATCCCTTTATTCTATGTGTTGTATCATCATCATGATCATCTCTCTCTCACGCTGCTCTTTCGCTACTCTTTCGTCTCCTCGTTCTCCTTTGCGGCTATTTTGGGACACAAAAATAGGGTTTATTTAATCACATGGTATATGTACTTGCTAATAAGGTATATATTTGACCACAAAAATTGTTGTTTTCTAAACCACTCAAGAATTTCTCAGGGTGGATAGGTGACCACAAATGCAACATTGCCAAAAGAATGATAAAGTGTTTGACTTTTATAATGGTTTGGTCATTGGTTGTCAATGTTGATGATAGCATTGAATTCCACAGGAGATATGTGTAGAATCGAGTTGGTGGATTACCCATCACAAATTTGAATTTCAACATTTCTGTGATTCACAAGGAAGCCTTACTTTTGTGTCCCAGACAACCCCAAACAAGGTCGGGGCAACCGGAGAGTAGTGAGAGAGAGAAAGAGCAGCGTGCGAGAGAGTAGTGAGAGGGTGAGAGAGATGACGATGATACATCATAGTGGGGTTAGTGGATAAATGATGGTTTAAGTGAATTAGGTTTAGCCTTTAGATTGAATCAAGATTAAGGGCTAGGATTTGGTGTCAAATTTGAGTTTGACACCATGATGTCATTTGATCCCATCCCATCCCATATATATATATATATATATATATATATAAGACTAAAGAATAAGTACATAAGAAAATAGCTCATGTACATGCAAACAGAACAATGACTGTAATGCTACACAACGAAAAAAAAAAAGTTGACAGAGTTAAAACTTGTCTAGATTCAATAATATTTTTTAAGTAAGAAGTGCTAGAGACAACTCATTCATCAAAGAATAAGAATAAATAATAACAATTTCAATTCATTAGGAAAAAATAACGGCTATCTACTCCACTCAAGGACTGGAAAGAAACTATAGGCAATCCAATCTATTTATATATATTATATATAAATATAAATTCTGAAGCACGAATTATGGTACTGCCACCTCAGTATCTCTCCCTTCTATTCAGTTAGCTGACATAGTGACATGTAAAATTCTAATATTTTAATCATTTTATTTTACAATTATATTTTCATCATTTTATTTTATAATTTAAAAAATAAAAATCTATTTATTCTGAAGAGACATTCACCAAAATTACATGTACCAAGATATGCACTTTTTTCCCGTAACAGTGGAGACCACACTGAACAAAACTAGTTAAGTTTATTAGCAAATTGTAGCTATGTAATTTTGGGTTTGATCAATTCTGGAACCTTATGATTTGAATGTAGCAGAATTTCAAATGATATTGCATGGTTTTGCTTCGTTGTGTGCCATCTGTTTGAGAAAAAGCCTGATCTTTTCCTTCTTTCTCAGGCACTCCATGGTGGATTATGTTCTAGAATAGGGTAGTTTGGATTTCTCTGCACTCTGATGACCAATTGGATCGGGTTGGGGTTAAGCTGAATTTGTCATGCTTTGCACTGTAATATCACGTTATCCAAAATTACATGTACCAAGATATGCACTTTTTTCCCGTAACAGTGGAGACCACACTGAACAAAACTAGTTAAGTTTATTAGCAAATTGTAGCTCTGTAATTTTGGGTTTGATCAATTCTGGAACCTTATGATTTGAATGTAGCAGAATTTCAAATGATATTGCATGGTTTTGCTTCGTTGTGTGCCATCTGTTTGAGAAAAAACCTGATCTTTTCCTTCTTTCTCAGTCACTCCATGGTGGATTATGTTCTAGAACAGGGTAGTTTGGATTTCTCTGCACTCTGATGACCAATTGGATCGGGTTGGGGTTAAGCTGAACTTGTCATGCTTTGCACTGTAATATCTGTTAGAAATTTTTGGGTCATACTTGTAATGTTTAAATGTGTTAGGGTCATTATTTTTAATTAGTCAAATTAAAGTGATCTAATTCAAGTAAGGTTTATGGCTAATGACATAATTGTTATGAAAATTATTGTGTAGATACCATAAGGTCTTATTTCTATTTTTATGATGGGCAAAATTAGAGATAAGAAATATGTGGATAGTCATGACTCTTCATGAAAGTGTTTGAATTCGAAGGGACATCACTCTTCATGAAAGGGCATTGACTCATTATAAAAGGTTATGGTCCCCAAGTCATATGCAACCAATTTTCTTTTCTAACACCCATCGTTAGAAAGGAGAGACTCTTTATGGTTTAAGAAGAATTGTGCATGTTGACTTGGAAGACCAAGAACCAGAAGTTTCTCCATCATATTTTCCATGAATTAGATGCACGCTCCGCTATTGTCTTTCATTTTCTATTCTTGATGATTGAAGATGACTTGTCTTGTTTGGATGATGGTTTTCATCATTAAGTATTTCTCCCATAAAGTTTTTCTAACAAGTGGTATCAGAGCCACAAGTTTATGTTGAATCATTGAGAAAATTTTGTTTTATGAATGATTGAGTGTTCTTAATTTGATGATTTAAATTGTGAAAATGTCAAATTTAAGAACAAATATGGATATAATTTTATTGAAGATGGATATTATTGAATATTGAATTCATGTATTATCCATATTAAAATTTTACGAATTCATGGATTGTTTTTTGATTTATGATATCAAAACATAAATGTTGGTTGAAAATATTATGTTATTGTATGGATTTGGTTTTCTGAGTTTGAGTTTCGGTCTGACACTGTTGGGTTTGAGTTTATAAATAAATTAGTCATTATCCATAATGGTATTTTATTCGGTGGTGTAATGGTGCCTTGCGGTTAATTTTGAAACATTGGGCACCAGTTCGATCCCCACTTTGGAAATTTTTATTTGATTATGAAACGTTTCATTTAGACTTTAAATATTAATATTCGCAAATTACAACATTACCGTTTTTGTGGCTCGATGGTCTGAGCGGGTGCTTCCTTTCAAGATGGTTCCGTGTTCGATCTCCACTATCGCATTCAGAGTTATATTTTTTGTTGATTTACAAAAGCGGCGGACGTGGGATTTGAACCTGAGACCATGCGGTTGTGCTTTGTGTCAAGGAGCCCTGACCACTAGGCTGTCACTATAACATCGTGCTTTAGTATCTAAACGTTTTATTTAAATACTGGTTGATCGATGCCTATTTTTTTTTCAATAAGGAGGGAAATATTTTTTCTCAGTGAAACAGTGATGCACACAGTTTGGACACAGTCATCTTCTGGAAATAAATAAAATTTATTTTGGATTAAGTGTTCAATCAAAATTCAAATAATTGGTTATATTTTGGATTACAAAATTGTTTGACATTTTAAGTGACCCAATTAAAGCAAGAAGTCGCCAAAGTGACCTCTCTTGTGTAGATTGCTCATGAGAAATGTTGAATGTTAGTGTGTATGAGTATCCATGCGAGTATTAATCGGCCCAAAGGAAGGTTAATATTTGGCCGGATTACATGCACACCTGTGATGGTAAACATGTGATGATTATAAGGTTGTAGATGTGAATGATAAATCAGTCCAAAGAAGGGTTTATTATTTGACATACATTATTGTCAATGTTTGATCATTACAACAAGAGTACCAATAGCACAAAATATTACTGTCCAAAGACTTGATATTAATGTTGCACTAGGTATCTTGAGATGGGGTATGCCATTATTTGAATTTATTGATGATTGAATTTTGGTTATGATGTGAGTATATTTATGTTATTTATTTGTTCTCTCTTCAGCTACTATTGCTACTATATCTGCTAACCTAAATTCGGTTCCTGATCTTAATGGTACAAACTTTAAGGATTGGAAAGAGAACATTTTAATTGTTCTGGGCTGCATGGATCTTGTCCTTGCACTAAGGATGGAGCAACCCTCTTCTCTTACGGACTCCAGTACCTCTGAAGAGAGGAAAACTTATGAGAAGTGGGAACGCTCCAATCGTATGAGTCTCATGATCATTAAGCGCGACATTCCGGAGGCATTTAGGGGTGCTATATCTGAAAAGATAACAAGTGCCAAAGAATTCCTTGTCGAAATTGAGAAACGCTTTGCCAAAAGTGATAAGGCAGAAACAAGCACACTCCTTCAAAGCTTGATTTCTATGAAGTACAAGGGCAAAAAGAGGAAACATAAGGATACTAAGAATGAAGCTGCTAAGTGTAACGCCCTTCGTTACATTAGTGATCCCAAGATAAAATCAATAAAATATCCTTTAAAACATTTAATTAAAACATATATCTCATAACGAAAAATTAGAAAAAAACATTAAAGTCTGAAAATGCCTCATACTAAATAATATAGTATTAAATTATCCATGTAATGAATATAGATATAAATAAATAAATAAATAAATAAATCAAAAGCCTCAAAACTGGGCGTCTAACTACAATCCCAACGATAAATAATTGCGTCTAGCCACATACGGCTCCTTATTTAAGAACAGACTAACCAAACTAGAAAGATTATCTAATGGTGTCCACTAAGTCTTCACGCCTCTTCAGCCTCAATGACGTCCTCCTCGTGCTCTGAAAACAATGCTTAATAATGAGATATAAAATCCCAGTGATCAACAATACAGTTTTATAAAAACATTTTCGAAAATAGCATTGTTCTCAGCCGGTGCGGTAACCGGAAAAACTGTCCATGGTACCCGCTAATTTTTCAAAATAATATATATAAAGAAAATACTTTTAACATTAATAACAAACTCGTCTCAATACATCACATTTCATATACCAGATAAATTCAAGTTTAATCAAAGCGGTCCGAAGACCTCCTAATCAAATTGGCTCCTTGCCGGCATGCCACATGTTCACACATCACACGACAATGGCGTCCCATTGCCCACCCCTACTCACGAGGAGTGTTTCGATGTCACCCTCCTGTCGGGGACATTTCCATTTCGATACCTCCCATGTGCACATGGTGGTATTTCTCCTTTTTCGACACCCCAACTTGTGGCGGTGTTACTTTCGATACTCCTTTTTAGGTAGTATTACTTATTTTCGACATCCCAATTATATGGGGATGTTACTTTCGATACCCCATTACGGTGGTATTACTTTTCGATACCCCTATCATAGGTGGTATTGCGGCAAACATCATACAATTCATCATAAGACACAATTTCATGTCTCATACGTGTAACAATTCATTTACCAAAAATTAAATATTTAATCTTATCATGCATGTCAAATAAACTCACATAGCATAGCATACACCAATAAGCACATCATTCAACTAATTCAAAAACCAATCATGTATTTCATGCCATCAGTAACAAGAATAAATACCCAATTTAATAATTTTTTTTTTTAATTCAAAACCCCTAAAAAAAATTAGTCTATTAATAACATGCATCATTCAATTAAAATCTCTCAAGATCATAGGTAAATCTCTCAACACAACAAACACATGTACCATGGAAAGGGTTATAAAAAGGTATTGTTACTCACCTCTCGAAGACCTCCAAAGTGCTCTAAAAATTATTCATGATAAAAGGTAGTGCTTCTCTAAAAATTCTTCATCCGTTCCATTGGTGTCCTCGCTTTACTCGCTCGGTGTGCGTCATGTGTTCCCGCAACCTATTCCCTCCTGTGCAGCCATTGAATTCACTATGCCATCAAAAGTGGCTTCATCGATCCCTCAGAAAAGAGGATTAGCTCCTCATCACGTTCATAAGAAATAAATGAAAAGAAAACAGAAATAATCCTAAACTAATAGAGATGCAGCTCTAAGAGGAACAAGAAAAAGAAAAAGATGATACTATGGTATTGGGACTTGTGGTACTGCCCCCTGCTCCGTTTCTCTCGTTGTGTGGCGCTGTGTCTATTTATTTTGCGACTTGAATTTTCAATCTTCTAAGAATTCAACCCAAATTGGAGTCATGTGGGTCCATGTTCACGCTAATCCCGTATCAATTGCCAATCCTAATCAAATCATATCTTTTATTTTTGTGACAATGCACTTGTTAATTTTTATCAAAATTGATTTGCTTCAAAACCATCACTTGGGCTCTGCGCAAATTGCTTCACGTGACCCTGCAATCAGTCAATCACATTTACACATGGAACTTTGCTTATTTAGCAATTCAATTCAAATTAGTTTGCATGGGTTGACCATTCATGTTGACTTCTTCTTTCTTCTTAAATTCTGAATTGCATGTGGGCCTTAGCATATATATGCTTCATGCTGCCACTCTCAATTGTTGCAGCATGATATTAAATTGGTGTGGGCCCTTGGCATTTTTGTCTCTCACGTTGCTGGCCTCTTCACATCAATTGCCAAATTCTCCTTTCAATTTAAATTGATCCATGTTGACACTGGGTTGTGCTCGTTCGCGAGGCAGAGACGGTCACCTGGGGCAAGACTGAAAGTCTTCCATTTTCCTGATCAGCTATAGCTCTGGCTCGCGGGACGAGCACTGTCTTGTGGGGCGAGACCTTGAAATTTATCTTTTAGCTTGTTTTCTTCTATTTTCCAAGTTCTCTTGAGCTTCACTTTTAACCTCTTAATTATATTTTATTTCCACTATATTTTTAATAACTTAATCTTCTTTTATTTTATTTTTTAATCAAATTATTTATATTAGAATTTTAGGATGTTACATTTTCTCCCTTCCTTAAAGAATTTCGTCCCCGAAATTCGCCTTATACTCACGCACTTATTTAACATATGACATATTCAAACGTAAAGGTTACCATACCTTAGATAATAAAATCTGGGTATTGACGCACGATGTCCTCCTCCATCTCCCAAGTGGCTTCCTCAGGAGTCAATCCGTCCCATAACACTTTCACCAATGGAATTGCCTTGTTCCTTAGAGCCTTAGTGCTCTTGTCTAAGATTTGACTAGGCTTTGGCTTGTGGATCAAATTATCCTTCAATTGTACAGACTCGGAAGCTATCACATGAGATTCATTAGGCACATATTTTGAGTTGCGACACATGGAAAACATCATGAAGGTTTGCCAATCGAGGCGGAAGAGCCAATTGATAAGCAACAGGCCCGACTCTTTTAAGAATTTGGAAAGGTCCCATGAAACGTGGATTTAGCTTGCGGACTTTCATCGACCTCCCTACCCCCGTCTTAGGAGTGACTCTCAAAAATACATGCTCACTTTCCTGGAATTCTAGAGGCTTTCTCCTTTTGTCGGCATAACTCTTTTGTCTACTTTGCGCCGTGCGCATCCTCTACCCAATCATTTTGATCCTCTCTCTTTTGTCTACTTTGTGCCGTGCACATCCTCTCCCTAATCATTTTGATTCTCTCAGAGGTTTCCTGGACCAATTCAAGTCCTATCAAGGTTTTCTCACCTACCTCACACCAACATAAAGGGGACCTACACTTCCTCCCATAAAGAGCTTCATAAGGTGCCATGCCTATCCCGGCGTGATGATTTGTTGTTATAAGCAAATTCTATAAGAGGTAAAAATTTATCCCAACCCCCACCTTCATCTAAAACACATGCTCTAAGCATGTCCTCAAGGGTCTGAATGGTCTTTTCCGACTGACCGTCCGTTTGGGGATGATAGGCTGTGCTAAAACTTAACTTAGAACCAAAAGCCTATTGGAAAGCCCTCCAGAATCTAGAGGTAAACCGTGGGTCTCTATCCGACACTATAGATGTGGGTATCCCATGAAGCTTGACTATTTCCTTGATATAGAGGTATGCCAACTTGTCTAAGCTATAGGTTGCCTTAATTGGCAAGAAGCGGGCAGGCTTGGTCAACCTATCCACTATCACCCAAATGGCGTCTAAGCCCAAACGTGTCTTAGGTAACCCCATCACAAAGTCCATAGAAATTCTCTCCCACTTCCATCCTGGAATCTCCAAGGACTGCAACAACCCCGAAGGCTTATGATGTTCTATCTTAACCTTTTGGTACACTAAACACCTAGTTACGAAGCTAGACACATCCTTTTTCATTCCTGGCCACCAATACATCCTCTTAAGGTCTTGGTACATCTTAGTTATCCCAGGACGTATGGTAAACTTTCCCTTATGAGCTTCCTCTAATATCTTCTCTCTAAGGCTCCCCTCCTTAGGAACAACGATCCTATTCTTAAACTTCACCAGCCCATCAACTGACAGCTCATAACCCTCTTGTCCTAACCGAGGGCGCAACTCCTGGTCTAAGAGTTGTTCCCGCCTAACCTCATCTCTAAGGTCACTATTAATTTCCAACCTATTCAACTTCAAACTTAAGACATTTAAGGACACATCCAACACTTCCAGATTCATATCCCTAAACTCTTCCATGAAGTTCAGCTCTGGCACCATCAAGCTTGACACGTGTAGGGACTTCCTACTCAAAGCATCTGCCACCACATTGGCTTTTCCCGGATGGTACTTCAACCCGAAGTCATAGTCCTTAAGGAACTCCATCCACCTTCGTTGTCTCATGTTCAACTCCTTCTAGTCGAACATGTATTTAAGGCTTTTATGGTCACTAAAAACTTCAAACTTTGCACCATACAAATAGTGCCTCCAAATCTTAAGAGCAAAGACTACTGCTGCTAACTCAAGGTCATGAGTAGGGTAATTCACCTCATGCGTCCTAAGCTGCCTAGATGCATAAGCCACTACCCTACCTTACAACCTAAACCATTCTTAGAAGCATCCCAATATACCACAAAACTCACTGAAGGATCTGGAATGGTTAAGACCAGTGATGACAACAATCTTCTCTGAAGCTCCTCAAAATTCTCTTCGCATTCCTTATCCCACTCGAAAGATTTTCCTTTCCTAGTCAACTTGGTAAGAGGTAAAGCTAGCCTAGAGAACCCTTCTATGAATTTCCTATAGTAACCTGCCAGTCCTAGGAAACTCCTCACTTCCATCACTGACTTAGGTTGCTCCCATCCAAGCACTGCATCAACCTTACTAGAGTTGACCGTTGCACCACTACTAGATATGGTATGTCCTAAAAACTTCACCTCGTCAAGCCAAAATTCACACTTTTCTGGCTGTGCATACAGTTGTTCTTCCCTTAGAATCTGCAACACTAACCTCAAATGCTCCTCATGATCCTCTGGTGTCCTAGAGTGTATCAAAATATCATCTATGAACACCACCACAAAGCTGTCCAAGAATGACCTAAAGATCTGGTTCATGTAGTCCATGAAAACAGCTGGGGCATTGGTCACACCAAAGGGCATCACTACATACTCATAGTGCCCATACCTTATCCTAAAGGCTGTCTTAGGAATGTCCTCATTCTTAACTCTAATTTGATGGTATCCCGACCTTAGATCTATTTTGGAAAACACCGACGCTCCCCTCAGCTGGTCTAAGAGGTCATCTATCCTAGGCAAAGGGTATTTATTCTTGATGGTCACTTTGTTCAACTGCCTATAGTCAACACATAGTCTCATGCTCCCATCCTTCTTTTTCACCAGGAGGACAGGGTGCTCCCAGGGGTGACACACTAGGCCTAATAAACCCCTTCCCTAGCATCTCCTCTAACTGTTTCTTAAGCTCGCTCAACTCTAAAGGTGCCATTCTATAAGGCGCTACCGATACTGGTCCACTCACTGGCACTAGATCTATGTTAAACTCAACTTCCCTATTCGGAGGCAAGCTAGAGACATCCTTAGGGAAAACATCCTCGGAATTCACACCCCACGTGTATAGCCGTCACATCACTGTCAGCCTCTATCTTAGCAGAGAATAAGAGTATATATCCTTGAGCTCCCTCAACTAAGCACTTATGACAAGCAACAACAGAAACAATAGAACTGGGTACGGGGAAAATCATTAGACATTGGATGTGAGGAGATAAGGATATTTTTGTCAGAATGCTTATGGCAATGAGTCTAGATGCCAATAAGTCAATACCAAGAATAACATACAATACATAGATAACAATAAGGTTGATGTCATAAGGAGTGTCTTGACGCACAAGGAAACCATTTAAGCAGCCAATGGAAGAACAAGAATATCCCTATAGGAGTAGAAACGTATGAATCAAAGGACAAATGAAAGATTGGTATCTCCAAATTTTCACACATAAAGGATGTATCAAGGAACGCGTTGCTCCTGAATCCAACAATATAATAATTTCTTTTATTTTTTTTTCTTAACGAGTGGGAGAAATTCAGTCTCCTTCGGATCTAAGCTGCCTCAGAATGATGGCGAATTGTTCTTCTTGAATTCGAAAAGCCCCACGTGTTAAGGGTCCTAGGTTGCCACCACTTCATTAGTGACTGGCCTCCATTCCCTTTCAGTTGACGGCGAGTCTCCGTCTGCCCTTGCATAACCTTGGCCATACAATCCAAGCTGCTGCAAGTGCAACATTCGTCCCTACTTTGTTAGTCGCCATAAATCTGCTCACTACCAATGAAATACTGGGTTGATCAGGTCCAATATCCCAAAGAATAGCATGCAGCATCTATAACTCTAACAAGCATCCTATGCGCCCAAGTTTTATTTTAGAAAAAGCCCCATTACCACAGTCCGATTTAGAATCGAACTGCTCTGATACCATAAATGTAACGCCCTTCGTTACATTAGTGATCCCAAGATAAAATCAATAAAATATCCTTTAAAACATTTAATTAAAACATATATCTCATAACGAAAAATTAGAAAAAAACATTAAAGTCTGAAAATGCCTCATACTAAATAATATAGTATTAAATTATCCATGTAATGAATATAGATATAAATAAATAAATAAATAAATAAATCAAAAGCCTCAAAACTGGGCGTCTAACTACAATCCCAACGATAAATAATTGCGTCTAGCCACATACGGCTCCTTATTTAAGAACAGACTAACCAAACTAGAAAGATTATCTAATGGTGTCCACTAAGTCTTCACGCCTCTTCAGCCTCAATGACGTCCTCCTCGTGCTCGAAAACAATGCTTAATAATGAGATATAAAATCCCGGTGATCAACAATACAGTTTTATAAAAACATTTTCGAAAATAGCATTGTTCTCAAATCTTGATAAGGAAAAACTGTCCATGGTACCCGCTAATTTTTCAAAATAATATATATAAAGAAAATACTTTTAACATTAATAACAAACTCGTCTCAATACATCACATTTCATATACCAGATAAATTCAAGTTTAATCAAAGCGGTCCGAAGACCTCCTAATCAAATTGGCTCCTTCTTAGGCATGCCACATGTTCACACATCACACGACAATGGCGTCCCATTGCCCACCCCTACTCACGAGGAGTGTTTCGATGTCACCCTCTGTCGGGGACATTTCCATTTCGATACCTCCCATGTGCACATGGTGGTATTTCTCCTTTTCGACACCCCAACTTGTGGCGGTGTTACTTTCGATACTCCTTTTTAGGTAGTATTACTTATTTTCGACATCCCAATTATATGGGGATGTTACTTTCGATACCCCATTACGGTGGTATTACTTTTCGATACCCCTATCATAGGTGGTATTGCGGCAAACATCATACAATTCATCATAAGACACAATTTCATGTCTCATACGTGTAACAATTCATTTACCAAAAATTAAATATTTAATCTTATCATGCATGTCAAATAAACTCACATAGCATAGCATACACCAATAAGCACATCATTCAACTAATTCAAAAACCAATCATGTATTTCATGCCATCAGTAACAAGAATAAATACCCAATTTAATAATTTTTTTTTTAATTCAAAACCCCTAAAAAAAATTAGTCTATTAATAACATGCATCATTCAATTAAAATCTCTCAAGATCATAGGTAAATCTCTCAACACAACAAACACATGTACCATGGAAAGGGTTATAAAAAGGTATTGTTACTCACCTCTCGAAGACCTCCAAAGTGCTCTAAAAATTATTCATGATAAAAGGTAGTGCTTCTCTAAAAATTCTTCATCCGTTCACTGGTGTCCCTCGCTTTACTCGCTCAGTGTGCGTCATGTTCCCGCAACCTATTCCCTCCTGTGCAGCCATTGAATTCACTATGCCATCAAAAGTGGCTTCATCGATCCCTCAGAAAAGAGGATTAGCTCCTCATCACGTTCATAAGAAATAAATGAAAAGAAAACAGAAATAATCCTAAACTAATAGAGATGCAGCTCTAAGAGGAACAAGAAAAAGAAAAAGATGATACTATGGTACTGGGACTTGTGGTACTGCCCCCTGCTCCGTTTCTCTCGTTGTGTGGCGCTGTGTCTATTTATTTTGCGACTTGAATTTTCAATCTTCTAAGAATTCAACCCAAATTGGAGTCATGTGGGTCCATGTTCACGCTAATCCCGTATCAATTGCCAATCCTAATCAAATCATATCTTTTATTTTTGTGACAATGCACTTGTTAATTTTTATCAAAATTGATTTGCTTCAAAACCATCACTTGGGCTCTGCGCAAATTGCTTCACGTGACCCTGCAATCAGTCAATCACATTTACACATGGAACTTTGCTTATTTAGCAATTCAATTCAAATTAGTTTGCATGGGTTGACCATTCATGTTGACTTCTTCTTTCTTCTTAAATTCTGAATTGCATGTGGGCCTTAGCATATATATGCTTCATGCTGCCACTCTCAATTGTTGCAGCATGATATTAAATTGGTGTGGGCCCTTGGCATTTTTGTCTCTCACGTTGCTGGCCTCTTCACATCAATTGCCAAATTCTCCTTTCAATTTAAATTGATCCATGTTGACACTGGGTTGTGCTCGTTCGCGAGGCAGAGACGGTCACCTGGGGCAAGACTGAAAGTCTTCCATTTTCCTGATCAGCTATAGCTCTGGCTCGCGGGACGAGCACTGTCTTGTGGGGCGAGACCTTGAAATTTATCTTTTAGCTTGTTTTCTTCTATTTTCCAAGTTCTCTTGAGCTTCACTTTTAACCTCTTAATTATATTTTATTTCCACTATATTTTTAATAACTTAATCTTCTTTTATTTTATTTTTTAATCAAATTATTTATATTAGAATTTTAGGATGTTACACTAAGGGTCCAACACAAAAGAAGCAAAATAAGGGTGACAACGGTTGCTTCTTTTGTGGCATGACTGGACATGCCAAGAAGGAATGTACCAAGTATCATGCCTGGCGTGAAAAGAAAGGTATGTTCCTTACTTTGGTCTGTTCTGAGGGTTGCCTGAGTTACCGAAGGCCAATTGATGCTGAAAGACGCATTTATGTGGGAGATGGCAAGTCGGTAGAAGTAGAGGCAATAGGGCATTTTAGGTTGTTATTAAGTATTGATTATTATTTGGATTTAATGGATACTTTTGTTGTACCGTCCTTTAGACGGAATTTAGTTTCTGTTTCTTGTTTGGACAACTTTGGTTATCATTGTTCATTTGGAAACAATCAATTCAGTTTATCTATTAATTCAAATGTTGTTGGAACTGGTACTCTTATGGTGTATGACAATCTATATTTGCTTGACACTATTGCTTCCTATAATGAAAACTTGAATGTGGAATCACGTGGTACTAAGCGCAAAGTTGACAATGCAAATTCAGGAGCGTTGTGGCACAAACGTCTAGGTCACATCTCTAGAAATAGAGTTGAACGACTTATGTCAAATGGGATCCTTGATTCCATTGACTTTACAGACTTTAATGTCTGTGTTGAGTGCATTAAGGGCAAACAGACCAAACAAAAGAAATTAGGAGCATATAGAGCTACAGATGTCTTAGAATTGATACATACAGACATTTGTGGGCCATTTCCAACACCATCTTGGAATGGTCAACAATACTTTATATCATTCATAGACGATTATTCCAGATATGCATACCTATTTCTTATACATGAAAAGTCTCAATCTTTGGACGTGTTCAAATCATTTAAGGCTGAAGTTGAAAATCAACTCGATAAAAGAATTAAGAGTGTCAAATGGATGTCAAGATGATGTTTCTCAATGACAACATTGACGAAACAATCTATATGGTGCAACCGTAAAACTTTGTGTTGGGAGACACAAAGAACACGGTTTGAAAATTGACATAATCCATCTGTGGGCTAAAATAACCGTCTCGTTAGTGATGCCACAAGTTCTATCAGGTAATTCTCTCATTCAGTTTTGAGATGAATGTTGTTAGTATTTGTGTGCAACACAAATTCAGTGGGAGTAAGAATATTTTCCTGTTATTGTATGTTGATGACATACTACTTGGGACTAATGATATAGGCATGTTTGCACAAAACCAATAGATTTCTATTGATAATTTCGAGATGAAATATGGTGACGTCGCCTTTGTATTAGGGATCCAGATACACTGAGCCCAATCTTGGAGTACTCTGTGATTGTCACAAAGGAGCTATATCAATAAAGTGCTCAAAAGATTTGGTATGCAAGATTGTCAATTAGGTAATGTCCCGGTCGCTAAGGGAGACAAATTTAGTCTCAATTAGTGCCCAAAATAAATCTTAAGATTCGGGAGATGCAGGAGATTCCTATGCATCAGTTGTAGGAAGTATAATGTATGCCCAAGTCCGTGTTCATCCGGACATAGCGTACATTGTTAAGTGTTAGGCAGATACTTAAGCAATCTAGGAATAAATTGTTAGAAAGCAGCCAAACAGGTTATGATTTATTCAATAGAGAACAAAGAACTATATGCTCACATAAGGAAATTCAGATCAGTTAGAGATCATTGAGTATTCTGATTCTGATTTTGTTGGATGCCAATACAGTTGGAAATCTACATCAGGTTATGTTTATCTATGGTTATAAGGCATTCAAATTATGTGATAAGGTTGAGGAATTTTGTCACTGGGTTATGAATTTTAGATTTATTGAAAGACCACTACATTTATTTTGTGACCATAAGTTAGCAGTGACATTAAGTTCCTTATTGATGTGGAAAGAGTTCAGAGTGACAGATGTCTATAAAGCATGTTAGGACAAACTCCATAGTTGTGGATCCACTTACTAAGGTTTACCACCCAAGGTCTTTCACGAGCATATTGCTCGAATGAGTGTTGTATCACTAGACGATACATTTGTTCAGTGGGAGTTTGTATTTGGATGCTTTTCTAAGGAAGATATACTTTATGATTATTTTCTACGAATCACGTTTTTGGTTTGGTTTTCCCTCCGAGTATTGATCTCATTAAATAGTAAAGTAGGACCGATTGAAAATCGACATGTGCTGGATCACCTTCATGTGATTTTCATGCTGCACATTTCATGATTAATCTATGTCATTTGGTTGTGTTAATATTAGTGATCATTGATGGATTTAGTTATGATTGATATAATGAAAGCCGCTTTGGTTCTATATATTGATATAACTAATGGACGGGATAAGGATATGTCCAAGGTTTATAATGGCAAATTTGGAGCTCATAAAGTATAACACATTTATAAGCATACATATGTGACCAGTAGGAGATTGTTAGAAATTTTTGAGTCACACTTGTAATGTTTAAATGTGTTAGGGCCATTATTTTTAATTAGTCAAATTAAAGTGATCTAATTCAAGTAAGGTTTATGGCTAATGACATAATTGTTATGAAAATTATTGTGTAGATACCATAAGATCTTATTTCTATTTTTATGATGGGCAAAATTAGAGATAAGAAATGTGTGGATAGTCATGACTCTTCATGAAAGAGTTTGAATTCGAAGGGACATCACTCTTCATGAAAGGGCATGGACTCATTATAAAAGGTTATGGTCCCCAAGTCATATGCAACCAATTTTCTTTTCTAACACCCATCGTTAGAAAGGAGAGACTCTTTATGGTTTAAGAAGAATTGTGCATGTTGACTTGGAAGATCAAGAACCAGAAGTTTCTCCATCATATTTTCTATGAATTCGGATACGCTTCCGCTATTGTCTTTCATTTTCTATTCTTGATAATTGAACCTGACTTGTCTTGTTTGGATGATGGTTTTCATCATTAAGTATTTCTCCCATAAAGTTTTTCTAACAATATCACGTTATCCAAAATTACATGTACCAAGATATGCACTTTTTTCCCGTAACAGTGGAGACCACACTGAACAAAACTAGTTAAGTTTATTAGCAAATTGTAGCTCTGTAATTTTGGGTTTGATCAATTCTGGAACCTTATGATTTGAATGTAGCAGAATTTCAAATGGTATTGCATGGTTTTGCTTCGTTGTGTGCCATCTGTTTGAGAAAAAGCCTGATCTTTTCCTTCTTTCTCAGTCACTCCATGGTGGATTATGTTCTAGAACAGGGTAGTTTGGATTTCTCTGCACTCTGATGACCAATTGGATCGGGTTGGGGTTAAGCTGAATTTGTCATGCTTTGCACTGTAATATCACGTTATTCTGTGCCTTTTGCACTAATTTTACTGTATGTTTATTTTGCTCAGCACATGGTATGGATGATATTTTATCTCCCTGTTCCTATTGAGTTTCCTGCTCGAGTCTACATTCTATCTCCATGTTGGATAGGAAAAGGGTTAAATTAAAGGAATCTAAAGATATAAATTTCGTATTGAAAAGTGTAACCTATAAGAGTTCAATAGTTGAATGCACCACTTTCCTATGTAAATTTTCTCAGTTTGATTTTTTAACCAATACCCTTAGATACTGATTAGCATTTCCATGAATTAAATATCCATGAAATACATCACTCTGTTAGAGACTATCTAATGCTGCTTCAATGAATAAAATAAATGAATCGTATTATTTGAATACCTTAAATTCACTCACATCAAGTGAGACAAAGTGCCCCACGTAGGTGTTATATCCGTTCAAATTAACGTCAGGTGGTGTACACAAGAAATGATAAAGTGCCCTGTGTGTGTGACTCAAGCCATAATTGAGGTAAATGCTCAATTAATTTCATATTTTTTTTCCTTTAATTTATATATTGTGTCTTTATCCAAAATGAATATTTTCTTTTCTTTTCATTTTTTCCCCACTTGAAAATTGCTTCCTCTTTGTAACTTTGATCAGTAGTGGTAGATCTCCCACCATGCTTCCTCTTTCTTTCCTTTCCAGGTGAGGATAGTTCACCCTAACAAATATCCTAGAGATCCCAGGGCTGCAGAAAATTTGAAGGCAAGAATTACCATTACTTATCATGTGAGCCAATTTGAGATAAATTCTTCATATTTGTCATCAAAAATTGACCTTTTTAGCCACTTCTTTCAACCTGACTTGCTACTACATTCACTGGAGGCCCTGAGTTTTAGCTTTTGGTATAAAGCTTTGAACTTTACGGCTTCCCTATTTAAATTTAACTTATGGATAATTTTGAATGTTTTTAAACCATGCACCATGCACCATGCAACGATCATTTTATGTTATAAACCATGATTTCCATTTTATTAAAGTGAAAATTTTGCAGAGAAATGGTAAGAATTGTTTAAAAAAATTTGTTTTTTTTTAATCCATCATTTTCTAATTGTATTAACTTGGCATTGCTATCAATTGAAGAAGATTTATGTATCTGAAACCACAGATGAATTAGTATGATTTATTTGATGTTTGATTCGGTTTAATTTCATTGATTGATGTTGATTGTCGTGCTGAGTTGCTAACTTTGGAATTTGGGCTGCAGAGGAAGGCATAAATATCATAACACTGTAGAAGAGAGAAAAAGGTCAGTCATGGGCTTCTCCCAGGTTAGTCCAGGTTGCGATGCGGCGGATGTGGCAGCGACGAGGGCACCTGACGATTCGATGCATTCAAGCTTGCTATTTTACTTATGGTTAGCACCTCTCCGAATTTCTGATCTTGAAATTTCTATTTTATTTATGGTTAGCAACCCTCCGTATATCTGATTTTGAACTCAAAGCATGGGTCCTTATTTATAAATGAATGCAGCAAAATAGCGCGCTTTTGATTTCGCTTGTGAGGTGCATGATAAAAAGGCTGAATTCTGAATCCACCTATTTAGTCTTGGGGAGCCTACAAGTTTATTAGATCCCAAAGGAAAAGGATATCATGCTGTTATGTGGCTTGGATTATATAAAACAACAGTTACATATTGTTGTTTGAGAAAAATTAATATGCGATTGACCTATTATCTCCATTGCCAACATCTTCTTTAAAACTATTTGAAAACCTCGAGAGTCACATTTTAATTATTTCTCTTTAGCTATTATTGTAAAAATTATTTCCATTTGAATTGCTTACATTAGTGTTTAAAATGCACATACTCAAAGTCTGTTATATAATGGACAGACTCAAGTTGCTTATGGGGGAATATCGAGGAATACCTTGCAAAATCCTTTATGGTGTGGATCCATTTATGGATTCTTCGGTGAAGATAATGTATAAGTTGGGGATACCAACATCAAAGAACAAGTCAATATTTTGACTTTTTAAACTTTTCATTCAGCATTCTTACTGAATGAGTTTTATTTGCTTCTTTGGTTGCCCTGATGGGTAGTTACCTCTCAACCTGCAGGAATTTGTTAAGATTACAAAGGAGATGCTAAAAGGGAACAACACTTGCATTAGATACTGATTGAGATGGATGGATTCAATGTTTTAACAAAACATGTAAGCTTTTAATTGCTTCACATTATATAGTGATATCTCAAGTTATCTCTGGATGAGAAATAATTTCCTTTCCTAGGATGTGTTCAATGTATTTTTGTGCATTTTATACCCTCTTATGAATCTTATGGAGAATTTATTACGGGGGATAGCTTTTTCATTTTATTCTTTGCTATTTAAAAACCTCATAATTCAAATTTAAATTCTTTCTCTTTGCCTATTATTATCTTTGACTTTTTTTTTTTCAATTGGGTTGGTTGCTTTTCTTTTGTGTCCATTAAGAAGTGATGGAGACATGCAGTGACATTGATACTATTTCTTAAAATTTTAAGATTCTTTGATTGTGTATTGTCAAAACCATAAATAGTTTTTGTTTTAAAAATAATTATGTTGATAGGTTGCTTATACTATGAAGGATGTTTCCTTTTGTATAATATTCACTAGTGGAAAATATACATTAGACGGTAAAGGTTTACGTCAGTTAACCAAAATCTAGACGTTAAAAAGGAGGCGGTGGCAGTTTTGTAAATATCAGGCTTCATTAATTCAATTTTAACGTCAGTTGTTTTAATGACTGACGTTAAAAGTGAAGTGACTCACTTTTAACGTCAGTTCAATAAAAAACTGACGTTAAAAGTGAACATTTTAACGTCGCTTCGATAAAGAACCGGCGATAGAAGTAAGTCTCTTCACTTTTAACGCCAGTCCCTACATCAACAGACGTTAAAAGTTATTTTAATAATTTTTTTTATCTAGTATACGATTCCTTCCGCATTGCCTTCCTCAAAGTTTCAGTTTCACATGAATTGCTTTGATGTTGTGTTTCTGTTTTGAAAACTAAAATATATGTGCGAAGTATAAGTTGAATCAATAACCCAAACCAGATCTCATTCATGAAGTGTAATACAGACTGATCGATACAGAACATTGAAAGGGTTTAAAATCCTATAAAAAGTTACATTGAAAGGGTTTAAAATCCTATAAAAAGTTACATTGAAAGGGTTTAAAATCCTAAACATTAAAGCTACATCCCATCAGAGAGTTTTATGAAATATGCCAAAGGGAAAACTATATATACTCCGAAGACCTCAGAAAACTGGGGGGCATGAGAGAGCTCAACAGAGAGGCAAAAACGGGTGCACCAGATCCGTTTCAAGCAAAGGCAGTGGTTCCAGAGACTTCCAAGACGGTCACTTGCTGCCAAAGCTGAGGTTTTGGAACTGTGACCCCCGACCACCTGATTAGCCCTCCAGCAGCTGATTCTCCGGAAGGTGATAAGGTGAGCAACTCACACAATGTAATTTACTCAGACTTATCACCCATGCAATGTAATTTACTCAAACTCATAAGTTGTTTGACCATTAAGACAAAGACCTTTGAGTCTAGGAATAGGAAGAAAGAGTGATGAAGTTAATCTCCACGGCAGAGCCATATTATGAAGCAGAAAATTAAAAGGATGGAAGGAAGCTATTTATAGGAGCAGGGGATGAAGTTACTAAGCTATTCTGATTTTGTTGAAAACTTGCCTATAAACTTAATGCTCATTAAGAGGATTGAGTTACAAGGTGCATGGGTAAGTAGACAAGATGCGATCAAAGGAATGAATGTTTTTTGAGACATCTATACACTTTTAACGTCAGTTTTTAAAAAAAGCGGCGTTAAAAGTGTTTTTAAATAAAAAATATTAATTGTTAACGCCGAGTTTTTATACAACCGGCGTTAAAAGTTTGATTTTTATTTCGATTAAATAAATAGGCGGCGTAAATAATCCTATATATTATAAACGTGCGAGAATGAATATTGGAAATAATGTAATCAATATCACGGGAACTTGGCGAGTCATCAATTAAGTTGACGTTAAAAATGAGGTGGTGGGTAAACTATTTGCGTCGAGTTCTATAAATAATCGCGTAAATAATTATGAAACTCATTTCATTGGTTGTCATGTCTCTGTTGTCCCTCTTAACGCAGATCACTCCATATAGTACTGCAGTTTATTTCTAAACCTTTTTTTTATACAAGTTTATTTTTAATTTTTATTAATTAGCTTGAATTAGTAAACAAATTATTGTGCAAATTAAAATAAATAAACACTTAACATAAAACAAGTTATATGTATAATCAAATTGTATGACATTGAAGCGATTCATAAGTTAAAATTACATGATTAAAAGATAAAAAATTTCTGCAACATAGCCCTAAAATATAAAAAAGTTTCTGCATCAACATCATTTTCTTCTCAGTCCTGTCATCAGAAACTCCAATGGATGCATCACCTCCCTCGCTTGAATTCCAAGATGCAAAGTAAATCCTCAGTCACTAGCAGCGAAAGCAAAGTGAAATGGATCTTTGCATCTTTGCATCTTTCTTCTTTAGTGGAGTTCCTTGATGCATCATCTTGAATCCACAATCACTTGCTTCCAAAGCAAAGTGAAAGGGATGATGTGGATGAAATAAAGTGAGAGAATCACATTACGTGATTCACCCAACCTTAATATCCATGCAATGTAATTTACTCAAACTCAGAAGTTGTTTGACCATTAAGACAAAGACCTTTGAGTCTAGGAATAGGAAGAAAGAGTGATGAAGTTAATCTCCACGGCATAGCCATATTGTGAAGCAGAAAATTAATTAAAAGGATGGAAGGAAGCTATTTATAGGAGCAGTGGATGAAGTTACTAAGTTATTCTGATTTTCTTGAAAACTTATCTATAAACTTAATGCTCATTAAGAGGATTAGGTACAAAGGTGAATGGGTAAGTAGCACAGTAGTCAAGGGAATGAATGTTTTTGCAGAAACTAATAAACCTTTAACGTCCGTTGTGTAATACAAGCGGCGTAAAGAAGTTGTGAGTGTTTTTAACGTCAGTTTCTTAATACAACTTACGTTAAATATATGACCTTTAACGTCAGTTATTACTAACAACTGACGTTATAAGTGTGAGAGTTTTTAACGTCAGTTTATTAAGACAACTGACGTTAAATATATGATCTTCAACGTCAGGTTTTACCAAAAACTGACGTAAAATGTTATTTTATTTTAATTATTACGTTTACCCCCGCACGCCTTCTCCACTTCTCTGTACGTCTTTTCTCTTTTCATCACGCTCAACCCTCACTCTCGCTCTCACTCTGCCCTAATCGCGAGCTCATCTCCACCGCAACCACCGCGAGGGCTTCTTCGCCACCACCGAGAGGTACACTCTTAACCCCTAACTCTGTCTTTCCCGCTCATTCTTTGCAACAACTTGACATCTCTATTTCCCCTGGCCCTCCCGCGCACTAACTCTTCTTGTCCCTCTGCTTTAGTAACCACATCGAACGTTGGCCACCACTCGAGCTTCCCCACCACCACCACGCGAGCGCCTATTTCTGGTGAGTCTTTAATTAGGGCACATTTTTTTATTCACGGTTTTGAGTGCATGCATGTTGCTCTGCTGGTTTGAAACTGTAGTCTCAGTAGTTGAAACTTGAAACTGTGAGTTTGAGTTGTTTGGAATGTCTCTATTTTTGGTTTTGAGTGTATGTTGAAACTGTAGTCTCAGTAGTTGTAACTTTAAACCGTGAGTTTGAGTTGTTTGGAATGTCTCTATTTTTGGTTTTGAGTGCATGTTGCTCTGCTGGTTGATCTGTCACGGCCGTGATGCTCATCACGGCTAGGCCGTGATCGGTTCCGCCTATGAGAGGTCGGTTCGGATTGGCACGTTACGGTAGTGATGGACATCACGGCCAGGCCGTGACTGAGTGCGTGGCAATCTTCAAAAACTATAGTTTTCAATCTCCCGTATTGTCCTTATATTGGATATATAGATGTTTTGTATATCTACAGGACCTATCTAGTTATTTTTATTTATACTTCTGTATTTATTTTGAGTTATAACCTATGTTAATACATATATATTGTTTCTGAATAGGCATACATATGGATCGGTCGGATAGCCCACATGCACGGGAGGACACTTTGTGGGGTTTCGCAGACCCGATCACGCCTGCTTTGATTCTAGTGTAAGTTTACATGTTATATACTATCTTTAGTACTTTTTGTTAATGTAAGTTTATAATGTTACAACCCTCTATTTTATCATTTTTTTTGTCCATACAGACATCACAGGCTCATAGGAAACGGGGTAGAGGAGCCACCTCGTTGAAGAAACTAGAGAAGGACGAGCAGAGCGGACGAAGCTTGAGGTGTCCTTCGATGCTAATCTAAATGCCCGGGGACCCCGTGCTAAAGAATTTAATAAGTGGGTGTTTCTACAATGAAGCAAAGACGTAAGCATCAACTACAACCATCGGAATGACGTTCCCGTAAGCGTTAATGATCAGATTTGGGAGGCTATCACGGTATTTTACCTTTACATTCGTTTGATTTACATTATTAGATAATTATCCGAGTTATAATCCATCCAGTTGTTATATATGTATCTAATGTGTAGGTAGCTTGGACTGTGTCAAATGACGAGGATCATCGTCATAAATGTATGAAAATGGCATCAAAGCGTTGGAATGGGTTCAAGCATGATCTTACCAGGTACTATCTATCTGGGAAGAAGCGGCTTGATAAAATGTTCTTGGATTATCCCTGGATTGATCAGGATACTTGGGATATGTTTGTCAGGAGTCGACAGGATGAAGAATTTCAAGTTGGTTGATTAAGTTAATTTTGTATGCTTATTATAGATCATTTAACTGTATTTAATTATGTGTTTTTGTTTGAATAGGCTAAGGCAAATAAGGGTCGGCAGAATCAGGCGAAGAACGTCCACCGCCACACCATGTCTCGGGGTGGGTACCATACTCGGATCCAGCGGAGATGATGGCGGATAGGGTGAGGGCGAAGCGGGAATAGCACTCTGCTAGGATTGAAAGAGGAGAGGTGCACGAGGGCACACCATCAAGTCCTCCGTCGGACATCGACCGCGAGGATGTCCGGTTAGCCTACCGCATGACAAAGGCGGGATCTTTTAAAAGCGATGCCACTCGCGAAGTGGCGAGATAAGATTGTAAGTAAATAATTAACTTGATTTCAATTGATATTTGTATAGATATTTGCAACACTTTTCACTTGCACGTTTTTTCATTTTTTTCATTGTAGATGGATCTTAAAGCAAAATCCTCCCGGGCGCATTCGTCCCTTCCGGACGGCAGGGCGTCTTGATGACCGCTCTAGGCAAGAAAGACCATCCTGGTCGGGTTCTCGGTGTTCCTGGGAACGTGACCATCAAACAATATTATGGCAAGTCTGCTTCACGAAAGCGGGTGGTCAATGAAGCATCAATTTTGGCTGACATTACTCAGCACCTCATGACCAACCCAGATATTACAACACATCTGATGCAAGGCTTAATAGCCAACCCAGAATTCAAGCAGGCGCTTGCCAGAGAGCTTTCCTCCGTCGGTACATCCCAGGACACCGCAAGGCTTGCCAACGCTTCACATGTGAGCACAAAAGAGAGTTTTAGTATGGCAAATGTGGAGGACGATGAGTTGGCAGCTAGGGAGCGGGAGTTGGAAGTCCAGCGCCATGAGCATGAGTTGGAAATGAAAAGGCGTGAGCTTGAGTTGGACTCCAAACGACGTGAGCTCGAAATGTTAGCAAATGTATTTATTCATTATTAATGTCCAAATTAGTCAAATAATTACTTGTGTTTTTTTTAATTATCAAAAACTTATATATTTTATTTTTCCTAAACTGAAGGCCAAGTCGACGTCGGTGTCGCTGTCACCTATCACTCGTTTGTTCTCACTTGGTGAGGATTATGCGTATGAGATTTTTGAATGTCCATTGGATCACGATGGATGGGTGGCACGCCCAGATCAACAGAGGATATTTTCCTTCGTTGATGACGATCTTGGGAACGCCTGCAGAAATAACGTCTGGATGAACAGCAATGTCATCAGTCTCTGGTGCACGTAAGTTAATTTTAATTTTATAACTTATTTATTTTTGGTATTTTTCCATTTAATAATTTATTTTAATTTCAATATATATATTATGTAATTAACATCCACACCCTTTTCATATCTCAGGTATCTCCATCGTCTTCAGCTTGATAAGGGCGTTGCATCAGTTTACGGTTTCTTAGATCCGTCAATCCTTCTGCCCGAGTTCTTTGCTGGCGATGCATTGAGTAAATACATAGGGAACTTGTTGGGAGACAATCCGAAAGAATTATATCTGGCTCCCTACTGTATGGATGACCATTGGCAGTTGTTGGTACTTCACCCTTCTAAGCATACTGTCATATTCTTCTGCTCTCTCCACCATGATCCGCCACCGAAGGTGGTGGAAGCTGTAAATATGTAAGTAACTAATCTTAAATTTAATTTAAGTTTTAATATCAGTTATTTTTAGTTTATTACACACATGATATATGAGTTTGTTAATTTATCGACATGATTATTTGTTTATGATAGCGCGCTGAAGGCGAGTATCATAAGTTGCGCCAACGGGAGAAGCCGACTTCTAAGGCTAAAGCAAATCATGTATGGAACATCCTCAATGTTTGGTAGTTTATTTATCAAATAATTAATATTATAATTACTAATTTATGTGTATATTCAACTGACGTTGAAATTAATTTTGTTGGTAGTCTCGATTTCAACCTCGTGAGGTTGGTCGTGCGGCTATTATGTGATGCTTCATATGCTGAACATAGTCTCCGCATCTATTACGGATGGATGGAAGAAGGTAATATTTAAACAACTTGTTAAATTATATATTATAGTTTTGAAGATGACTTGCATTGATGTTATTGTTATTATTTGAACGTGTCTAGGCATTTATCGACCAATCGCCTATTCAAGAAGATGAGTTAAGAGACTTGAGGATGCGCTTCGCTGAATTCTTCTTCAAGTATGCGGCTGAAAAAGGAATTGACAACATACCTCCGCACTACTTAGATAAATAGTTTTTTTGTTAGACTTTAGAAACTAATTAATAACATGTATATATATATCCTTAGATAGTTTTGTTTTTTAGACATTGGAACTAAAATTTATTTATATATATACATGGGTTTTGGTTTTAAGTCCCCCCATTGTTCAATTTTCCTTTGCAATTCAGTAATGTGTGTGATATTACGTATTCTTTGGGACTGAATGCGGGGATAGGCTGAGGGGAGTGATATTTTAAAACTGAATTTAAAAAAAAAAACCTATTAACGTCGGTTGTATCAAACAACCGGCGTTAATAGTATTTTATAAAATATACGATACACTATTAACGTCGATTGTTTATTACAACTGACGTTAAAATTAAACCTTTAACGTTAGTTCTTTAAAACAACTGACTTTAGTTTTAACAAAATCAACGTCCGTTGTATTAAAGAACTGACGTTAATAGTTTTAGTTTAACGTCGGTTGTTTAAAAACCGAGCGTTAATTCTTACAAAATTAACGTCGGTTTTGTTAAGGAACCGGCGTTAACGATGTTATATTTAACGTCGCTTCTCGAGCGTTAAAATATTAACTATTAACGCCGTCAGATATTTACGTCGATCCGAAGATTTCGACGTAAAAATCAATTTTAACTGACGTAAAAAGCACTTATTGCACTAGTGTTGGTGTTATTAAAAAGACACTACATTCTGCATTATTTGAATTTTCAAAATTGATTACCTTTGTTGTGGCTTCTTTTAAAAGCTAAAACATGGTCTTTTTTATCTCGTCTTTGTCTTTGGTTTGTCCATCAAACCATGGCTTTTCACAACATCTAATCTCCTCCATCATAATGCATATAGGATGACATGTACCCATGAGTATCTAACTTTGCCACAGATAAAGGAGAACAAAGTCTCAACCAACTTAATGAAAGACCATTAGTGTGATAAGAGGGAGCTTCAATTTTGCACGATATGGGCTCATTTGGTTTCCTTGCTCTATTCATTGCTTAAACATTCCATAGGTAAATCAAATTTGTCCAACAAATCTTTATTTTCCATTTCCTAATCTCACATGAGACTCTTGCTACATATCCAATAACTTACACAATGATTTGAGACACAAGTAGTAGAAAATCAAAAAACTTTCCAATGCCGAGAAGACAAGGTTCCTTCTTAAAGGATATTTCATATTATATTTGATTGTCAATTTGTAATGCGCTGTCATTTGAGAATATATAAGGGTGTTTCTGTATGTTGGCTCATGCTTATGGATTGAATTATGATATTGTTACAGCCACTACAGAGAAGGAAGATCTAAAGGAAAGGAAACACACAATTTTTAGAGAAATATGAATTCAACAACCATTCTAGGTTGATACGAGTCTTGCAAAATTATCATTTTTTTTTAGGATGCAAAATTATCAAACTTATTACGGTAACATGATGAAAAGTCCAAATAAAATATATCTTAAATAATTTACCTTTTATTGCTAGAATTATTTAGACTTGTATATATTAAATTCCACCCGTGCAACTCACGGGTTAACATCTAGTTCCAAATTAATATCCAATCAACAGCATAATCAACCACAATAATCCACATGATTTACATTATTTAGGTTTAGCTTCCTAGATAGGACTGCATTCATTCCTTTTTCTTGATCACTCTTTTACTTACATGCATCTCAAATAATGAGCTTAACGTACGTTCCTATTAAGAAACAAAAAAATAAAAATAAAAACAGTGTGGCCATAATTGGTCAGCACCATCATTATTAATTCATATTAACCAATCTTGAAAGTATTTTTGAAATTCTGCAGCATCCCTCTTGTAAAGGTTAACTTTCATTCCATGCTTCATGTACATAGTTAAGGCAAGCTTTGGCACCACAGGGTGGTTCTCCACAACCTTCACATGGTAGCTGTATATGATGCTTGCAGCAACATATTTCATCTGGTAATATGCAAAATTTTTGCCTAAGCACAATCGAGGTCCTCCATTGAAGGCAGTGAATTTGTATGCAGACTCACTCATGAAGCGCCCATCTCTTAGCCATCTTTCTGGCTTGAACTCCTTGCAGTCTTCACCCCATATGCTTTCCATTCGTCCCATTGCATAAATTGCATAGATCACTTTCGTTCCCTTCTTTAGCACTGTTCCATCTGGGAAAGTATCATCTTCAACTACCTGCAATATCATAATTGAAAATCCATTAACAGTTGAGTTGACCCTCGAGTCCCTAGATGCATATTCAATACGACTTTGAATTGTGTGATCTTTAGTTTCATTTATTACCATGCAGGTGTTTGACTTTGCTTCCAATAAAACTTGTCCTACATTCTTGTTCTTGGTCAAATTTGAGTCATAAGTGTACTTCTAGAATCTAGATATCCAACAACTTAAAATTATTCTTTGTGTTTCAACCATATACTGTAAAGAATTAAAAATAAAGTGTTAAATAAAATTTAAATGAGTAATAATTTTTTTTTTTAAGGATTTGGATACCTCTTTTTTTTTATCTCATGTTTCAGGTATGTTACGAGGGACAAAGATAAAATCAAATTTAAAAGAAGCCTAACAAACAAAAATAAATTTGATTTTGTATATTTCTCTTTTATAACGTGAGAGAAAATATGAAAGAATAAAAGAAGAGGATCCAAAAAAAAAAGGTATGAGAAGTCCCTTCCATCAATTTTGACCTTCTTTGGTGGAAGATATGTACATGTTCTACGTGATTGTCCTCTTGGGAACGTTGTATGGGTGCACTTGGTTAAACTAAAGAGGAATATTTTTTGAACACAAAGTTGAGGATACCATATAGTGTCGCTTTTGTTTTTGGATGTATTTTCGAAATACGTGTATATAAAGATGATAAAAAATAAGTGAGAGATAAAAAGGAACACATATAGTATCACATACGGTATCTAAAATTTGTGTTCAAATAACACAATTCTATACCAAATTATGGAAGCATATTTTTTTAATGATACTTTGAGGCAGTGGAATATATGTATAACCTTCGAAAGGAGTTCAGTTTGAATGACCAGTTTCGATTGGCATCAGTTTGGGAAACTACGTGCATGGGGATGTGGAAGTGAAGAAATTGTAGCATTTATGATGAGTCTTTTATTAGACATCTGCAAATTGTTAAATTATACGAGTGCTTGGGACAGGAAACCCCATGTGCATGGTGGTGGGGTTAAAGAGTATGTCAACGAGAAGTGGCAGCCTCCTAGATTTGGCTGGGTTCGATTAAATGCAGATGGTGCTTGCAAAGGGTGTTTTTGAGCTGTTGGTTGTGGTGGCCTCATCCGCGTTGAAGATGGGAACTAGTAGGGTGGTTTTCCTCATGATTTGGGGCTTACATTGCTGAGCTCTGAGGTACTTTTGAGGGGTTGCTTTTGGCTTGGAGATTGGGATATAGAAGGGTGGAACTACAACTTGATTTTGCCCGGAGCTTGTTGGGAGGTCTTGACTCTTGAGGGCGAATCATATGCTTGATGCAGCCGGATTGGGAAGTGAAAGTTGGCCATATATATTTATAGGGAATTAGTCATTTACGAGTTGTCGCTTTGTGGAAGGTTTTACTTAACCACTACTTTCGACTTGAGAGTTAGTCTCACACCTTTAATTTGTTTGTCAGGATACTTGTCAAATACCAAAAATGTACATGTAGGGAAACCAACGGAAGTGCCGATTTCTTAGCTAATATGAGCCTTATGCATAGCACTCAGCTGATAGTTTATGAGCACCCTCCTATAGAGTTAGGGTCTATATGTGTTGTTATTCGATGTAATTGTTGGTTTGTACCTTGTAATTTTCTTTGTTTAAATCTATTAATATTTTATCACTGTTGGCCATCTGTGCTCTGCCTAATTTTCATGAGAGGTCCGCCAAAAAGAGTATGCTTGTTAGGTAAACAAAAGGTTGACCGAATAATACTTGTAACTCTGTAATGCATAGATGTCAGTTTGGAGAATTAATGAAAACTCATGTCACTCGGTTGGAGGAATAGTATCAATGAACATGCAGTGAGAAGAAGAAATTTATTTCACAAAAGAATTAAAAAAACAACCAAAAGATATATCTTTAAACGACTCTTTATGATCCTAATATAGAAATCAATAATCAAAAAGGAATTATAGTAAAACATATCAACTTTAGAAAGGAAAAGCAACATGAGTACTAAAAAAGTAGAACAGTTACATACCTCCTTGTGATCCACAGGCACAGAAGGGTATAATCTCAGTGCTTCAGATAGAGCAGCATGCAAGTACTCCATCTTCTTGATCTCCTCAGGCCTAAATGTCAAAGAGTTTCCAAATTCTTCCTTCTTCATGTCTTCCCTCTGATTAACTACCCTGCATATCTCTTCCAATATTCTCTCCTCCACTGCAGGATTCTGATCAAGCAACCAGAAAAACCAGCTCAAAGCTACAGAAGAAGTGTCCCTCCCTGCTAATATGAAGTTCACACATATATCCCTCAAGAACTTATCTGAATATGCTTGTCCATTCTCATCCTTCAGCTTCATAAACACAGTTAACAAGTCTGACCTTTGCTTCTTATCCTCACAGTGCAAAGACAGTTCCTTCTTTCTATTTCGAATAACATTCTCAGCAAATTCATCAACCCTTTTTATTGATTTTTTCAACCTTTTTTCCATCCCAATGTTGAGAAAACTCATGGCCTTCCACATGCACATGGGGGTAACAAAACGAAACACTGTGGCTTCTGTTGCATCCTCAAAGGCTTTGGCAAATGGTATCTCTGGCAATTCTAGGCTTAAACAACCTGGATCAACACCAAAGGCTATCATGCATACATTATCAAAAGTTAGCCTTAACAAGATGTCTTGAAGGTCTATGGCAGAAGATTTCTTAACACATGATTCTAAGACAGGTAAGAGCCTTGAGTGGACAAGTTCATATAGAGAATCTGTTGTTAATTGCCGGAACTTTGTTGAATGGAATTCCATGCTTGCTGTTTTTCTTTGTTTTTGCCATGTCTCATTGTCTGCATTGAATATGCCATCTCCAAGTAAGTCTCTAACCGTGTCCCTGAAGTAACTTCCTTTAGGGAAGACAGTGAACTTGGTTTTGAGGAGATGCTCTAGGTTGCGGGGATCAGAGGTGACAATGCTGTTGAGGCTGCTAAACCAAGGCCCTTTGAATATGAATGTTCCATTTTGCCTATTAAGTACATCAGTGAGCCATTCATATGTGTTGGTTTTGACTCCTGTGACCAAAGAAGGTAACATTCCAAGGACAGGCCAAACGGGTAGGCCATGATGTTTCTTTTGCCTAAGAGAATGAATTACTATAAAGACTATAACTGCAATGAAAATCTCCAAAATTTGGATGTCTTGTAGGAGAAAGGGGCTGCTGGAAAAGAAGTTTTTGGTGCAAAGGTGGCCAGAGGAGAGGTTGAGGTTGCTAGTGCTAGTCTTGGTCATGGGGTTGGAATGATAGGGAATGTGGAAATGCATGGGCTTGGTTAGTGTGAAGGGTAATATTTGTGTTATGTTATGTTTTATATATATATATATATATATATATGGAGTGGTAGTCTTTGTGTGTTTTCTTGGCGTGCTTAGTTTAACCTAAGCAATCTAATTTGGTGAGCTGAAATGACTGCAATTGGAGGTTTCTTTGTGACTAATTAACTGCTTGCACTACTTTTACTTTAACTATATACGAGGGATTGTTCACTTTGGGGATGTTTGCTAGCTAGGTAGAATTTATTTTTTTTGGACAAGAGCTAGGTAGAATATATAGGAATAGGAATATAAGTGTATATATCCTGTGGGTTTGAGTGTCAAATAGGACTTATGGAAAAGGATATAGCATGTTGAGGAGTGGGTGCGGAGGATTACCTAAGTGAGAATTGTTTGTAAAGTTCTAATGTCTCAAGTTTCTTTAAGATTATTAATAACTACATAGTAGTCCTTTTTATTTATATTATATTGAATTGAATATTAATGGCAATTTCTTATTGAATTAAATATTATAAGCTTGCGGGTGGCCTTTCAGGTGACAGACACTCGGCAACATGATCCACTTCATGCTTTTTGTGACTACGTACAGGCAAACACCCAAATTTGTTCACAAGCTCAACTAACTTCAAGAGAAAGAAAATTTGGGTTGACATAGGTATCATTAATTTTTATTTTTTAGTGTTTGTAACCTGATAAAAGTAGGATGGTCCCTCTGTCTCTCAACAACCTTAAACGTAATTTGGTCCTTGATGTTTACGAGGTAGGAGGCCATAGTGCTAATTGAGCCTTGGTGTTATTGGTTCCGTCCAATTTCGACGGAAACACCCACGGCCTGCTTAACATACACACTCATACCCAGCAAAGTTTCTGAATTTGGTTGCAGCGTTTAATCAAACAGTTTACTTAACTTGGTTGCACTTGTTTGGTGGGTAAACTATTACTTGATAAAGAAGCAAATAACATTAAGGAAGTGAGGTTGATAGGATACGGGCCTCTACTGATGAAAGGGCTGAAGAAGGCGTTATGGGCCAACCACAACCTCAAAGTTACTGACAATAGTAAAAGGCCCAAGAGGAAGACCAATCCACCAAAATATTTACAGAACTATATTAAGTAAAATGACTCAATTATTAGGTTAAAGAAATCCCTTGTTGGCATACTAGTAGAGGTTAGAGTGATCTCAGGGATTTAGGTGCTAGATTGCACTCTGCCCTTTTATATTATGTTATTATTTCCTTTTCTATTAGAATCTAAATCTACACTATATATGGTGATGTATTCCGTTGAAAATGAAGCAAGGAAATAGAAAAATTTCAAAATCCTCGTCACTTTTTCTCAGGAGGCCTTCTAGTCCTTGAATTCTAGGAACATTTCTTATTATACATTTCCATTCCTAACATTTTGGTGCTCTCGTTGAGCTGCTTCCATGGCTGATAACACACGTTCCAAGAACAATATGGACCGTATTGAAGATGCTATATCCAAACTAACCCAGAACCAGATTACCCTCACTGATACCCAAAACCAAATGGCCACCAAAATTGACGAGATCCTTGACAAAATAGGCAACCTAGAACAACCACACTCCCCCACCGGATCCCACACACCCCACACCAACAAAACCTTTGCCACTAAACCCCACCGCATGAAGCTCGACGTGCCTCGGTTTGACGGCACCAATCCAATGGGCTGTTTCAAGATTAACCAGTTCTTTGAGTACCATGAAACCCCTGAATCTGAACGCCTGACCGTTGCTTCTTTCTACATGGAAGGTCCAGCTTTGGGGTGGTTCCTGTGGATGTCTCGTAATGGACAAATCACCTCTTGGCTCGGCCTTCTCCAGGCTCTCGAAGCACGTTTCGCTCCATCCCAGTATGAGGACCCCAAAGGCACCCTGTTCAAGCTCACCCAAAAGGGATCCATGAATGATTATCTCTCTGAATTTGAAACCCTAGCTAACAGGATTGTTGGCCTGCCTCCAAGCTTCCTGTTAAGCTGCTTTATCTCGGGGTTATCAGCGGACATCCGCCGTGAAGTACATGCATTACAACCGATGTCGCTGATTCAAGTTGTCGCCCTAGCCCGCCTCTAAGAAGAGAAAATCAACGATGGCTGTCGTCCCTTCCACGGCAATGGCCTCTTACACAACCCTCCTCAAACCCAATACCAACCCGGAAACAACCACAAACTACCCTTAGCCCTTTTACCCCCACCTCCGCCTCATTTTAAACACCTTACCCCAACCGAGATGGCAGCGCACCGTGAGAAAGGTCTATGCTTCAATTGCGATGAGAAATGGAGCCGCGGCCATAAGTGTGCATTGAAGTTCTTCTTGTTGATTGCTGAAGAAGATGATGATGTTACAGGGGGCATATCAGTGATGGAGTCTCCAGAAGATTCCCCAATGGAGCCGGATTCAGAGCCCAATGGACACATCCAAGCCCAAATAAGTTTCCATGCACTTTCAGGCCACCTTGCTCCTGAGACACTTCGCTTAATGGGCCGAATTGCAAACCAACAAGTTGTCATCCTTATAGATGGAGGCAGCACTCACAACTTTGTCCAGGAAAGGTTAGTAAAGTCACTGGGCCTCAAAGCCCAACCCACTAATTAATTCTCTCAAAGTTATGGTTGGGAATGGAAATGAAATTGAATGCCATCAATTATGTCTAGCAGTTTCCGTTCATGTACAGAACCATATTTTTACTGTTGACTTGCATGTTTTACCCTTGAGTGGTGCGGAGTTAGTGTTGGGAGTCCAATGGATGAAATCCTTAGGGCCCATACATGCTGATTACAATGACCTTACTATGAAATTTGTACAAGCGGGCCGTTTGATTGAACTCAAGGGGAGTAGCGATAATGGGCTCAATATGGTGTTAGCCCACCAGTTGCGTCGCATTATCCAGACTGATGTTGCTGGTGCCTTCTACCACATACGGGTTGTACCCACAGAGCCCCCTTCAACCCAAACATCTGACCCTTTATCCACCAACCTAGAAATCGCAACCCTAATCCAAAAATTCACCCACCTATTCCAGAAACCATCATCCCTACCACCACCTAGAAATATCCAACACACCATTCATCAGCTCCCAAATTCCAAACCTGTGAATGTGCGACCCTATCACTACCCTTACTTCCATAAGCAGGAAATTGAAAATCAAGTTGAGGAGATGTTGGTAAATGGTATCATTCGCCCTAGTACAAGTCCCTTCTCTTCTCCTGTCCTTCTGGTTAAGAAGAAATATGAGACTTGGAGGTTTTGCATCAACTACAGAGCTTTGAACGTGATTACAGTGAAGGATCGATTTCCGATCTCCATCGTGGATGAGCTATTGGACGAACTAGGGGGAGCCAGCTGGTTCTCTAAGCTGGACTTATTACAAGGGTATCATAAAATTATAATGACAAAGGCTGATGTTAGCAAGACGGCATTCCAGACGCACCAAGGGCATTACGAGTTCAGAGTGATGCCTTTCGGTCTCTGCAATGCACCCTCAACTTTCCAAGCCACAATGAACGGTATCTTCAAACCCTTCTTGTGAAAATTTATCATTGCATTTTTGATGATATATTAATCTATAGTAAATCATTTGATGAGCACTTGTTACATTTGGAAAAAGCTTTTCATTTCCTGCAGGGAAGTCAATTTTTCCTGAAAATGTCCAAGTGTTCATCTGCTCAGAGGCAGGTGGAGTATTTAGGCCACGTAGTCTCAGAACAGGGAGTTGAGCCAGTTCAGGCCAAGGTCCAAGCAGTCCAACAATGGCCGATTCCCCAGTCTCTTAAAGCTCTGAGAGGGTTTCTGGGATTAACGAGGTTCTATCACTGCTTCATCAAGGGCTATGCAACGATTGCTGCCCCTCTAACACAGCTTCTCAAAAAGGATAAATTCAAGTGGTCTCTTGAAGCTCAGTTTGCCTTTGAAATACTGAAAAGCTGCAGTGAGTCAAGCCCCGATATTATTGCTCCTAGATTTCTCATTACCCTTTGTCTTGGAAACTGATGCTTTAGGGGTAGGCATGGGAGCTGATGGGCTCCGGCAAGTGTAACGGATCGAAGCAAGTAGTAATAAAAACGACAAGTAATTTACCGAGTATTGAACACAAGGATTGGGTGACCAATTTGCCTAGATTTGAAGAAGACAACTAATAATTGACTAAGTCAAAGAGGAGAAAGAAAGTTGTTGGGATAAAATATATTATCTAAAACAAATATCAATTATCTAAATTAGATCAAAATAAAAGATGTTATCTAATCAATTATCTAGATTATGATAGTAAGATCTAAGTTCACGAATTCACTTACCCAATTAAGCAAGCTACGCAAGTGATGATCTTCTATTCCCTATGTTCAATTTCATTGTCAACCGGAACCCCCAATTTCTCCTAAAGACACTACCAATGCTCTAAAGGACGTATCTAAACTTATAAATTAATCACCTACCAAGTCTCATAACCTACAGTTAGATTCTATTAAGTTCTTGTTCCCTATATGGTTGCACCAATCTCCTACCCACTACCAATGCAATAATCAATTGGTGTTCCTAATTCAAGTCCTAAGCGCGAATTACCTACCTAGTCTCATCACACTGACAAGTTAACCAAGGATCCTTTTGATTAACACAAACAATTCAGAATTAGAAAAGAAGAATTGAGATTAGGAATAAGAAAAACATCACATTGAACTATGCCGTCATGAGCGGCTTCATCGATCCCTCAGAAAAGAGGATTAACTCCTCATCACGTTCATAACAAAATAAATGAAAAGAAAACAGAAAATAATCCTAAAACATTAAGGGTGACGCAGCTCCAAGAAATCTAGGATTAGGTCTAAAAACTGGTATATGAAAGCTGAGACACCCCGATGTGCCTCTTTGTGTCATTAGAGTAAAACCTCATTATTTAATTACTTAATCAAACGCTTAACGTGAAAATACGTAAAAATTAAAAACTTAACTTATAAAGTCTACAACTTCATATAGAATGGCATATCATAATATAAGTATATTATGCATATTACAAAACACTATTGAGGATATCCTATCAGTAGGATCCCTCACAAGCATATACTTAGACAAAAAGTTAAACACCGGAAAAGATAATAAAAATACGCCTCACGAGACGCACTAGCCACAACTAACTAGACCCTAATCACCATGAGTCAAAGCTCGTCCTCCAGCCTCCGGTTCGTAGGGAGTTCCATCCAAAGCCTCCTGGTTACACTCATCCACGGGGTCTTCTCGTACAATTCCACAAGGAGATAAAATACAACATACAGAAATATACAGGGGATAAGAAACAGTTCTATCATCAAAAGGCGGAAAAGAGTCATAGTAAATTATACAGTAATTGTCACAGACAATCAACACACATAACTAACGAATCATCGTCAAGTTAATATATACCATCCTCTACCCTTACTCTCGGGCAATCTAACAATTTATTTTAACGTAACCTCTCTAATCCTGTCACCATGGCTTTACGATATCATGGCCACTACCACTCCTGTCACCATCCCTCATTTGCATCGGGGCACATCCTCATTCCCGTTAGGATGTTCCACCTAGTGCACACCTCCATTCCCGTTAAGGTGTTCCACCCCCATTCCCGTTAAGGTGAAAGTGGTCTCGCGAGAACTCTTGATTTTACGTGTATTATATTACCAATACACGGTGTATTATATTACCAATACACAGAAGTGTTTTACGTGTATTATATTACCAATACACGGTGTATTATATTACCAATACACAGATGTCCTTGCGTATTATATTACCAATACACTTTTGTCTTTGTGTATTATATTACCAATACACTTTTGTCCTTGTGCATTATATTACCAATACACGGTTGTGGACAACAACACCTATACTTGAATCTCACCAACCCGCTTTAACAACATCCTAGTGCATTAACCTTCCATTAGAACTTGACACATGTTATATGCCATAACACCTCTTTAACATACATCACCTAAGTTAGACACTTCTAAATCATCATTATCCTTACACCCAAAACAATCATCTCGTAGACAACATATATATCTTTGCTTAAAATCCACTAAGCATAATAAAAAAAACCAGGCAGATCATGCATAACACAATATCAATCAAAATATTCCAATATCACCAACATAGCACAAAAATCAATTCAACAAAGGTAATAAGCTCAAATCAACCATCAAGAATATAAAATCAACCTAATATCGATAAACCTACAATCCCCGAATCGCCATTGGTTTTTCAGAAAAGGTTTTCAATGTGATTTTGGTCTTGTCGATTACTCGACTACTAGTAGGGTTTAGGTCACCCTACACAATTATTATATAATCTACTACTTATCCATTCCGATGATAGGTTGGTTCTTTCCCCCACCTGGGTTATCACCGAACTCCCGAACTCGAAGCTCCTCGTCATCACACCACAAAGTATTAACTCTACCTTCTATGAAGGTAAGGAGATTAGATGCTCGAAGAGGTATACCACGAACGTCCTCGTTTCCTCCGTGATGGAAGTCTAAGGTTATGAACAAAAAATCACAAGTTAAAATCAAATAAGAACACTAAACCACAAGGTATAGGTTCGGCCAAGACTAGTTCTTAGGGTTAGAGATTCCCGAAAATTATACAACTCATGGATTTATGATCCTTAAGTGTTAGGAGTTCATAAACAATGATCATTTAACAAAGTTGAATTAAAATCCCACTAAGTTATAAACTTAGGGTATTCAGCCAATGCTAGTAAAATAGGCTAGCATTCACTAAACTTTCCAATCTCTTAGGTTTAACATCCATATGTATTAAGGAGATCAAAACCATGATCATTTTGGAAAAATAAGAACAAAGTATCCTAGGTCCATAACCTTCTAGGTTCGGCCTTCATAGGATTTAATAGGTTAAAAATCTTTAAACTTTCCAATCTCTTAAACTTAGCATCCAAATATCTTATGGAGCTCAAGTTCATGATCATTTTGGAAAGTAATGGAAACTTAAACATTCCAATCTCTTAGACTTAGCATCCAAATATCTTATGGAGCTCAAGTCCATGATCATCTTGGAAAAATGAAAGTAATACATCATAGCCTTAATAACATATAATAAACAAGTTAGAAATCCTTAAACTTTCCAATCTCTTAGACTTAGCATCCAAATATCTTATGGAGCTCAAGTCCATGATCATTTTGGAAAACAATGGAAACTTAAACATTCCAATCTCTTAGACTTAGCATCCAAATATCTTACGGAGCTCAAGTCCATGATCTTCTTGGAAAAATGAAAGTAATACATCCTAGCTTTAATAACATAGAATAAACAAGTTAGAAATCCTTAAACTTTCCAATCTCTTAGACTTTGCATCCAAATATCTTATGGAGCTTAAGTCCATGATCATTTTGGAAAAATAAAAATTCAAACACCCTAGCACCCAAACACTAAGTTTCGGCCATCATAGGATGATGAGGAAGATATTCTTTGTTTAACAATAACTCTTAGGTTTAGAATCACAAGGTATTAAGAGTTCTAAATCCATGATCATACTTGGAAAGTTGAAACATAGTATCCTAGGCTTACTTATTCACATTTTCAGTCATCATAGGAACAAGCTATCAAAACTTCCAAGATTTATAGATTTAAGATCAATGGATAGTTAGAAACTCAAACATATGATCATATTCCAAAAGTTGAAACAAAAACTTCCTAGGTCACAAATGCAAGCATTCGGCCTTCATTGGAAGAGATAGGTAGAGATTTTTGTTTTACACAACCTCTTAGTATGTGAAAATATAAGTTAATACAAGACTATAGAAAGTGGTTTCAACTCAAAAGGAGTTTTCTATCATTTTAGAGAGATTTTAGAAGTTTAAAGCATATAAAGAACACATAAAGTAAACTAAGAAATAAAATATGAAACTTGCAAAAAGATTCATATGAAAGCATTACCCTTAGTATAAGGAAGAACTTTAATGAAGAACTCAAGTGGAAAAGACTAATAAAAATGGAAGCTTTAAGTGTTTGAAAAAAAAGAAGAAATGGAAGAAGTTGAAAAGTATGAAGATGAAGGAAGAAAATGAGAGAATGAAGATGAGTGATGGTTATATAGAGGAGGGATAGGGGAGCACGGAATTTTGGAGAGAGGATGAGCTTGGAGAGCAAGTTTTGTCTTTAAGACTTGTTTGGTTGAAGAGGAAAGAGAAAAATAGGTTTTTAGAATATAATATGATATATTTCAAAAAGTCCATCATGACCACTTTTTAGGAGGTAGCTTAGGCCATACCTCTAGTGAGTCACCTCACTCCCTCATCTCACCTCATGCCTTTTATGTCTCTTATTCTCCTCCATTTCGTACCCGGTTGCATTTCCGATTGTAATTCTTCCGACGTTTTCGCCCGAATAAAATATTATATTTTATTTTTGAACGAAAATTTTCAAAATAACCAAAGTTGAAGGAAACATAATAAAAATACTAACAATCTCGTTCACGGGTCAAAATTAGGTTTTATGCACAGTAAACTTGTACCGGCAGTGAAAACGCATACCGGCTTTCGTCTGAATTTTCAACCGAAAATTTTACCGTAACCCTCTACCATAAAGTAGACTATGAATATGATTTTGTTTTATTCAAAAACACTTTTTAACTCTCAGTTTAAAATATAATTAATTATATTTTAACCGGTTGAACAACATAATTAAAATCAGGCTGTTACAAAAGCTGCTCCAAAACAAGCTATATATAGAGGGCTGGGTCTGCACGCGCTTGCGAGGTGAACAAGGGCTAGGGAGGTGAATCTTAAGTTTGGCTCCAGTTCAAATTTGAATTCTCACGAGGCGAGCCTAAATGGTCTTCAGCTTTCCTGCGTCTGGCTCGCGAGGCGAGCACTGCCTCGCGAGACAAGGCTGAATGATGCCCTGTTCCTGCTCGAGAGGCGAGCACTGTCTCGCGGGGCGAGACCTTGAAATTTCCATTTTCCTTGTTTTCTTCAATTCTCCAAGTTTCCTTGAGCTTCACTTTTAACCTGAAATATAAAAGTAGCATTAAATGCTTTATTTGACTCAAAATTAACCAAGATATCCTAAAAACTACTTATGAGACTCAAAATGTTGCTCGAGGACAATTAAAGCCAAATTTGGGCGAAAATGAGATTAAACTCGAACATTTAGCACAAAAATCATGGTCTTACTAGTTATAAAACTAGATAAGCCAGAGGCTTTTCAGGAGCTACGTTGTCCCAAAAGGGGCATCCCATTATGTTCTTTAGCAAGCACTTTTGCCCAAAATTACTGCACTCATCAACATATGTGCGGGAATCTTTTGCAATCACAGCCGCGGTCAAGAAATGGAGACAGTATCTTCTCGGCCATCGATTTACCATACTGACAGATCACAGAAGCTTGAAAGAGTTGATGTCCCAGGTGGTGAAAACCATAGAACAACAAATGTATCTAGCCAGACTGATTGGGTATGATTACACTATCCAGTATCGATCGGGCAAGTCCAATGGAGCAACAGACGCCTTATCCCGGGTCCCAGAGCATCAATATGCAGAGTTATTGGTGCTGTCTGTTGATGGTTTGGCAAGTGTACCAAATCGTACAAGTAATAAAGTGAAAGTAAAGTATCGTTCCCAACGAGGATTGTGATCAAGTATCAGCGTGGCTTAGGCAATAGCTATTTGAACCAATGAATGTCATGTTTGTAAAAGAGTTTTTATGAATTTTTGATTTTAGAATTATCCAGACAATGAATGAAACAAAACAATTGATGAATGAATTCATCAAGGCAAAAACGGTTAGGTGTCGGAATCCTCTAATTATTCACTCGATGTAACTTTATTCAATCTAAATTCCAATTCATTCCATTCAATTGACATTCGAATCACTAACCTAGATTTATCCCTAATTCCTTAGGTGATAATCCTTTTGTACTAATTAAGAAGCCTAATTCCTTAGGTCATTCAAGCATTAGCACAAACATAAAGCATGAGATTCATAAGAATGCATTGCATTAGAGTTCTATTCCTAGAATCAACATTCCAATGGTAATCTACTTCAATTCCAATCCAATAACCAATTTTCCAATTGTGAAATTGAATCTAACATCAATCCAAAGTTGATCAATCCAATAGAAGCATTAAGCATAGAAGCAGTTACTCAATTTGAATGAAATAGAATTGAAATCAGAAATCAAAGTCAATTACATCAAATTTTAAATTGAAATCATCCTAACCTAACCTAATTGATCTAGCAACTCATAATAGAAAAGGAAAAGATGAAGGACTTGAGTAGGAGAGTGTGGAAGACTCCATGGAAGCTCCAAGTCTTGTTCCCAAGCTTGAATCCTCAAGGAAGTGGGGAGAAATTGATGAACCAGAGTGAGAAAATGTGAAAAATGAGTGAAAGATCCTTACAACTCTGTCCAAAATCGAATTTATAGAGTTTCTGCACATCGCCCAGCGCTGAGTGTCCTGATCCCAACGCTGGGCGCTTCAGAACTGCCCGAAACCTGGTCTCTGTCTGCTGTTGGCACTGAGCGCAGCACACCAGCGCTAGGCGCTGGTTCTTCTGCAGCATCCTGGCGCTGAGCACCCATACACCAGTGCTGAGCACTGGTTCTTGGCCTGCACCTGCTATTTTCTTCCGTTTTTTTCTGGGCTGAGTGCCCGGTTCCAGAGCTGAGCGCCAGGCCTTCAATCCTGCATATTTTTTTTTTACATCTTTTGAGTATATTTTTAATATAAAAGGATCAAAACTCTAATCTAAACTTTATTCATATCAAAGTATGTATTTTCCTATCACTCTTTCTATGATTTCTAAGATTATTTACAAACTCTTTCCTAATTACACTTCCAAACTAACATATTTTGCACATTCATCACAACCCCAAACTTAGAGATTTTGCTTGTCCTCAAGCAAACAATTAGATTCACATAAGGGTTTGAGAAATGGATTTTCATGTTCAATTCTCTTGTGAAACACATTACTCATCCAAGACTTCAATTCCTTAACACTTTTGCAAACTGCACAAGCCTCGCACAATCATTCATAAATTCCAATTGATCACATGCTTCATGATTTAAAACAATCAAACATACTACAAAATTAGCTCCATTGGATGTACAAGAAAATCCCTTACAACCTCTCTATTTAGTGCTTCACACATCCTCACTTGGTGATATTTGCTCTCAATTCCAATCATCATGCACTCCCCAATCCTAATCTTGACAAGATGCTAAGCACATATCACAAATGTTAATGCGACACATATCATGAGGTCTTTTATTTGGTTGTAATGGAGCTAAGGTGGGGGTGGATACAATCAAGTATATAGGCTAGACTACTTTGGCTTCAAGTAATGTGGACTCTCTTGGGGTTTCCCTTACTTAGCTAATACACAAGCACATAGCACACAATTTGTGCTATTTCCCTTTTTATTTTATTTATAACTCTCTTTTTCTCTTATTCTTTTGTTTTGTTTCTTCTTGTTTCATTCTCTTTTCATTCTTTTCTTTTTCATCTTTCTATTTTGCCTTTTTCTCACTTTCGTATACTTTATTTGTTTCCTTTTCTCTTTGGCTTTTTCTTTTTCAGTTTTTTTGTTTTTCAATTTTTTTTCTAGTAGGTATCTTTAGTGGCCTATTCTCACCCCAAACTTTATTTACTTGCTTGTCCCTAAGCAAGAGAACAACCCCAAACTTAAGTCCAAACATTCCTCTAAGCTAAAGTAGTGGGACAAAATGGTTTTTTCACTTTTTGGCTTGTAATATGCTATCATTCCAAGAAAAATAGGCCAAGGCTCAATTGGGCTTAACAATGGCAATATGATACGATAGCAATTATGGCACTGAGCTTAAACAAAGAATTATTACCTCAATCATTTATGCATATGCAAGAATAATGCGATAGTAACAAGCATCAAGGCAAGAAAAGGTGAGAACATTCAAGTGATGGATAATCGCACATGAAAGGAATCTAGTCATCTGGATAATGTGCCAGAGCATTTGGGCTCAAAAGCTCACAGTTTATGATCACGTGCAAGAGAAAATCCATGCATTCAACATTGCATCAATCATAGCATGAAAAAATGGCACAAACAATTCACAAGGATCAATGGTTTCAATGAAATCATATGCTCACTAGTACAAGATGCATCATGTTAGAAATTTCAGCCAAGCAAAAGTGATATGCTTACTAGAGAATCTACACAAAAATCCATTCAACACGTGTAAGAGAAAATCCATACATTCAACATTGCATCAATCATAGCATGAAAAAATGGCACAAACAATTCACAAGGATCAATGGTTTCAATGAAATCATATGCTCACTAGTACAAGATGCATCATGTTAGAAATTTCAGCCAAGCAAAAGTGATATGCTTACTAGAGAATCTACACAAAAATCCATTCAACACAAGTTGTGCAATATGTGCAAGTTTGGGTATTTTATTCCTACAACTAACTAACAATTAAGGAGGGTAAAAAAAAATAAGAGTTTAGAGCACCCCCTTTCTTCTGCACCAATGATGAGCATGTGCAAATTTTTTTTTTAGAAGGCTAGCGCTCAGCTCTAGGAATCCATGCTCAGCGCCCAAGGTGCAGTATTTTCTGTTGAAACTGCTTTCTGTTTGCGCTCAGCGCTCACAGTAGCACCTGGCGCCCACACAGGGCCATTTTCACCCTTCTTTTGTGTCATTTCTCCCCTTCCTTGGATTCACTTTCCTTAGATGTGCCCGCACAACAATTACAAACAATTATATCACAATATCAAGCCTACACATCAAGGAACTACTCAATCATCTCAATTAACTACTTATGCTTGAAAGATACGGAAGAAAAATAACAAAATTACAAGAAGAGAAATGCTTGGGTTGCCTCCCAAGTAGCGCTTCTTTAACGTCACTAGCTTGACATTTGAGCTCTTTTCTTAGGGCGGTTTATATGACAAGAAGAATATATCCTCCTTCCGCTTTCTTTTCTTCACAAGTTGTCCCATGTATTTACTATAAGGAAGCAAATGTTCCCATGCCCCAACAATTAGGCATTTGGAATATGTGCTTCCCCATTATTGAGGTATATAAAACTCATTTCGCATCGGACTCATCTCTTTAATCACCAAAGGTTGAGTCTCAGTCATATGAATCTCTTCACGCCTCACCCTTGGCTTCTCTTCCATGTCACTATTTTTTTGTTTTTCATCTAATACTACAACTACGCTTTCTTTTTGTTTTTCCTCCACCACTTCACTTGAGTCATGTTCACTTTCCATTTTTATAAGCACTTCTTCTTCTTGCTCAGCCATTTCCCAAGCATGTGACTCTTGCTCTCTTACTAACTCTGTCTTTTTCTGCACAATTCCAACCAATTGCTCAGATAGTATCCCAACTTGAATCTCAAGATTATTGATTGAAGCTTGTATGTCCTTGAATTTCGTTTGAGTCGCTCATTCCACACAGGCATTTGATATGATGCAACTTTACCAAAAAAGACAATCTTGAATACTTCGTACACCATTCGTACAGGGGTTGTTCTACATCTCTAGCTAATTCATAGAATTCTTCATCTTCATGTTGTTCTTGAGCTGTATTTGGCATCACATCTGCATCCCGGTCAATCTCCGCATTTGATGCAACGGGTACTTCATTTGCAAGGTGCCTATCAACTCCAAATGCATCATCGATCATGTTCCGAATAGGATCCTCAACAATAGTGGGGTCTTGAACTACATTTGGAATATTACTAAGTGAGATATTACTAGTTTCTATTGTTCTGGACTCCCCGTGATAGGACCAAAAAGTGTATCCTGTTGGAAATGGTGTACAGATTAAGTGATCATACACCACATGCCTACTTTGCCATTCTTTGAAACCACATCGTTTACAAGGGCATATTGTTTTGCCATTTACTGATTGATGTACAAAGGCAAAATCAATAAATCCCCTAACCCCTTGCTCATATTCAACTGAGTTTCGTGGCTTCATTATCCATGACTTATCCATTGCTTCAAAATATTAAATCTTGATTTAAATATAACACACCACTTCATAAATTGATAAATATATACTATTTTTAAAATATATATAAACTACCATCTAATAGAAACATATCAAAACTAACATAGCTACACAACTAATTTAAAGTGCAAGTATGCAATTGCTTTCTACAAAACCACAACTGTCTCTGAAAAAACCATGTAGATTTTTTTGATAGAAAAGGTATACTGAAAAAACCAAGAAGCAGTAAAATCCACAACAACCTGGAACAATCAGAGAGGCAAGTATGTCTTATATTCTTGACCAACAATTAACATGAATGAATAACAATAGTAACCTTCCCAACTGAACTTCATAGGAAATTTATCCTCTTTCAGTATATTACTTAAACATGAATTTGAACTCTACTACAGAACAAAATCAATTTAACTCTAAAATTGCACTCTAAAATTGTCATAGTTGACAACCAAATCAACACTGTTGTAAGTTTCAACATTCTAGAGCTGCTGTTTCTTTAACTCAACACAATAAGCACAAATAATCTCTCACAATTCCGACTTTTTCCTTATCTTCCATGTTTAACCATAATCAAATATTGTTTTTGCTTCACAAAGAAAATTTTTTCTGCACTTCATTACCTCTGTGAAGAAATGCAGCAAATGCTAACTACTATACATGCATATTTAACCCCGACAAAGAGGAGTGTTGAAAGACAAGGCCTAGATAAAGATCATGTTCAATATTTTCATACTTTTTAATTAGTTATATTGTAACTTGTCAGCAACAAATGCAAATAGTTAGAACTTGTGGAATGAACTACCATATTCTCACAAGCAAAGATTACCAGAATTGGTTTGTGTCAAGATTCAAATACACAACTTTTACCAATGAGATGAAGTGGTATAGAACAGAGAAAAAGCCAGGCAAGGAAAACTACATTATCTCAGATGCCATCCTTAAATTCTCCAAAGACAATGGCATTTGTGTTAGAGGTCATAACATTTTCTGGGACAATAAAAAATACCAGCCTGAATGGGTCAAGTCCCTATCTCCTGAGGAATTAAAAGCAGCAGTAGCAAGAAGAATGCAATCTGTGGTCAAGTCCCTATCTTCACCATGTTATGGAAGTAAGACTTGCTACTTCTGGTTGTTACTTAGATGGTACCTATTTTTTGATAGAAAGGGAATTTTTGATAGACAAAAAGAGAGAAAATACAACTGGGATGAGGTTAAGATATTCACCAAAAAATAAAATAAAATTCTATGCACAATTAGGAACATGGAAAACTAAATGATGTAGTAAGGAACCCAATCTCTGCATATCATAAATACCAACATCTTTCAAGCAGACATGAGCAGGACATTAATCAAAAGTATTTAAGAGCTCAACCAGTTTGAGAAGCCTTAAGGTAGTTAAACGGTTATTGATTAGGCCAAAAAAGAAAAACTGGGGAAGAAGAGGGGGTAAGACATTTCAAGCTGAACATTAAAAAGTGCTACACAACAGTGAAAGAAAATAAAATCTCTTAAAATATAAGGTAAAAAATCAAATCAACAGACATGATAAATGCTCAGAAGCATTTGAAATAAATGATTTTCCAACAATTAAATATGCATCATCAATAGGAAATGATATGGAAACCACAAAACTCTGCACTTTGTTTTGTTGATTGCTGGGGTTCATTTAGGTTTCATGAAACAAATAAACCATCCATGTAAAAACCAGGGAGCTTTATTGACCATGGGAACAAACCACATTTTGTTGACCCCCACCTTCAATCTAACAGACTGCCCCCTGTTCAATGCAACCTAGTAAATTCGACCAAAGTAGGTAGACATTGCAATTTCATAAAATTGTCAATGTTTCAACTCAAAGCAACGAAGTGGGAGCTTAAAAAGGAAATGAAAATCAGAAAGTAAAAATGAAATTTGGAAAGGAAAAAATAATGTTTCATCACAGAACAACCCATTAAGTTGCAGCATATATAGAAAAGGAGATGGATAAGAGACACTCAACAATACCTTGATAACAATACCAACTCATACATTTACATAACTTTACAAAAAAAATTGCATAACATGGGAAAAATGAAATTCTTCACATTAAACCTGCAATAATATATTTATAAACATATAAATATAAACCTAATCTAAATCAAAGAGAAGGCTGGATTCACAATCAAATAAATAAATCAACAGTCTTGACATCATAGGTATCATTTTCCAACTAATATTATAAGACACAAATCAAACAGAGAGCTGGATTCACAATCAAATAAATAAATCAACAGTCTTGACATCATTGGAAAAAATGGCAGCAAAATAACCATTGTAGCAGCATGTAACATACCGAGTCAAGCCATGCAAGGGATGGGTCGCATATGCAAGGGTACCAAAATATCATAAATAACAAAACGAAAATCCTCAATTGCTATTATTTCAAAATTGTCAAAGAATCAGATTTGTTATGATAGAGAAGAGAATCTAGGGTTTTCAAATTGGGCAGCAATCAAGAGTGAATGAAATTTGGAAGAAATCAAGATTCAAGAGTAAATAGAAAGACAAAAAAAAAGGCGAAAAGAGAGAGAAGAAGAATGGAAGCTTACAACAATAAGCTTTCTCTGTACCTTCATTGGCTTAAAGAATCGTCCCCTTTAAAAGTGACGAGATGCAGCGACGGTGAGTGCCTATGGGGCGGAGGACAACGGTAGAGTGATGAGGAATCGTTGGGTGAGAGAGGGAGGACAAAGTGAATGGTTTGGGGAACAGAGTGACAGCAAAGTGAGAGAGGGAGGACGAAGTGAGGACGAAGCACGCGGTATATTTGTTTTTCTAAAACCGTCGTTAAACAAATAAAGAACCGTCGCAGTGTTTTATTGTTTGAGGTGGTTAGTATAAACCGCCGCTCTAACTGCCGCAGATTAATACCGGCGGCGGTTGGACTAAAACCGCCGCAAAGTGTCTGTCGCAAATTCTCAATTTTCATGTAGTGAAAGGTTTAGGGTTCAGGGTTTAACACCTTCTACAATCAATTTCTTAGTGACTGGCCTTTGCAAGTGTAAAGAAGCAAATGTTTATGCTTTAAGAAGTGATTCACAGTGGCGTTAATCAAACATGTTCGCCTTTAAACTTACCAAAGTAACGAAGGGGGAAAAAGTTAAACCAATCACTTAAATTTTTTTTTTATATGTGGTTGATCTTTATATATAACAAAAACTGGAATTAGTTTCTACACATATAATTATTTTTAATTCGGTCCTCACAATATTTTTTATGTTGTAATGTCGTTTGTTCGTGTTAAAGTATAAGAATCAAATTAAAAATTATTATCAGTATATAAAAATCAAAGTAAAAATTATTATCACAATAAATACCAAAGATTTTGAATTCAATCCCTGCTTGTGACAATCATCTCCAATTTGGTGTCTATGTCTTAACTTTAACAAACGACGTTATAACCCAAAATACCGCGATGATCAAATTAAAAATAATTGTGTTTTGAATCAATTAATCAGATCAGATTGAATTTGAAATATTGAAATTCGAATACAATCGATTCAGATATCAGATTCTAAAAAAATCGAACCGATCACTTTAAAAATAATATATTATGAAAAAATTTATTATAATATTATTATTTTTACTAACAAAATTAATATATTAGTATATTATTCCTTAAATTAATAATTAACTAATTTTTTTGTCTTTTTGTCCTTTTTTCTTTTTACTATTTTTTGAAATTAAAATTAAAGTAAACAAAAAAAAGGTAATCCGATTCACATACTTTTTTTTCGTGAAATCCAATCTGATGCGATCCTATCAAATTCAATCAGATCGGATGCCAAATTACCCCAAACGCTTTCTTAGTCCTTAGAGGGATTTTTAAAGAAATTAATTCTTATAATTAATGTTTTATGCTTTGCATCCAGTAACATATTACAACATCATTGAATGAATAATTTATGTGATTGTTAACCCGTCAAAATTTTCTTTTTGGTAAACAACCCGTCAAAATTTTCTAACAAGAGAGTATCTTTTCTTATATTTGCATGTGTAATATTAATGTGTTCATATATATGTGATTGTTAAGTTGTGGGTGGAAAATGATTTTGCAGTGGCAGTTCAGCTGTTGCATTAACCATGTAATCCTTCTCATCCTTATGCTTCAATGATTTTGGCTATTAAGAAGCTTTGTTCTCGTGATTGGACAATTAAATTACGCATGTCTTAAGGTTCTTGTGAATGGGCAATTCAAATTACGCATGTCTTAAGGGAGAGGGATCGTGTGGTGGATTTCTTAACTGATTATGAGCACTCTGTGAACTTTTTTTGACAACACTCTATGAACTTGGGTATGCATATCTTTTGGATGATCCCTCGGAGGAATGTAGTACTATGCATGTCATTTCATGATTCTGTGGGCGTTTCTTTTGCCCGTTCCGGAGTTGGGTAGTTCAGGCATATGCCCTACTATAATATTGTCAAAGGAAGAATCATATCAAATAATTTGTTAATTATAGTAATTGACAGAGTACTTATTGTAATTGATAGACTACAATTAATTTCCTCTTTAGTATACGTGAGTATAGGCATAATGTTAGGATCCTGTTATGTAACATTTCTATAAAGCTAAGATTTGTGATAATGAATAAAATAATTCAGCCATATCTATTTTTTTTATGGTACCAGAGCAACGATCTGGGAAATCCAACAAACACAAACCTTAGCCTAGGTAGCCATGACAGGTAATAATGAAAAAACCCCATCATCATCAACCAAACGGGACATGGCTCCCACTCCAAAATGGGAACAACCTCATCACCCTCTTTACCTCGATCATTCAGACCAATCAAGTGCAGTCCTTGTACCACGACCTTTGGTGGAAGACAACTACAACACATGGGTTCAGTCCATGAGCATGGTATTGACGGTCAAAAACAAAATCGGTCTCGTTGATGGATCTATCTTGAAGCCAAAGGAGAATAACTATGATGAACTTTTGCAATGGACTTGTTGCAATAATTTAGCCAATCAAGTTGGTAAAAATTCAAATCATGATGAATTCTCAGGTAAAGCCTTTCCATTCACTCAAAATGGAAAGAAAATTATTTGGATCCTCGATAGTAGTGCTACTGACCACGTTGTTTGTAGCCCTCATCTCCTCACTGCTTCAAAAACTGTTGAGTTACCAAATGGCTCATTGGCACAAGTCACACATGTTGGCAAGATTATTTTCTCTCCCAACTTTATCCTTGATAATGCCTTGTGTGTACCACTTTTCAGTTAAATTTAATTTCCATTAGCATGCTAGCATTGGATTCATTTTATATTCCAATTTTTCTCAGACAATTTTGTGTTATACAGGACTTACGATCGGGGAAGATGATTGGGACGGAATTGAGCGGGGGGACTCTACTATCTCAATCAAGCAGAGAAAGGATCCTGTAATTCTGTTCAAGCCATAGCCCCTGCTCTTTGGCATCAACGCCTTGGACATCCTTCTCACAAAATATCCATGTTATTTCCTTTTTCCAATAATAAATCTTGTGAACCAGACAAATGTTTAATTTGCCTATTGGCTGAACAAACTCGATTACCATTTCCAGTGAGTTTTATTGCTAGCCAATCTTGTTTTGATTTAATACATGTTGACATTTGGGGTGGCTATCATGTTCCTTCACTTTCAGGAGCAAAATATTTTGTCACTATTGTTGATGATTACACAAGAAGCACATGGGTGTATTTGATGAAACAAAAATCAGAAACACGTAACTTCTTGGTCAAGTTCATTAACATGCATGGTTGAAAACCGATTCAATGCCAATGTCAAAATTGTTCGTAGTGATAATGGTCCAGAATTCAAAATAGACAATTTTTATGCCATGAAATGAATCATCCATCAATCTAGTTGCGACAACACACCCTAACAAAATGGTGTTGCTGAGCGGAAACATAGACATTTGCTAAATGTTTCCCGTGCTTTGCTTTTTCAAAGTGGTCTTCCAAAACAGTTTTGGGGGGATGTTATCCTCACTTCAACATACCTCATCAATTGCACACCTACACCACTCCTTCAAGGTAAAACACCATATGAAAAATTACTCAATAAACCCCCCAATTATTCACAACTAAGAGTCTTCGATTGTTTGTGTTTCGCGTCTACACACCCCACCAAGCCCACTAAATTTGACCCTCGTTCCACTCGTTGTCTTTTCCTTGGCTACCCTTTAACCCAAAAAGGATATAGTGTATTTGACCTTCAACTTCAAAAGGTCTTTGTTTCACGTGATGTTCTTTTTTATGAGGACGTATTTCCATTCAAAACACCAAAAACTTCCACTGCCACACCATCAATGCCTCACCCTATTTCACCTTATCCTTTTCTTCCCAAGAATACCACAAACACTATAGACCCAAACACTCCTCATAGCACCGATAACCCTCAAATCCCACAACCTTCCAATTTGAACCTTTAAATCCATCCTAATTAGACCAAGACCCTCCATCACCTTCCATAAATATGCCATCCCTTGAAATAATGCCTCAACCTGCCATTGAAAATCTCCCACCCGAGAACACCACTCACAATCAAACGGAAATCACACCGCCACCGCCACCAAGACACTCCACTAGATCTATTAAAATACCAACATTTTTACAGGACTTTCATGTTGAGGCAACCCTCCCATCTAGGACCGTTCCTTTATCTTCAACGAACGTGGTCACCGCCCAAGGTACTTCTCACCCTCTTTCCCAATTTGTATCTTATGATTGCCTTTCACCAAGTCATAAAGCATTTACCACTCAACTGACCCTTCACAAAGAACCCAAGAATTTTCAACAGGCTAATCAAGATCCAAGGTGACGTGACGCCATGCATCATGAAATCCAAGCCCTCCAAGCCAACAATACTTGGAGTCTTGTCCCTCTACCATCTCATAAAAAGACTATCGGTTGTAAATGGGTTTACAAAATCAAACTCTACCCCGACGGAACTGTTGAGCGTTACAAAGCTCGCTTGGTTGCAAAAGGCTATAGTCAAATTGAAGGTATTGACTACCGAGAGACTTTTTCTCCCGTTGCTAAACTCAGAACAGTCCGAGTACTCCTTAGTGTTGCAGCCGTACGAGGATGGCACTTGCACCAACTTGACGTTAATAACACCTTCTTACATGGAGATCTCTATGTAGAAGTCTACATGTCCATCCCGCCCGGTTTCAAACGAAAGAGGGAGAACCGTGTCTGCAAGCTACACAAGTCAATTTATGGTTTAAAACAGGCATTGCGACAATAGTTCTTAAAACTGTCTAGTGCCCTTAAGAAGGCTAGATTTCAGCAATCATGGTCAGACTACTCGCTGTTTGTTCGAAACCATGCAGGTAGTTTTATTGCATTATTAATTTATGTTGATGATGTGATATTAGCGGGCAACAACCTGAAGGACATTACAAGCACCAAACATTTCCTATCAAATCATTTTAAGTTGAAAGACATGGGGCCACTTAAATATTTCTTGGGGATAGAAGTTGCACGATCAAGACAAGGAATCACATTGTGTCAAAGAAAATATGCTCTAGAAATTCTAGAAGATGCAGGGTTCTTAGGTGTCAAGCATTCACGGTTTCCTGTTGAACAGAACCTTTCACTCACACAAACGAGTGGGAAGTTGCTAGTTGATCCAAGTCCATACAGGCGTATTGTGGGTCGACTAATTTACCTCACCATCACAAGGCCAGATCTTGTTTATTCTGTCCATGTATTGAGTCAATTAATGGACAAGCCTAGGCAACCTCATCTTGAAGCTGCTCACAAGGTTCTAAGGTATATCAAACAAGCATCGGGTCAGGGCATTCTGTTACCATCTACGGGTTCATTAGAACTACGTGCCTTTTGTGTTGCCGATTGGGCTCGGTGCAAGGATACAAGAAGGTCGGTAACTGGTTATTGTATTTTGCTGGGTCAAGCACCAATCTTTTGGAAAACTAAGAAAGAACATACCGTGTCACGTTCAAGCGTAGAGGCAGAATATTGTTCCATGGCCACTACTTGTTGGGAGATTACTTGGTTGAAAAATACACTGAAAGACTTGAAGGTGACTCACACACACCAGTTACATTGTTTTGTGACAGCCAGGTTGCCATGCATAATGCTTCAAATCCAGTGTTTCATGAACGAACGAAGCACATAGAGATCGATTGTCATTTGGTACGTGAGACGATTCAAAGTGGGCTAGTGCAGACAACTTATATTCGGACCACAGGCCAACCAGCTAACTTATTCACCAAACCATTGAGTTCAACACAGTTTGAAATGCTACTCAGCAAATTGGGTGTCATTAACATACACTCCAACTTGACAACTTGAGGGGGAGTGTTAAAGGAAAGAATCATGCCAAATAATTTGTTAATTATTGTAATTGATAGAGTACTTATTGTAATTGATAGAATACAATTAATTTCCTTTTTAGTATACGTGAGTATATGCATAATGTTATGATCTTATTCTGTAACCTTTCTATAAAGCTATGATTTGTGATAATGAATAAAATAATTCAGTCATATCTAGTTTCTTTAAATACTTATATTTATATTTATATATATATATATATATATATATATATATATATGACTTTAATAAAACAAAGTTAATTCAAAAATTAACTTTTTATATGTTTTCTTTGCATCTATCTCTCGACCATACGATCATAAAAGGTACATAAAATTAAAAAGATCCGAATTTAGTCGTTTTTAATTTTTCATGACAAAATTAGGAGCGGGGAGTCTCCAATCCTGATAGAGATCACATGTTCCATTTTGGTGTGCCACATCATATCTCAATCAATAATATCTTACCACATAAATTAAAATTTGATCTAATATTAAAAAAATAGAAGATATGACAAGATACCCACAAGGTGTTCGAATCGTGGTGATGAGAATAGAGTTATATTTGTGGGTAGAAGAGTTGCTCCTTAACTGGTACTCTACATCCTCGAGGGATTAGTCATACGGCTATCGACTGTGAGATACCCTGGGTTCCATCTCGAACAAAAAAAGAAGAAGAATATATGACAGTTTATTATTGGTTGAAATATGACGTGGTACACCAAAATGGAATAAGTGATACCTATCCCTCATACCTTGATTAGAGGATCTATCATCCTATTTATTGTTTTCTTGATATCATATTTCATTTGGATTTGCATTGGATGCAGTATTTTAAAAGTTACTTTCGATAGAAAAAAAATTACAACTACTGTAGGATGGTTGTTTTTTCTAAAAGCTATGATTAATTTGTTAAAAAACTTGGATTACAGATCACATGGAATTCATTAATTTGTACTTGTAATTACAAAGATCACATGGAAAACTTTGGTTATTTAGCTTTTAACTTTCTTCACGACCAAAGTGCCAGTCCCCACTCTCCACTATTGGTTCATTTATAGGTAATAGCTCTCACCCCTTTTGCTTAGAATATCCAATAAAGAAAAGAGTTAGCCAACTCTGTGTCTGGTGAGTGGTGAGTACTAGCTCATCAACATGGCCACTTTCTGGACCTTAGTACTCTTTTGCTGCCTCCTCACCATCACCACTGTGGCAGTCCCCACCGTTGCTTCCGGAAGAGAATATTCCGGCGAAGAGGCACGGCAGCAGGAGGCTGACAGAGTGAAGAACTTGCCGGGACAGCCACCGGTGAAATTCAGACACTATGCTGGTTATGTGAAGCTAAGACCACATGAAGAGAAGGCATTGTTCTATTGGTTCTTTGAAGCTCAAGAAGTACCCTCACAAAAGCCTCTTGCGCTTTGGCTTAACGGAGGTATGCACTAATTTGCACTCTTTCCTTCTTATATCCTATAATTTCCAGATTCTATATTTTTCTTTAGCCTTTCAAGTTTTTGAGTGCAATCATAACAATTTCAAGATTTAAAAATAGAAACTTTATATTTAAAAGAACAACTTCTATTTTTGATAAATTAAAATACTGGTTAGCATTTGGCTTAAAATTATTAATGCATTTAACATTTTAAAACATAAAAGATAAATATAAAAAAGATTATAATTAAGAAGATTTGGAATAATTATAAGGAAAATACTAACGAGTGTCCTAAGGACACTCGTTAAGAAATCAAGAAAAGAAAGTTTATATTGGGAAATTGTGCATTTAACATTTAAAAACTTGGTTTTTTAATGAAAACTTTCTTGATTCTTCAAAGAATATCATAAGAACACTTGTTAGCAAGACGCTAATTATAAATTATAAACATAATATCAAATGCATGCACAATCACATGTCCCACAAAGATTATTTCGTTATCAATGACGATGCGTATCCCAATTTAACATTTGGTGGGACACCTTATATTTATGTTTAATAAAATTAATATTCGTACAAAACCAGGAGAATGCTAATCGGTGAATACAATGTTACATGAGTGTTCAAATAACTCGTTAGCTACGATTTTTCAGTCTTCGGATTCTTTTTCTCTGCTAAATCGTGTTTCAAAAGACAGCCCGTGCAGACAAAGAATTTAAGGAAAAAATTACAGCTTCTTCCTTTAACTTGGAAAGGGTAACAAACCTATGAAGAACAAGAACAAGGACAAGGAAATGGGAATGCTACAGAATTCAGTGAATTAGGTGGCAGAAACGGTGCGGTTACGTAGTTTCTGAGACACTGTTACCAATGCTCACAGAGCCCAAAGTACATTTGTCCAGTAACGGATTCAAAGACAATCTGATACTGGAGTCTGGACTGGACTGAGAGATTGTCATCGTTGCAAAGCAGAGAAAGAATATTCCCAGAGGTTACCTAATTGCCTTTGACGGGAGAATGTTGATTGTTAACTGAGAGAAGAAATAATAGGGTAGAAATACACACAGAAAATATTAATATTTAAACGAGGGTAAAAGAGTCATTTTGTCTCAGAAGTTTAAATTGACAAACAAAATTAAAATAGGATATTATATGGTATGGTATTTTTTTTTACCCTTTAATATTATAAATATATATAAATAATAAACATTAATATTGTTTCAAAGTCAAATGAGGTGAGGCGTCTCTTCAAGTCTTCTGTTATGAGCACCGTCTTTCTCCTTCACGCGTTGCGTACCTCTTCAAGAATTGTCTGCATGAAATGGCGTGCACGATTCATTGAGGTGTGTTTTTCGGAGTGTTGTTCCATCAAGTTTGAGGGGAACAACTCAGTGCTAAGGGTGTCTAGGTCCCATCTTATCTCAAAGAACAATCAATCATGAATTGTCACATCATTAAAGAAATTAGACTCTTATCATAACTATTTGTGATTAATTGAGATGGTAAAAAACTTTAGACTTACACTCTTTAATTTATCCATTCTTCTCCAACTTGAAATTTTCTTACTCATACTTGGGATACCAACATTATAATACTTTATTTTTTTAATGAAATTGGTGTATGTGATCGATCAATCATACCTAGTTAAAAGAAGACTTTGGTGTTGCATCATTGTTAGTCTTTCCAACAAATAATGTGTATAGACCACTTTAGTGAGTGTTTGGACTGCGTTTCAAATGGGCAGACATGCACTCATGTAGCAAAAGCTACATATTGTAGCTTTTGAAATATCACGTTCAAACGTAATTCTCAATGGTTCCACCGGCGTACCAAAAACGCACATCAGTTTACACAAAACTAATGTGTCATTTAGAAAGAAAGAAAAAAAATTGCACTGCAACCTCTCCCATTTTTACCAAGTGAGTCAAGATTTTGTCCATTTCAATAGGAGGTTATTCATATCCATGTATCACATGTTGACAGTGGGCCTTTACTTTGACCGTTCGATTGAGGCATGTACTGCCCTTTTCTTCTTTGAATGCTTTGAATTATTTGTTTTGTCCAATCACCAATGCGACAAAATAATAGGACCCTTCTTCCCCTGACTTTAACAGACAGCCTTGGCCCAAGGTAAAGACTAAACAGAAAGGACCAGATGCTTTCACTAGTCTCATTCGCATACCTAACATTTTCACGGTTAACAAATTTCTTTAGGTGTCATTCTCTCTTCACTCCCTGTCATGAAGAAAATTTAAAGGAAAAATAAAAGTTAGAGTCTTGTTAAGGGTACCGATTAAGAAATATAAAAAGTAACAATTTTGTGATAAACCTAAATATATATCACTTCTCGTAATAATAAATACATCAATTCCCTTAAAAACTTGTATTTGTTGATTTCTTAATTAACGTTTTTAGAATACTGGTTAGCATCACGCAAAGTTATATGAGGTATATGAGAGTTTAGGCATGTGTATGTATCATTATCCTGTTTAGAAGGCATGTAATGACCGAAGTTGGTACTTCTTTTTTGACTGAGTTGGAATAATGGGAAAGGACCGCCTTTCTTTGGCTTGTTTCTACGGGACGAAGCTCTTACCAATAATATTTTGATTGAAGATAGATTCCACCCAAAATCAAATTGAAATAAATTAATTTAGAAGGAAATTTGATTAATCTCAAATACTTCCTTTTTGGATTAGCAATCAGTGATATAATAAATAGTATTTCGTTACTATAGGACCTGGTTGCTCATCCATTGCCTATGGAGCTGCACGAGAGCTTGGTCCATTTCTTGTTAAAGACAAAAACGGCCTCAAACTTAACAAATTCTCTTGGAACAGAGGTAAACTTCTTAACTTATTTGATTATCTCATCATTTTTAATGTTGATTTATTTGAAACATTTAGCTGGATATATAATTTGGGGTCTTCAATATCCACATGTGTCTTTAATTTCCCATGCCAGTTGCAAATATCATATTCTTGGAGTCACCAGTTGGTGTTGGCTATTCTTACACAAACAATTCCAAAGATTTAAATGAGCTTGGGGATCGAGTTTCTGCTATTGATAACTATGCCTTCTTGATTGGTTGGTTCAAAAGGTTCCCAAGCTTCAGATCCCATGACTTTTACATTGCTGGAGAGAGCTATGCAGGTACCCTTTTAGGCTATGTTTAGTTTACCATTGTAAACTATTTTCGGGTCCAAACATATGTTTACTCCAAAATAATTCTATAGATATTTTTTCAAATATATGTTTGCAGTTTCTCACCTTTAAACCAAACTATCAGATTACAGAATCAAGAACCAACATTGTTGATCAAAACTCAGAAATGAGTGAATTCATTGAATTGAAAACTAACAGTACATAATATATATATGATAGCAAGCTAACCAAACTAACTAACATAATTAGAATAACTAATTACAGCTAGGCTAACTAACTAACTCTTAACTAACTCTTCACCATAATACCCCCCTTCAAGTTTGGAGCATAGATATCTAAAGCACCTAACTTGGACATCAAAACTGAAAATTTACAAAAAGGGAGAGCTTTGGTAAACATATCAGTCAACTGTTGCTGAGTTGGAAGATAAACCAACTTGATGAAGCCTGAATTGACATGCTGTCTTATGAAATGGCAGTCAATGTCTATATGTTTTGATTTCTCATTTGAGGTTGGATTAGCTGCCATTTGAATAGCAGACTTGTTATCACACATGACCATGATTGAAGGGATGCTAATCTGAAAACATCTCAACAATTGTTGCAGCCACAAAAGTTCACTTGTAAGGGATGCAAGAGCTCTGTACTACCTTCTGCAGAGGATCTAGCAAGCAATGGGGCTGTTTTTTAGATTTCCAGGAAACCAAGGATGAGCCTAAGTATACACAAAAACCAGTGGTTGATTTTCTAGTCACACTACAACTCCCCCAATCTGAATCAACATATGCTGCCAGGGTGGTGTTGGTGATAGAAGAGAAAAAAATTCCTTGTCCTGGAGAGGTTTTTAAGTACTGTAGAACATGATGGAGAGCCTTTAAATGGGGTGTTCGAGGCTTGGACATGAACTGACTTAACTTGTTAACAGCAAAGATGATATCTGGTCTGGATATGGTCAGGTACATTAGCCTACCAAGTAGCCTTCTATACTGAGAAACATCACTGAGTGGCTCACCATCCGTGTCATTTAACTGCAGATTGGCTTCCATGGGTATGTTGGCAGGTTTGGAATTTATGAAGCATGTATCTTCAAGGAGTTCCATAATATACTTTCTTTGGCTAAGGTGAATCCCTTTGGATGAAGTGGCAATTTCCAAGCCTAGAAAGTATTTCAAATTGCCAAGTACCTTCAACTTAAATTGTTGCTGCAGACCTTTGATGGCTTGATTGATTAATGATTGATTGGGGCCAGCAATGATAATATCATCGACATAAACCAACAAAAGAAGAAGTTGATCACCTGATCCTTGGGAAAATAAAGAGTAATCTGCTGTGGATTGTTGAAATCCAAGTTTCTGAATTGCAGAGGAGAATTTTTGGAACCATTGTCTCGAGGCTTGTCTCAAGCCATACAAGGATTTGTGCAATTTGCACACTGCATGCTCCTTCCCTTTTGAATAACCCAAAGGTAGATCCATGTACACTTCCTCAAATAAATCACCATTGAGGAAGGCATTATTGATGTCAAGTTGAGATAAATGCCATTTCCTTTGAGCTGCAACAGCAAGAAGAACTCTCACAGTGGTTAACTTTGCCACTGGAGAGAATGTGTCCATGAAGTCAATTCCCATTTGCTGAGTGAAACCTCTAGCTACCAAACGGGCTTTTTGCCTTTCAACAGAGCCATTCGAGTTATATTTGGTCTTGAAAATCCATCTACATCCGATGGTTTGTTTCCCAGGAGGTAGAGGAACCACAGACCATGTATGATTGGCTTCTAAGGCTTTAATTTCATCTGCCATAGCTACCCTCCACCGTGGAAAACGAACAGCCTGATGATAATATTGTGGTTCATAGTGAGAATCCACATTAGCAATAAAGGAATGATAATGAGAAGATAGGTTGGCATAGGAGATATGCTGCTGTATGGGATAAACCAAATTATGGACATAGTCCTGAAGGTATGAGGGAGGGTTGTGTGTCCTAGTTGACTAGCGAGTTGGAATGGATGCAGGTACAACAGGGTTAGGATTGGGCAAATGTTGAGGAGGATCAGGTTCAGGTTCAGGTTCAGGTGTATCAGGTGGAGGGTCATTGTTTGGTGTTTGTGGTATATAGTCAGGGTCAGGTTGGATGGGTAATGGATTTATAGGATTAGGAATTACTTCATGAAGAGGTTTTGGCAATACAATGGATTGGAAAGGGTCTGGTGTGGTGTCAAAAGAGGCTGTCTCAAAAGGAAATTGTTTTTCAAAGAATGTAACATCTCTAGAGATGACAAATTTTTTTGTGGAAAGGTCATAAACTCTGTAACCTTTATAACCAGGTGGGTATCCCATAAAAACAGCAGGGAAGGATCTAGGAGAAAACTTGTTTCTCTGATGAATTGGAAACAATGAATATAGCAAAGGCATCCAAACACTCGGAATGCATTGTAATTAGGCGGTTTGCCATAGAGCGATTCATAAGGAGAAGCATTCTTCAAGGAAGGAGAAGGAACCCGATTGATCAAGAAGGTGGCAAAGCGGTGGCACACTCACCCCGAAGTGGATTGGAACCTTGGATTGAAACATCAAGGATCGGCCACATTCAATAGATCTTGATGTTTCCTTTCAACCACAAAATTCTGCTCAGGCGATAAGGGCAATCGAATTGATGCGGGTGCCTTGATCTTGTAAAAAAGTAGTCAATTGGAGTTCCTTAGCATTGTCGGACACGAGCATCTTGATTGACTGTCAAAATTAGTCTTGACATAGCTAAAGAATCTCTTAATGATGGAAGGAGCCTCAGATTTGTGTTGTATCAAATAAAGCCATGTAAATCTAGTACAATCATCTACAATAGTCAAAAAAAATCTCTTACCATCATAGGTGGGATGATGATAAGGACCCCATATGTCCACATGAACAAGATCAAATGCTTGTGCAGAGTAATTGTTATTAGAAACAAAAGAAAGGCGTCTAAACTTAGACAAAGGACAAATCATGCAATCACTGCAAGAAGTATTAGGTAAAGGCCGATCAATTTTATTGCTAAACAGTTTTAAAACTTTTTCTGAGACATGTCCTAGCCTTGCATGCCATATGGCATGATCAAGGGACCTAGAATTATGTGTAAAGCTACATACAGGTGGAGAATTTGTATTATTGTGAAAAAACAGAATTCTTAATGAAACTTTGTTCTTTGTCTTTGAGAGTGATTTTGTGGCTGAAGAACATAAAGGCCTTGGTGAAGTTCACCCTTTCCAATCGTCCTCTGGTGCTGTGCAACCTGGATTTCGAATGAAGATTTGTTAAAAATGACTAAAGCATCATTATAACAAAGTAAACTACTAATAGAAAGAAGGTTTACATGAAAAGAAGGTATGTAAAGAACATTTTGTAAAATCAATAAAGGATTGAGTTGCACTGAGCCAATATCTAAAACTGGAACTAAAGACTGATTTGGTAAGGTAACAAATTTATTGGTGACAGAATGGAAATCAAGAAAGACTTCGGAGTGACATGTTATATGTGAAGTGGCACCAGAATCAAGTATCCAACAATTTGAATTCTTGAAAAAAGACTGTAAAATGGAAAGTGTGATACCTATGGGCATATTACCTACAAAAGGATCAATTTGATCTTGACCATTGGACATGGGAACCCTTGCTAGCTGTGTTTGAAGCTTAGCAAGAATCTACTGACATTGCTGTGGAGACCAGTTTGAATCATCAGTATCCATTACTTGATTTACAGAAGCGGTGGCTTGATGCTTCTTGTGGCCAGGAGGATAACCATGAAGTCTGAAGCATTTATCCTTTGTATGTCCTGTGATCCCACAATGAGCACAAATAGGCCTATCTTTCTTCTGATTTTTACCCTTGTTCTGAGAAGATGATTGAACAGCATAAGCAACTTCAGAAGGAGGTGCAAGTTGCAAACCAACTTCCCTCTGAGTTTCATCTTGAACAAGTATTGAGAAAACTTGAGTAATTGGAGGAATTGGATTCATCATAAGGATCTGACCACGAGCATGAGAGAAAGACTCATTAAGTCCCATGAGAAAATTCATGACAAATTCATCTTGAAGGAAATCAATTAGAGGCTGAACACCTCCACAATGACAATGGTGGATGGGTCTGTATTCACCTAGTTCTTCCCATAGACTCTTGAATTTGGTGAAATAAGCACTGACAGTGCTTGAATCTTGAGTACAATGGAGAAGAGCTTTTTTCAATTGAAAAATTCTCGGTCCATTTTTCTGAATGAAACGATTCTCAAGATCCTTCCAAATTTCTGAAGAGGACGTAGAGTAAATCACACTGGTGCTGATTTCTTTGACGACTGAACTGAGAATCCAAGAAGCAACTATGCTGTCATTGCGTTTCCATAGACGTAAATTCTGAGGTTCTTCAGGTGGAGGTCGAGGAACAGAGCCATCGACGAATCCCAATTTGTTCTTCCCATCGAGGGCAAGAATCATGGAACGACGCCAAGTGAGGTAATTACTACCATCAAGAGGCTGTGAAACAAGAACCAAACCAGGTAGGTCTGAGGAATGGATGAAAAGAGGATTCTGTTCTTCCATGGCGTAGAAGAAAGAAAGAGATTTAGGGTTTCAGAAGAGAGGATCAAAGAGGAAGAAAGAAATGTGATGCGGAAGCTGAAAGGTAAACAACCGATACCATATCAGATTACAGAATCAAGAACCAACATTGTTGATCAAAACTCAGAAATGAGTGAATTCATTGAATTGAAAACTAACAGTACAGAATATATATATGATAGCAAGCTAATCAAACTAACTAACATAATTAGAATAACTAATTACAGCTAGGCTAACTAACTAACTCTTAACTAACTCTTCACCATAATACAAACATGTACTTAATCTCTAACATGAATTTCCCCATTAATTATATAGGTCATTATGTTCCACAACTTGCTGAACTCATTTATGAAGGAAACAGAGATGCCAAAAAGAGCACTTACATAAATCTCAAGGGATTCATGGTAACTATGACTGTCATCCAATTATCAAAAAGATTCTGGGCACCAAATGAGATATACAAGTTACAAATGATCAACCTGCTATTTGAATTACATAGCAATTGGTTGACAAATAAATTTATTGTGACCAAAATTCAGGTGGGAAATGCTGTTATAAATGATCTTACAGATATAAATGGCATGATTGATTATGCTTGGAGCCACGCCATCATCTCAGATCAAGTCTACCATGGGATAGTCAAAGAATGTGACTTTAAAGTAGAAAATCAAACAAAGGCTTGTAATTTGCGTGTTGTAGGGTTGTTACAAGCTTACTCCGAGATTGACATATACAGCATTTACTCACCCATTTGCCTCAATAACTATCATAGGGCTGTTTCAGCCAAACTTGTCGTTGCTCCTCATCTTCTCACAAGACATGTAAGTCTTTTCTAAATCGGTTGACGGTATAATTCTATCAACAAACTATTAATTTTTAATACTCTTTTTAACATACTCTTAGATGTATTTTATGATGCCATGAATTTTACATAGGATCAACTCTATTTAATGGGACACATCTGAAATTCATCCAATAAAAAGAATAAGCTAAAGAGAGTGTTTTTTTTTTAACAATATGCTAAAGAGAGTATTAAAAATAGTGTGTTACTAACATTTCTCTTATTTTAACATACAAAAAGATGTGATCACGTGTTAATTTTACTACATTTACAGAAGGTTGGTCAGGGAAATTAATAGGAAAAAGGTAGAATGCTACTATACTAAATTACTAATTAACATTTGTGTTGAATTTTTATAGGATCTGTGGCATAGGCTACCGTCCGGATACGATCCCTGTACAGAGGATTACGTTGCCAAATATTTCAATGACAAGGATGTTCAGAAGGCCCTACATGCCAATATCACCAACTTGTCATATCCCTACACCCTTTGCAGGTAGACATGTTCACATATAGATATAGTTTCATTATTCGTCAATAGGAACTAAAATTAGTTCAATTAAACTTTGAGCTAAGTACTAATAATTCACCTTCCTGGTCCAAAAAATATAATGAAAAATGTTAACTAGTATCCTCATGACACTAATTAACGAATTAAAATGGTAAGTTTTCATAAAAAAAATATATAGACAATGTAATTTTTTTTTTTACGCAAATATAGAACATATACATTAAAACTTCTCCAAAGTAAAGTAAATAAGTAAGAATGTACTTTCTCAAAAAAAAAAAAAAGTAAGAATGTACTTTTATTTATATATATATATATATATATCCTTAAATAATTATTTAATCAATTAAGATTTTTATACACTTTATCTAATGAATATATCCATACTTAATTACTTACTTGTCCAGGGTTCGATCCATGAATCCATGCGTATGGAAAAAAACATTATTGTGAGGAGTTGTCTGCTTAGACGTGTCACAGTATCCTGAAAGATTAGTTTCTCACTTATTGGGTGGGAGGACACTCTCGGAAACCAAAAAAAGATACTTACTATATACACAAATTCATTTTAATGGATTTTTTTCCATATTGAAAGAGTTAAACTTAATACAAATTTTATTACAAGGAGGAGTGCCAAAAAGACAGAGGTAAGTAACAAATATGAAGAATAAGTTGAATGTTTGATCTTATTTTGATATTTTCCATATACCTTTATAGTGAAATATGCAGTGAAATGATGTATACCTTGTGATATATATGATGATTCTAATTACATAACCTGGTATTTTGATATGAAATTAGTCAAATTATATAGAACATATATATTTTTTTTCCCTTTCAAAAGGGATCAACAGTGATTCCCCACTTCCCCTATAACATAACTCGAACCCGCAGCTTACGATAGCAGGTGAGATAGCTTTTACGTGCTCGTCATAGAACATATATATTAATTAAGACTTTTGTAAAGAAAGTTCATATCTAAAGTAAACAAATAAGAATATATATTTTTCTTAGGAAAAAAAAAAGTAAGTGACAAATATGAGGAATAACTTAATGTTTTGTCATATTTTCCCATATACATCATAATTCTTCGTCACGGTTAAACTGTTGGGAATTTATGGTCTAACAAAGTTGCAATGTTTCGTGAAGTGGTGTAATTCAGAAATGGAACGACTCGCCAGACACAGTGCTGCCAATTATTCAGAAGCTCTTAGATGCGGGTTTACGCATCTGGATATACAGGTACTGCCCGCCACAAAGCCACTTGTAATAAACTAAAGTCATATATAACGTACATGTTCAGGTATGTATTGTATGGCACTCTATTTGATTCGTTGATGACATGATGCAGTGGGGACACGGATGGTAGAGTTCCAGTGACATCAACAAGATACAGCATAAAGAAGATGGGTTTGAGAATAAAGAAAGGGTGGAGAGCTTGGTTTCACAAACGTCAAGTGGGAGGGTGGATGGAGGTGTACGAGGGTGGCCTCACATTTGTCACCATTAGAGGTGCTGGCCACCAGGTTCCCGTCTTTGCACCTGATCAATCCCTTTCTCTCTTCACCCATTTCCTCTCTGCTCAAACCCTCCCTTCTTCTCGCTTCTAGCTCTAGCTAGCTGCCCATGTACCCTCATGTATCAAAACTTCCATCAAATCTATTAGTTATATTTGTAAACTCTATTATACATGAGACATTAATAAGGATCTTAAGAATTCATAGTCTTCACTAATAGGATGAATGAAAACACTAATATTTGTTTATGCTTAAATGTTAATACTTCTTTACTTGAACTTCAATCAACAATGGAAACTCTTCTGTCCATTTCCTTTCTCTTTATGCCTCTAACTTTGATGGAATTTAGGAGACTTTCTTTCTAGCCAGAGGGGAAATGTTTCATTTCCTTCATTTTATAATTGCTTCCATCAAGCAATATATCATTTCATTCATAATGCTCCTTCCCAAGAGTTATAATCATTCATTCAAATGTCAAACAATATGTCCTTTCATTCAAATATTAAACCATCACTAATATTTGTCACACACATGAGACATTAATTCTTACATTCTCCCACTTGGCTCATGTGACAAAGTACAACCTCATGTGGTCCAATAAATTCTCAATCATAATGCGCATAAATAAGGACAATTGTTTCATCATAAGTCATATTTAAGAACGAGAAATAATAAGAGTAGTCATGGCGGTCATATATCCCTACTTTGACATAGTTCATTCCATGCACTACTATATTAGTCTTCTTCCTACTATGACACTTTCATGGGAAATACATAATATGTCTAACAATAATGTCATTTTAAAGACCATTATGTTTTCAACGTCATCATTCATACATGTGCACACAGAAGTTTGAAAACAAAGTATTCAGAAACTTATACATTAATAAGCTTAGAGTGTCATACATACATCATTAATGAATTAAAAACATAATTTAACATTCGCTAGCAGACATAATGCCCATTCTTTCAACAAGACCAGTAAATGCTTTGGGCGGTAACCTTTTTGTTAAAGGGTCGGCAATCATAAGTTCAGTGCTAATATGATCAATTGACACTCTTTGTTTCTGAACTTCTTCTTTAACGGCAAAGTACTTTATTTCCATATGCTTAGCACTCTTAGAGTACTTATCGTTTTTTCGAAAAGAAGACAGCTGCAGAATTATCACAATAAATTTTCAGCGGCCTGGAAATACTGTCGATTATTCCAAGTCCTGAAATAAAGTTCCGCAGCCAATTAGCCTGAATAGTGGCCTCAAAGCATGCCACAAATTCAGCCTCCATAGTGGATGCAGCAACGACCGACTGCTTCGCACTCTTCCATGATACTGCTCCTCCGGCTAAAAGATATACGTAACCAAAAATGGACTTTCTTGTATCCACACATCCAGCAAAGTCTGAATCTGAATATCCAACCACCTCAAGGTGATTAGATCTCCTATGAGTAAGCATGTAGTCCTTCGTTCCTTGTAAGTATCTTAGAGCTTTCTTTGCAGCTTTCTAGTGGTCCATTCCTGGATTACTCTAGTATCTACCCAGCATTCCAACTGCAAAACTTATATCTGGTCTCATGCATGTCTGAGCATACATCAAACTCCCAACAACAGATGCATAAGGAATATTTTCCATCTGTTTTCGTTCCAAATCATTCTTTGGACATTGCATGAGACTAAACTTCTCTCCTTTCTGAATGGGAACATGAGATGCTGAGCACTTGTCCATCCTAAATCTCTCTAAAAATTTATTAATATAAGCTTTTTGAGACAAACCCAACAATCCAAGTGATATATTCTGGAATATTTCTATTCCGATCACATAGCTTGCCTCACCCTTATCCTTCATTTCAAAATTGTTAGAGAGAAAGTTCTTGGTCTCACTTAACAGACCAAGATCATTAGTTGCAAGAAAGATATCATCAACATACAGAATCAGAAATATAAACTTACTCCCACTAATCTTCAGATATATACATCGGTCAATAGTGTTTTCCTTAAATCCAAAAGAAACAACAGTATCATTGAACTGAAGATACCATTGTCGGGAAGCTTGTTTAAGTCCGTATATTGATCTCTTAAGTTTACATACCGTGTGTTCCTTTCCTTTCTCTATGAATCCCATTGGTTGATTCTTATAAACATCTTCCTCTAAGTTCCCATTTAGAAAGGCAGTTTTCACATTCATTTGATGCAACTCCAAATCATAATGAGCTACCAATGCCATGATAATTCTGAAAGAATCTTTCTTGGAAACTGGTGAAAACGTTTCTTTGTAATCAATGCCATTTTTCTTAGTAAAACCTTTAGCAACAAGTCTGGCCTTGTAACGTTCAAGGTTGCCATGAGAGTCACGCTTAGTCTTAAAGACCCATTTACACCCAACTCTCTTGCAACCTTCAGGCAATTCTACGAGGTCCCAAACATCATTCTGTTCCATGGATTTAAGCTCATCTTTCATGGCATCTAACCATTTATCAGCATTATCACCATTCATGGCTTGTGAAAACAAAACTGGATCATCATCAATTCCTAAGTCATTTTCTGATCACTCTTGTAGATATACAACATAATCATTCGGTATAGCAGATCTTCTTTCTCTTTGGGATCTTCTTAATGCTATTGCTTGTGGTTGTTCTATTATAGGTTCATTGTCAATCTCGGGAACATTAATTTGTTGTTCTTCTTGATTATTATACGGTTCAACAATTTGAGGAACAACAGCTTGAGCAGTAGGAACACAAGTCAAAGGAACTTGTATTCTTACTTCATTAATCTCCACATTTCGTGAAGCTTCACTCCCACTGGTTTCACCACTCTCAATGAACCTAGCATTCCCAGTTTCAACAATTCTTGTACTATGGGTAGGACAATAAAATCTAAACCCCTTAGACTTTTCTAGATAACCAATGAAATATCCACTGATTGTTCTTGCATCCAGTTTCTTTTCCTGTGGATTATAAATCCTTATTTCTACCTGGCAACCCCAAACATGCAGGTGGCTTAAACTAGGTTTCCTTCCAGTCTACAGTTCAAAGGGTGTCTTTGGAACTGCCTTACTAGGAACCCTGTTCAACAAATACATGACAGTTTTTAAGGCATACATCCACAATGATAAGGGTAAAGATGCATTACTTAACATACTCCTAACCATATCCATTAAGGTTCGGTTACGCCTTTCCGATACACCATTTTGTTGTGGTGTACCTGGCATTGTGTATTGAGCACATATGCCACGCTTTTCTACGAATTTAGGAAACGGACCAGGGTGTTGTCCATTTTCATCAAACCTTTCGTAATACTCACCACCTCTATCAGATCTTATGATTTTCACCTTTCTGTCCAATTGCCTTTCAACTTCATTTACATAAATTTCTAAGGCATTCACCGCTTGAGACTTCTCATGCAGTAAATAGACATATCCATAACGTGAAAAATCATCAATAAAGGTGATAAAGTATTTTTCCTTACCGAAAGAATTAACAGCAAAAGGTCCACATATATCAGTGTGAACTATCTCAAGAAGCTGAGTGCTTCTTGTGGCGCCTTTCTTTGTGTGTTTTGTTTGCTTTCCTTTAATACAATCCACACAAATATTAAGGTCAGTAAAATCCAAATATGGAAGGATTTCATTCTTTATAAGTCTTACCATTCTTTCCTTGGAAATGTGACCCAAGCGCTTATGCCACAAATAAGCAGAACGTTCATTCACTAAACCACGTTTAGTGCCAACATTGTGATGCAAGGTCATAAGTGTTTCAGCATATAGATTATCAAGATTCAATCTATATAAACCATCAATAAGTATACCAGATCCAATCATAAAGGTATGCTTATACAAACTGAAACATCCATTACCAAACTTAAAAGAGTATCCAGCAACATCAAGTTTAGACAAAGAAACTAAATTCCTAGAAATATTAGGTACATACAAAGTTTCAAATAAATCTAAATGATGTCCAATGTCAAGGATCAAACGATAAGTCCCGATAGCTTCCACTGGAACTTTCACTCTATTCCCCATGAATACAAACTCCTCATTTGGACTTATGGTTTGGATCGTAAGAAATCCCTGCATCGTATTAGAAACATGAGTCGTACATCCAGAATCAATCCACCAAGCATTATGAGGAACTTCAGTTAAATTTGATTCGAAACATGCATAAGCATTAAGCTCACCTTTCTTTTCGAACCAAGCCTTATGTTTGGGGCAATCCTTTTGGAAATGTCCAGATTTCTCACAGAAATGACATTTATCATTCTTTCCTTTTTTCTGGATCTTAATGGAGGACTCATTTATCTTTAGTGGTCCTTTCCCCTTTCCATGTTTCTTATCAGCATTCTTACCAGCTCCTTGATGGTTCACATAATGGATTGAGTGACTTCCTTGATTCTTAAGTCTCGTTTCCTCTTGAATCAACATGTAACGTCCTTTGTTACATTAGTAATCCCAAGATAAAATCAATAAAAATAATATAGTAATAAAGTATCCATGTAATGAATGTAAATATAAATCCATACGTTCGAATAATAAATGAAAACCAAAAGCCTCAAAACCGGGCGTCTAATTACAATCTGAGAAAAATAATACGTAAACCAAAGAACGTCGTCAGCACCCTCCATCATACTACATTACTAACCAACTAGGTAATAAAAAGATGACTCCTCAGAACTCTGGGTCCTCAAAAACGATGTCCTCGGTCTCTGAAAACAACACTTATAATGAGATATAAAATCCCAGTGATCAACAATACAGTTTTATAAAATATTTTTGAAAATAGTATTGTTCTCAGCCAGCACGGTAACCGGAAAAAAAACTGTCCATGACACCCGCTAATTTTCCAAAATAATATATACAAAAGAAAATACTTTTAATAACAACAATAATCTCATCAACCCAATAGCATATAACATAACAACAACTTATCTCAATGCATCACATTCCATATACCAAGTAAATTCTGGTTTAATCCAAATGGCCCGAAGACCTCCTAATTAAATTGGTCTCTTGCCGGCATGCCATAAATTCACACATCACATGACAATGACGTCCCATTTCCCACCCCTACTACGAGGAGTGTTTCGATGTCACCCTCCTGTCGGGGACATTTCCATTTCGTTATCTCCCATGTGCACATGGCGGTATTTCTCCCTTTTTGACACTCCATCGCGTGGCGGTGTTACTTTCGATACCCTTTTTGGGTGGTATTACTCGTTTTCGACATCCCAATTACACGGGAATGTTACTTTCGATACCTCATTACGACGGTATTACTCTTCGATACCCCTATCATAGGCGGTATTGCAGCAAACATCATACCATATATCATAAGTCAAATATCCCATGCCTCATACTATAACAACTCATTAATCATAATTTAAACATTCAATCTTATCATGTATGCCAAATAAAAACACATCATGTTATCAAATAAAATTGATAGGTACAATACGACGATCATGAACATCATAATTTCAATCTTAATAATTATTCCTTCTTATGAAACCCACAATATATATATATATATATATATATATATATATATATATATATATATATTCCCATTCAATTGATTGAAAACCTATAATATATTTATTCTTATCAAACCTTAATGTTTCTCTCACTACATGTGTTTCATATGTCAAGTCACTGGTTACTATAAAAATCCACAGGCACTGCGTACCTGTCTTCTTGCAGGCATCATGAAAAAAATTAAACTTTAGTATCTCACACTCACTGTACAAACAGATAATTTTTACAAACAAAGAAATTCCAATTTCAACAGTGATATTATCACCTCAAGCACAACTAACGAAAACTCTTTCTCACCCCGCAAATATCATCCTCTAGCAATTGCAAAATGAGATCACATATTTTGAAATTACCATAAACACATAAATATACCATGGAAAGGGTTCATAAAAAGTATTGTTACTCACCTCTCGAAGATCTTCAAAAAGCTCTAAAAAATATCTTTGATAAAAGTTAGCGCTTCACTAAAATTCTTCCTTCTGTTTGCCAATACTTTTCGATCTGTGTGCTCCCTAGTCAACACTACAGATGAAAAAGGCACGTGTCAAAAACGCTCTCTCTGCGTCCTTCACGTCCTGTCGCTGGGTCTATATCTGACTAAAGCTAAAACCCTAAAGTTAACAACTTTATGGTGTGGGCCATGCTTCTATCTATTTAAGAATTGCATTAAAATTCAAATTGAATTTGTTAGCATGTGCCATGTTTTGGGGCTGTCACCAGAAAGTTGGAATTTGGATAAAACCAAATTCTCCCTCCTTTACGTGAACTTAGGAAATTAGGTGGTGGCTGACCCTTTTTTCCTTTTATTTTTTATTTTATTTTATTTTAAACTTTGTTTCCTTTTCTAATTTCTAAACAATTTCAAAGAATTTTTGTACTAACAATACACTAAGCATTATACTAGCTTATTCTTTTTATTAAAATAATATATTAGAATTTTAGGATGTTATATTTTTTCCCCTCCTTAAAGAATTTCGTCACCGAAATTCATCCCATATACACACACCTATTGTAACATATGTTATATTCAAAACTAAAAGGTTACCATACCTTAGATAATAAAATCTGTGTATTGACGAACGATGTCCTCCTCCATCTCCCAAGTGGCTTCCTCAGGAGTCAATCCTTCCCATAACACCTTCACCAATGGAATTACCTTGTTCCTCAGAGTCTTAGTGCTCTTGTCCATGATTTGGCTAGGCTTTGACTTATAGATCAAATTATCCTTTAATTTTACAGACTCAGGAGCTATCACGTGAGATTCATCAGGAACATATTTTGAGTTGCGACACATGGAAAACATCATGAAAGTTTGCCAACTGTGGCGGAAGAGCCAATTGATAAGCAACAGGCCTGACTCTTTTAAGGATTTGGAAAGGTCCCATGAAATGAGGATTTAGCTTGCGGACTTTCATCGACCTCCCTACCCCCGTCTTAGGAGTGACTCTCAAAAATACATGCTCACTTTCCTGGAATTCTAGAGGCTTTCTCCTTTTGTCGGCATAGCTCTTTTGTCTACTTTGCGCCGTGCGCATCCTCTCCCTAATCATTTTGATTCTCTCAGAGGTTTCCATGACCAATTCAGGTCCTATCAAGGTTTTCTCACCTACCTCACACCAACATAAAGGAGACCTACACCTTCTCCCATATAGGGACTCATAGGGTGCCATGCCTATACTAGCGTGATAACTATTGTTATACGCAAACTCAATGAGAGGTAGGAATCTATCCCAACTCCCTCCTTCATCCAAGACACACGCTCTAAGCATGTCCTCAAGGGTCTGAATGGTCCGCTCTAACTGACCATTGATAGTGTGATTTTACATGATATTTTCTACATACTTTTGCATGCATATTTCATATAGATTAGGCATTATTTAGTTGATTTTATTAGATTTTCCCTTGGAACGGGTGAAGGTGGTTTTGTGTGTTGTTTTACAGGAATTACTGAGAAATTTGGTTAACTTAGAGCCAAGGGAATGAAGAATCAGAAAGAATGAAATTATGGGAATGCTCGCCCCGCGACCCTGAGAGCTGACTGTTCCAGAGAATTGCAACATCTTCTGGTTCGCGTCGCGAAGACATACTCGCCTCGCTGGTATGGAAGAGCGCCCAGTGCTAGGAGTGGGCGCCCAGCGCCAAGGAGGCAGAGCATCAGACAGAGAGCACTGTTTTGGGCGCCTAGCGCAGACCAGGGGCTCCCAACGCTTGCACACGAGCAGACCAGAAATTTAATGTTCGCCTCGCGAGATACATCTCGCCCCGCGAGTGTGCGAAAAGCAGAATCACTGTTTTAAGCTGTTTAAGGCAGAATCCGAAAGGATAACCGAGGGAGAATTGGAAAAGTTACGAGTTGGAGAGTTTTTTCGGAGAGTTAGAGAGTTATTGGAGGGGAAGCACTTGAAGGGCGGCTGGGATAGGGTGCCAACCCTAGAAGGGAGCTGAGTTAGGGGGTTGCTGTGATGACAGTGGGAAGCTTCAATGGAGTTCTCCCTTTCCTCCTTTCTCTACTGCTTTTCTGGTTTGGCTTTCTCTACAGTTATGAATAGTTAAATCCCGTTTGTTGGGATTAGATGTAACCAAATTGATTATTATGTATTTATCTTGACTGATTATTCTATGTTCATGTCTTCATATCAGTGATTACTTTTCTGTGCTTAATGCTTGTTGTGGCTAGCACCCCCATGACTCGATTAGTGTTTTGGTATGTAATGGAGACGTTCATATCAGAACCGGAACTGAATTTAATCACCTAGTAACCCTTTCATCTAGAGATGGAGTTTGGTTTGCTAGTAATTGCGTAATCCCTAATCCTAATGCAATTTCATTAATCTAGGCCACCTAAGAGATTAGGGTCTATTAGTGGAATTAGGCTCTTGTCATCCGAGAGATCGGGGCTTGAGTAGTTTAGTGGATTGATTTTAATATTTGAAGCATGAATGGGAGGTATCTAGTCCTGGTATTGCATGAGACAGATGTTTGGTGAAGTCTAGTCCCAACATATCTTTCTGCACTCCAAGTGTTTGTCAAAAGTCCCCAAAAAGACAAAAAGATTTTATTCCTTTTTCTTTTGTTTATTTTGATTTCTCTTGATTAATAGTTTAGTCTAGATAGTTGCTGAGTTTGCGAATTGGTAGTTGACATCCAATCCCCGTGGATACGATAAACCGGTCTTACCACTGTATTACTTGCACGACTGGGTATACTTGCCCAGATTCGTCAACAAGTTTTTGGCGCCGTTGCCGGGGATTGGTTTTGCCAATATCATTAGTAACAGAGGAGGCAACTAATTTAGACATTTTTATTCTTTACTTTTCTGTATATATTTGATCTTTTTCTTTTGAGTTGTGTTTGTGCAAGGTGGACGCAGTTCATGGACAATCACTATTATCCACCTGATGAGGAAGCCTCCAGTCGCGTTTTGGAAGACAACTGGTGTTTGGGAGACGTCATGGATTTGATGGATCATGTTACTCCCACACAAGTTGATTATATGACGGGAAGGCTTATATACAACTTCTCCGAGGAGGATTGGGAAACCTTTTGTTCCTATTTGCCACCTCCACCACCATGTATGATTCCCATAGAGCCACAAGAAGCAGAATGTTTGAAAAATCTGGTTGTGGGAATGGATCAAATCGAGGATGAAGTGGTGGTGGTAAGTGAACCACAACAAGAGGAATTACCTACCACAAATCCTTGGGAAACAACAAGTGAGAAGGCAGGGCATCTGGAAAGCACTCCATCCACCATGCATGCTAAATTTTCTGCATTAAATAAATATGTTGGCTTGCATGCATGTGTGGATATTGGTAAGTTAGTCCCTTCCACTTGTCTGACAAACTTCCTCTTGAAAATTCCCTTTGACCCGCTAGTAAGTGAGTGCATTATGATAGTTGAAGAGGTCAATGGTGCTTTTACACACTGGCTGGGTGGAATTGAGGATAAAGTTATACTACTGCTGCAATCTCCACTGCAAGTTCCATTTGATCCGGGAGGAGGATCCTGGAACGTCAAGCTAGTGATGTTAAAGAAGCGCTTATTGGGAGGCAACCCAACTTTTCTTAACTCTTCTCTTTAGTTATTTTCATTTTCTTAATGATTTTGTTTTTGATTTTCAACTTCTTGAATAATTTGAGAAGCTCAAGAGGAAAAATAATAAATTGAGAATTGCCAAGTGTTTGCAGGGTAAGAAGGAAGGAGGGAAGAGCAAGGAGAACAAGAAGAAAAGTCAGCACCCATCAAGGCCGGGACCCAATTTTCATGCAGTTTATTCTGACTAGGAATGTGAGCCAACACCTGCTACCACCTCGGTAAGTCGTTCCAATTTTTTATTTTATTTTATTTAATTTAATTTTTCTTTCCTTTCTCCAACTTGATTGTTTACATTGGGGACAATGTAAATTCTTAAGCTTGGGGTAGGGGTATTTTGCATTTGCATTTTGCATGTTGCATTCATATAGTTTTGCATGATCACACAATTAGATTGCCCTTGTTTAGATTTTGCATCCTATTGTGAAAACTAAGTGCCCAATAATTTGTGATAGTGAATTGTTGAACCCAATTTGTTATTCTTGTGATAAGGCTGCAAATGAAAATGTTTGGATGATCTTGGATAGTTGATAATTAGCATATGGTTCTATGGATTTATGTTGTTCATTGATTCTGAACTAAAATGTGAGATTTTGAGCCAAAGGGGTACTCACTAAATATACCCCATTCTTTGTGTTAGAGTGGTTATTCCTCTTGGTTTGCTTTCTCTAGAACTTGACTTGAAACCATTTTAAAGCTTAAAAATTTTTGAAAACAATTTTGAAAATGATTGAGGCAATAGGTATTTTTCTGGCCTTCTGAGCTTGGAATGATGAAATGCTACCCCTTAGTTGCCCAATTTTGAGCCTACATGAAAAAAATGCTTTTCTTGGTACCCTGAAATGTTTTGATAAATATGTTTGATAAGGGACCTTCTAAAGTATTACAAAAGGGTAAAAAGGTAGTTGAAAAAGTTTCGGAAAAGAATCAGAAAAAATAATTCTCTTGAGTTGAAAAATCTCTCCTTCTCCAAGCAAAAGAAAAGAGAAAAATAATAATAATAATAAAAATAAATAGAGAAGGGGATGAAAAAAAAAAGTGAGAAATAAAAAGAAAAGGAAAGAAAAGAAAGGTGGAACTGAAACCCAAAAGATATTTTAGAAGGTCATGTTTTGCAATGCTTGATGTTTATGTAGTCTTTTGAAATGTCCTTTATTTGAATTCCTCACCTAACGATTAATCCCATGGTCACGTTACAACCAAAGTAAAGACCTCTTGATTCTTAATTGTTTTCATTAATAAAGTAGAGATTTGGTTGATAGTCAAGCCTATGGTAGGATTCATTCCTTGAGGAAAATTGAGCGAATTGCCTTATTCTCCTAAACACTTGAGTGGTGAGGAAGAGAGCCAAGCAAATGAACAAGCTTGGGGTGAGCTTCAGGTGAGAAAGAGTGCCCAAATCAGTGAGAACATGAGTCTATGGAACCTAAGCCTCTAATTGGACTTGAATTGATTGTCTCTTGCTGAATTGTTTGGATTGCCTATTGCTTGGATCATTTACTCGGGTTCTTAGTTCACTATCCATGTTCTGTTTTCTTCTACTGGCCTTAGTGATTGCTTGAGGACAAGCAATTGAATAAGCTTGGGGTGATTTGATAGTGTGATTTTACATGATATTTTCTATATACTTTTGCATGCATATTTCATATAGATTAGGCATTATTTAGTTGATTTTATTAGATTTTCCCTTGGAACGGGTGAAGGTGGTTTTGTGTGTTGTTTTGCAGGAATTACTGAGAAATTTGGTTAACTTAGAGCCAAGGGAATGAAGAATCATAAAGAATGAAATTCTGGGAATGCTCGCCCCGCGAATCATACCTCGCCCCGCGACCCTGAGAGCTGACTGTTCCAGAGAATTGCAACATCTTCTGGTTCGCGTCGCGAAGACATACTCGCCTCGCTAGTATGGAAGAGCGCCCAGCGCTAGGAGTGGGCGCCCAGCGCCAAGGAGGCAGAGCATCAGACAGAGAGCACTGTTTTGGGCGCCCAGCGCAGGCCAGGGGCGCCCAGCGCTTGCACACGAGCAGACCGGAAATTTAATGTTCGCCTCGCGAGATACAGCTCGCCCCGCGAGTGTACGAAAAGCAGAATCACTGTTTTAAGCTGTTTAAGGCAGAATCCGAAAGGATAACCGAGGGAGAATTGGAAAAGTTACGAGTTGGAGAGTTTTTTCGGAGAGTTGGAGAGTTCTTGGAGGGGAAGCACTTGAAGGGCGGCTGGGATAGGGTGCCAACCCTAGAAGGGAGCTGAGTTAGGGGGTTGCTGTGATGACAGTGGGAAGCTTCAATGGAGTTCTCCCTTTCCTCCTTTCTCTACTGCTTTTCTGGTTTGGCTTTCTCTGCAGTTATGAATAATTAAATCCCGTTTGTTGGGATTAGATGTAACCAAATTGATTATTATGTATTTATCTTGACTGATTATTCTATGTTCATGTCTTCATATTAGTGATTACTTTTCTGTGCTTAATGCTTGTTGTGGCTAGCACCCCCATGACTCGATTAGTGTTTTGGTATGTAATGGAGACGTTCATATTAGAACCGGAACTGAATTTAATCACCTAGTAACCCTTTCGTCTAGAGATGGAGTTTGGTTTGCTAGTAATCGCGTAATCCCTAATCCTAATGCAATTTCATTAATCTAGGCCACCTAAGAGATTAGGGTCTATTAGTGGAATTAGGCTCTTGTCATCCGAGAGATCGGGGCTTGAGTAGTTTAATGGATTGATTTTAATATTTGAAGCATGAATGGGAGGTATCTAGTCCTGGTATTGCATGAGACAGATGTTTGGTGAAGTCTAGTCCCAACATATCTTTCTGCACTCCAAGTGTTTGTCAAAAGTCCCCAAAAAGACAAAAAGATTTTATTCCTTTTTCTTTTGTTTATTTTGATTTCTCTTGATTAATAGTTTAGTCTAGATAGTTGCTGAGTTTACGAATTGGTAGTTGACATCCAATCCCCGTGGATACGATAAACCGGTCTTACCACCGTATTACTTGCACGACTGAGTATACTTGCCCAGATTCGTCAACAACCATCCGTTTGGGGATGATAGGTCGTGCTAAGGTTCAACTTAGTCCCAAAGGCTTGCTGAAAAGCCCTCCAAAATCTAGAGGTAAACCTCGGGTCTCTATCTGACACTATAGATGCGGGTATCCCATGAAGTTTGACTATTTCCTTGATATAGATGTATGCCAACTTGTCTAAGCTATAGGTTGCCTCAATTGGCAAGAAGTGGGCAGACTTGGTTAGCCTATCCACTATCACCCAAATGGCATCTAACCCTAAACACGTCTTAGGTAACCCCGTCACAAAGTCCATAGAAATTCTCTCCCACTTCCATTCTAGAATCTCCATGGGCTGCAACAACCCCGAAGGCTTCTGATGTTCTATCTTAACATTTTGGCACACTAAACACCTAGTTACGAAGCTAGCCACATCCTTCTTCATTCCTGGCCACCAATACATCCTCTTAAGGTCTTGGTACATCTTAGTTATTCCAGGATGTATGGTAAACTTTCCCTTATGAGCTTCCTCTAATATCTTCTCTCTAAGGCTCCCCTCCTTAGGAACAAACATCCTATTCTTAAACTCCACTGGTCCATCAACAGACTGTTGGTGTAAGCCCTAGAAACCAATGTATTTCTTTAGACTTACATTTGTATCTTGCTATTTTATATATATATATATGATATGAGGCATTTCAGTTTATTGTGTTACTTGTTTAAACATAATAAAGTCCTTAGAATAGGAATTTCAGTTCAATAGAATATCAAGTATATGACTTGATCGTGAGACACTATTGAACAACGAAATCCTATTCTTAAATATCCGTAGTCAAGTATTTTATTAATAAGGACAATAATAATACAATTGAGACTATTATGTGTGCAGACCGATGATCATATCTCACGGGTCATGCATATGAGATATCGAGTCGCCACATAGGTACACATTAAGGTAATGATGTACTGGATTGACCCACCATGAGAACACTACATGGAGCGTTATGTGAGTGTCATAAGTAGTTCTCATAGTGACAATGATGCATAAAATCCTTCGACCTGAAATCACTACGATCCCTACATGAGGAGTCGTGTGCTTTAATATCGTCAAACGTCATCTGTAATAGGATGATTATAAAGACGGTCATTGGGCATACCACGAGCCATGCAGAGGGATGTGAGTGACCTAGATGGAATTTGTCCCTCCTACATAACAAGAGTAATATCTGTGGGCCCCCTGATAGAGTGAGACTGTAAAATGCATGGCCGTGCTGAAATGAGTCAATATGAGATATTGACCTCATTTGTTGTTAAGTCTACTCGGGTATCAGGGAACATGATATTGAACCATACAAGGGTGACACATTCTATGCCTTGTGTTCAATATAGATATATGGACAAAGGGATAATAATGCACATGAATATTTGTCACAGAAAGGTTTCGTCAAATCACTGACTTTCTCACTACTTAGGTAGCAGTGATGTATTGCTAGATACCGCTCACTGTTTGTAATATTAAATGGGATTTAATGTTACTACTAACGTTTTGGGAACCTATAGCGTCACACGCATAAGAGCGGATTAAAAGAAGCATTAAAAGGAGAGTTGGACTTTCCTATTGGGCCTAGCGCATAGTACATGGGCTTAGGTCAAGTGCTGCTCACTAACTCACTTAAGGAGGCGCTACTATAAGTAGAACACTTAAGTTGTTGTGCACACAAGGTTGATACCCTAGCCGCACAGAGAGAATAAGAGTGAACAGTAAGTCTCGGTTTTGAAGCTAGCACTGCAAGGCAGAGATGCTTCAGGTTCGTGACGTTGGACGTTCACGGAGTCTGCTCGTGTGGATACCTCTAGAGACACCGTTCGTGCGGTGTTCGTGATAGATGAATTTCAACCAACAGCCATCGCTTCAAGAGGTAAACCTTTTAATCATGAATCATGAATCATGACCATTCGCATGGATCCTTCGATGGGAATTTTTCCGCTGCGTTTTAGTTTGTTTTATACGCAAATTCCCAACAGTGGTATCAGAGCCGCTTGCGAAACCATGATTTGTTACAATAAATGTGATTTATGTAAATGTGATTTATATCAATTACAATAAATGTGATTTGTTGATTTATATCAATTACAATAAATGTGATTTGTTACAATAAATGTGATTTATATAAATGTGATTTATATCAATTGTAATAAATGTGATTTATAGTAACATCAATTATAATAAATGTGATTTGTTATATATATGTTACGTTTTCAAAATTCAGATTTTGAAATCTCTAATTAATGAAATTAATAATAATAATAATAATTGTGTATTATTATTGGTTGTTACTATTTATTTGGTGATGTATGGTGAATGGTTATGGCCTTAGTCCTTTTATCTTTTGGTTTATATTTTGAAATACGGCCTGCGTGCCGTGCCGTGCCTTTCTCTTATATTCCATATGTATCTTCTTTTCTCATCTCACTCCCCTCATATGAAAATGAGGTTTCTGTTTATGTAATGTAATGTAATGATGGAGACAAGAAGACGTTATCACGTGGGAGATCTTGCTTGGAGAAGCTTGGACGCTCCTAGGTTTTAGTTTAGATTCTCTCATTGGCTTGGGAGAATCAATGCGTTAGGGGCCATAACCATATCACATTTATTTGCCTTATATATGTATGAGATGCATGTATGTATATAGTATGTTAAAAGAGTTTAACTAATATATGTATGAGATGCATATATGTAAATAATAAGTTAAAGAGTTTAACAAATGATGAGATCAAACTTTAAACAAATCCCTCAAAAGGAAATATTAAGTCACACTTAAAGGCCTTCCGATGCATGGCACTCGTCAAGACTATGATCGATTAAGTGTGGGTCCGCCAAAGTGGGATACCTTTATCTATAATAGTAAGGCGATGGGACAAATGTAATGTTCAACTGCTATCCATTGGGTCTGACTTAACTAAGCCAACTTCAATAGGATTGAAAGGCTTAGAGGCTCATAAGTTGGGCTTTAGTCCATGTGATGGATTAGAATAAGAGTTATTCACCCAACTGTCCAAGAGTTGCATGAGATGCAATCGGAAAGTGTTTCCTACCTAAATAACTGAATTTTAAGTGATCAGCCAAAGCTGACTTAAAGCTAGGTGAAATATGGATCTTGGCCAACTAGAAAATCTTCCAACGGGATTTTCCGAATCAATGATGAGGGTCATTGTTTTGAGTAAAATAGTGGGAGGCGTATTTAATTAAAGACCTAATTAAATAACTTCATGGCATGATACTTATATTTTGCATATTTATCTCTGTAGATTACCATGGCATCAAACACATCAAGTAACCTGTCATTGCGATCCGTCCTTGAGAAGGACAAACTATCCGGAACGAATTTTCTGGACTGGTACAGAAACTTGAGGATTGTCCTCAAACATGAGAAAAAGCTGTATGTTCTTGAGGAGCCTATTCCTGAGGAGCCACCGGCTTCAACTGCTCCTAGGACTGACAGAGATGCTTATAAGAAGCATCAGGATGACACCTTAGACGTCGGCTGTCTTATGCTTACTACCATGACCTCTGAGCTGCAAAAGCAACATGAGACCATGGAGGCGTACGATATGATCGTGCACCTCAAGCTGCTCTACCAAGAGCAAGCAAGGCATGAGCGGTTCGAAGTTTCCAGAGCCATTTTCCAGTGTAAATTGGCAGAAGGGAGCCCTGTGAGTCCTCATGTACTACAGATGATCGGGTACATTGAGAATCTCGAGAGACTGGGATTTCCTTTAGGCCAAGAGTTGGACACCGACTTGGTTCTGCAATCGTTGCCTGAGAGCTATAGTCAGTTTGTCATGAACTTCAATATGAATGATCTTGACAAACCTTTGCCAGAATTGTTGAGCATGTTGAGAACTGCTGAACAAAATATTAACAAAGGAAAGGGGAAGGCCATTTTGATGGTCCAGCCGAAATAGCAAGAAGCAGCCCAAGAAGCCCAAGAACAAACAAAAGGGCAAGGGCAAGGGCAAGGCAAGGCCATCAACAAGATCAAACCCAAGACTTCTGGTTTGAAGCCTGTGGGTGGTGTGGCTAAGGAAGGCAATTGCTTCCATTGTGGTCGGATAGGACATTGGAAGAGGAACCGCCCAAAATACCCGGAAGAGATCAAGAAGAAGAAGGGAAGTGAGACTTCCGCTCAGGTATGTTTGTTATAGAAGTCAATTTATCTACTTACGCATCATGGGTATTAGATACTTGGATGTGGTTCTCACATTTGTACAAATGTGCAGGACCTAGACAGGAGTAGACCATTGACAAAAAGGCGAAGTCGATCTACGAGTCGGAAATGGAGCAAAGGTTGCTGCTTTAGCTGTAGGGACTTATGTATTGACTTTGCCCACTAGGCTTACTATTCAGTTAGAGAACTGTTATTTTGTGCTTGCAATTAGCAGGAATATCATTTCCGTTTCTTGTTTGGACAAGATTGGTTTTTCTTTTATAATAAAGAACAAAAGTTGTTCTATTTATTTGGATGATATTTTCTATGCTAGTGCACACATGAGTAATGGACTTTATGTCCTTGATCTTGAAATGCCCATCTATAACATAAATACTAAAAGGTTCAAACCAAATGAGTTGAACCCGTCTTATCTTTGGCATTGTCGTTTAGGCCATATAAATGAGAAGCGCATTTCGAAGCTCCATAAAGATGGACTCTTGGACTCATTTGATTATGAATCATATGAGATATGTGAGTCTTGTTTATTGGGAAAGATGACTAAAGCTCCATTCACCGGCAAAGGTGAAAGAGCCAACGATCTTTTGGGTCTTATACATAGCGATGTATGCGGACCCCTAAACACATTAGCTAGAGGTGGTTTTCAATACTTCATCACATTTACTGATGATTTCAGTAGATATGGATTTGTGTATCTTATGAAACATAAATCGGAATCCTTTGAAAAGTTCAAGGAATTCAAAAATGAGGTACAAAACCAACTTGGTAAAAATATTAAAGCTCTTCGATCAGATCGAGGTGGTGAATATTTGAGCCTAGAGTTTGATGATCATCTGAGAGAGTGTGGGATTTTATCTCAACTCACTCCACCTGGAACACCACAATGGAATGGTGTTTCTGAGAGGAGAAATCGAACCTTGTTGGACATGGTTCGGTCTATGATGAGTCATGCAAACCTTCCAAACTCTTTCTGGGGACATGCTCTATTAACAGCAGCTTTTACACTTAACCGTGTTCCATCCAAAACGGTAGAAAAGACACCATATGAGATATGGACTGGTAGATGACCCAGCATATCTTTTATGAAGATTTGGGGTTGTGAAGCATATGTAAAATGTCAAGTTTCTAATAAGCTTGATCCCAAATCTGATAAATGCTTCTTTGTGGGGTATCCCAAAGAAACCAAGGGATACCAATTCTATAATCCTTCCGAAGGCAAAGTGTTTGTCGCACGGACTGGTGTATTCCTAGAAAAGGAGTTTATCTCCATAGGAACCAGTGGGAGGAAGATAGAACTTGAAGAAATTCAAGAATCACAGAGTAGTGACCTACCATTGGTGGAACAGGAGCAACCTTCACGAGAATCTTGTGGAGGAACAACCCGCTCAGTAGCACAAGACCCGGTGTAGGTCTAACAGGATACGTCACCACCGAGAGATATGGATTTCTCATGACTCCACAAGGTGATGTATTGCTCATGGATCAAGATGAGCCTGTGACCTACTAGGAGGCCATCATCGGCCCGAGAATCCGAGAAGTGGCTTGAGGCCATGAAATGCGAGATGGATTCCATGTACACCAACCAGGTATGGACCTTGGTAGAGCCACTGAAGGGTAAAACCCATAGGGTGCAAGTGGGTTTTCAAAAAGAAAACCGACATGGATGGTAAGGTACACACCTTTAAGGCGCGATTGGTCGCTAAGGGTTTCAAGCAAATTCATGGTGTCGACTATGATGAGACCTTTTCACTGTTGCGATGCTTAAATCCGTCCGGATCTTACTTGCCATCGCTGCATACCATGATTATGAGATATGGCAGATGGATGTCAAAACTGCCTTCCTTAATGGAAAGCTTCTTGAGGATGTGTACATGACACAACCTGAAGGCTTTGACATTTCGAGAGGATGCTTGGAAAGGTATGTAAATTGCAGCGATCAATCTATGGATTGAAGCAAGCTTCGGAAGTTGGAACCTTCGTTTTGATGATGCTATAAGACAGTACGGATTCATCAAAAATGAAGATGAACCTTGTGTCTACAAGAAGGTTAGTGGGAGCATTGTTGTTTTTCTGGTGTTATATGTAGATGACATATTACTCATTGGAAATGACATCCCTACACTACAAAATGTAAAGACATGGTTAGGGAATTGCTTCTCCATGAAAGATTTGGGTGAAGCTACCTATGTATTGGGGATCAGGATCTATAGGGATAGATCGCTGAAATTGCTTGGCCTAAGTCAGAGTACATACATAGACAAAGTGTTGAGACGCTTTAACATGCATGAATCCAAGAAAGGACTATTGCCTATGTCACATGGTATATGCCTATCAAAGGCACAATCCCCTTCCACTCAAGAGGATAGGGATCGCGTGAGTAAGATTCCATATGCATCCGCAATTGGATCTATCATGTATGCCATGTTATGTACTCGACCAGATGTATCGTATGCTTTAAGCATAACGAGCGGTATCGATCGATCGATCCGGTGAAAGTCATCACTGTCTTGTCAAGAACATCCTTAAGTACTTGAGAAGAACTAAGGATTCGTTCTTGGTATATGGAGGCGAGGAAGAGCTTCTTGTAATAGGTTACACCGATGCTAGCTTCCAGGCCGATAAGGATGATTCCAGATCGCAATCTGGTTATGTGTTCTCGCCTGAATGGCGGGGTCTGTAAGCTGGAAGAGTTCAAAGCGAGGAGACGATTCCGATTCTACTACAGAGATCGAGTATATTGCCGCCTCCAATGCAGCAAAGGAGGCTGTTTGGATCGGGAAGTTCATTATCGAGCTTGGTACGGTTCCTAGTATTGTGGACCCCATTGATCTCTATTGTGATAACAATGGGGCCATTACACAAGCTAAGGAACCTAGATCTCATCGGCCGATCCAAGCATATACTTAGGCGCTACCATCTCAATCGAGAGATTATCGATAGAGGAGATGTGAAAATATGCATGAGTACCAACACTTGATAACGTTCTTTGACCCACTTACGAAACCTCTTGCTCAACAGAAGCATGAAGGTCACACTAGATCGATGGGCATTAGATTGATGCCTGATTGGCTCTAGTGCTAGTGGGAGATTGTTGGTGTAAGTCCTGGAGGCTAATGTATTTCTTTAGACTTACATTTGTATCTTGATATTTTATATATATATATATGATATGAGGCATTTCAGTTTATTGTGTTACTTGTTTAAACATAATAAAGTCCTTAGAATAGAAATTTCAGTTCAATAGAATATCAAGTATATGACTTGATCATGAGACACTATTGAACAATGAAATCCTATTCTTAAATATCCGTAGTCAAGTATTTTATTAATAAGGACAATAATAATACAATTGAGACTATTATGTGTGCAGACTGATGACCATATCTCACGGGTCATGCATATGAGATATCGAGTCGCCACATAAGTACACATTAAGGTAATGATGTACTGGATTGACCCACCATGAGAACACTACATGGAGCGTTATGTGAGTGTCATAAGTAGTTCTCATAGTGACAATGGTGCATACAATCCTTCGACCTGAAATCACTACGATCCCTACATGAGGAGTTGTGTGCTTTAATATCGTCAAACGTCATCTGTAATATGATGATTATAAAGACGGTCATTGGGCATACCACGAGCCATGCAGAGGGATGTGAGTGACCTAGATGGAATTTGTCCCTCCTACATAACAGGAGTAATATCTGTGGGCCCCCTGATAGAGTGAGACTGTAAAATGCATGGCCGTGCTGAAATGAGTCAATATGAGATATTGACCTCATTTGTTGTTAAGTCTACTCGGGTATCAGGGAACATGATATTGAACCATACAAGGGTGACACATTCCATGCCTTGTGTTCAATATAGATATATGGACAAAGGGATAATAATGCACATGAATATTTGTCACAGAAAGGTTTCGTCAAATCACTGACTTTCTCACTACTTAGGTAGCAGTGATGTATTGCTAGATACCGCTCACTGTTTGTAATATTAAATGGGATTTAATGTTACTACTAACGTTTTGGGAACCTATAGGGTCACACACATAAGAGCGGATTAAAAGAAGCATTAAAAGGAGAGTTGGACTTTCCTATTGGGCCTAGCGTATAGTACATGGGCTTAGGTCAAGTGCTGCTCACTAACTCACTTAAGGAGGCGCTACTATAAGTAGAACACTTAAGTTGTTGTGCACACAAGGTTGATACCCTAGCCGCACAGAAAGAGTAAGAGTGAACAGTAAGTCTCGGTTTTGAAGCTAGCACTGCAAGGCAGAGACGCTTCAGGTTCGTGACGTTGGACGTTCACGGAGTCCGCTAGTGGGGATACCTCTAGAGACACCGTTCGTGCGGTGTTCATGATAGACGAATTTCAACCAACAGCAATCGCTTCAAGAGGTAAACCTTTTAATCATGAATCATGACTATTCGCATGGATCCTTCGATGGGAATTTTTCCGCTGCATTTTAGTTTGTTTTATACGCAAATTCCCAACACAGATAACTCATAACCCTCTTGTCCCAACCGAGACTGCAACTCCTGGTCTAAAAGTTGTTCCCGCCTAACCCCATCTCTAAGGTCACTATTAATTTCCACCCTATTCAACTTCAAACTTAAGACATTTAAGGACACATCCAACACCTCCAGATTCATGTCCCTAAACTCTTCCATGAGGTTCAGCTCTTGCACCATCAAGCTCGACACGTGTAGGGACTTCCTACTCAAAGCATATGCCACCACATTGGCCTTTCCCGGATGGTACTTCAACTCGAAGTCATAGGTCTTAAGGAACTCCATCCACCTTCGCTGTCTCATGTTCAACTCCTTCTGGTCGAACAGATATTTTAGGCTTTTATGGTCACTAAAAACTTCAAACTTTGCCCTGTAAAGGTAATGCCTCCAAATCTTAAGGGCAAAAACCACAGCTGCTATCTCTAAGTCATGGGTAGGGTAATTCCCCTCATGTGGCCTAAGCTGCCTAGAGGCATATGCTACCACCTTGCCCTCCTGCATCAAGACACATCCCAAGCCATTCTTAGACGCGTCGCAGTAAACCACAAAACTCACTAAGGGATCCGGTATAGTTAAGACTGGTGATGACACCAATATCCTCTTAAGCTCTTGGAACCCGTCCTCACACTCCTGTTCCCATACAAAAGGTTTCCCTTTCCTAGTCAACTGGGTCAAAGGTAAGGCTAATCTAGAGAACCCCTCTATGAACTTCCTATAGTAACCAGCTAAGCCTAAGAAACTTCTCACTTCGGTTACTGTCTTAGGTTGTTCTCATCCCAACACCGCACCAACTTTAGATCAGATTTTGTGCGAATCCTTGTTATTCTGGAGCTGCGTCTCCCTTCTCTTTTCTTTTCTTATTTTATTATGGAGATTGTTGCCAATTGTTCGTGTGTTGTTACGGACATGAGGAACTAATCCCCTCGTCTGGGGGATCGATGAAGCCACCCATGGCGGTATAGTGTTGATGTGATGTATGTTTTTCTCCCCTTCTCTCAATACATGTTTTCCAATTCTGATTTGATTGTGTTGATCATATGTGTTGCGTGATTAACTAGTTAAACGTGTTTGAGGCCGATCGGCGATTCGCGTTTTAGAACTTGAATTGGAATCACTAATTGAATAATGAGCACGACAGTGGATTTAGGAGATTAGTGCAACCTTTTAGGGAACAAGAATTAATAGAATTCGAGATTAGGATTATGATTATGAGACCTAGTAAGTAATTAATCCAATTATCGAATACGTCCTATTGAGCACGACAGTGGATATAGGAGAATTTGGGGGTCCCGGTTGACATTGTAATTGAATTTAGGGAGGAATTCATCATCACGTGGGAACTATACATGATTGGGTAGGTGGAATTGAGACCCTAGATATTTTAACTTCTGATTTTAATACCTTAGTTTATTTGATTTGTCAATTAAATTGCGATCTTAATCTCTCTCTCTCTCAACTACTTGACTCGCTTAACCAACTTACTCGAATTTCTTACGGATTAGTAGAATTGGTAGCCCAATCCTTGTGTTCGACCTCGGTAAATTCTTACCGTGTTATTTTTATTACTTGCGACGACCCGGTACACTTGCGGGTGACTCAACAAGTTTTTGGCGCCGTTGCCGGGGATTGGCACAACCAATTTTCCTAATTTTTAGGAAATTTGATTGATTGGTTAAGTTGATTTTATTTTTATTTTCATTTTTCTGTTATTTCTTTATTATTTCTCTCTACTTCTTTGATTCCACTTGGTCTTGCCGTGTTTTTGTATGCGAGGTACCCTTTCACAAGAGGACCTGCTATTTGATTCGGAAATCACCAAGACTGAGAAGCGCTTAAGGAAAGAAGTCAGAGAAAGAAAGAGGCTTGAAGTGATTAATCTTGAGGACATGGCCGAAGAAAATCCTCCCCCTCCTCCTCCTCCTCGTTACAAGCCTCTCTTCGAGTACGATCTACCCAGCTTGGGAGATTGTGACTCTTCTATTGTGAGGGGCAACCTGACTACAGACTCTTTCAGAGTGGAAGCATGTGTCACATTCCAGATCCGTGAGAATCAGTTTGATGGGAGTGGCAAACAGGACCCTCATAGACACATCACTCGCTTCCTTGAAGCTTGTGACTTACAGAAGACAAGAGGAGTCTCACAAGATGAGTTTCGCTTGCAGCTTTTCCCTCTCTCTCTTAGGGATGTCGCTCGCGATTGGGTTGATAGCTTGGATAGGAACAGCATCAGAACTTGGGAGCAAATGGCACAAAAGTTCCTAACCAAATATTTTCCTCCTCAGAAAGTGGCACAAGCAAGAATAGCCGTTACATCTTTCAGGCAGACAGAAGATGAAACCTATAATGAAGCTTGGGAGAGGTACAATGGGCTCCTGAGAAGATGCCCTTCAGCGTTCTTTGACCCAGTCTCCAAAGTTCAGCATTTCTTTAACGGGTTGAGGGGACGCTATCAGATGAACTGTGATGCCGCAGCTGGCGGCTCTTTTTCCTACTTATCAGCTGAGGATGGATGGGCATTATTGGAGAAGATGTCATATAATGATTACAACCGTGGAAGGGAAACCTCAAATGGAATCAGTTCTGGGACAATGGAGGCCATTCTTGAGCAAAACAGATTGTTGAAGATGCAGATTGAGGCTTTGTCTGGGAACAAGAAAGTTAATGCGATACACGAGGGAATGCCTCCGGGTTGTGAAAATTGTAATGGAGATCATGACACTCGGAGCTTCCCGTTCAACTTCTCTCAGGAACATGTGGACTCATGCCACAACTTCTATGACACTGTGCCCCAGAATAATTATCAGAGGAAGGAAGCATGGAATGACTACAGTCAGAATCAGAATAGGGGGTATATGAGGAGAGACCATCCGGGTTTCGCTTGGAGTGATGCTAATGGTGGTCTAGCCGGTCAACAACATCCTCAAAAAAATTGGCAACAACCTCCCACGGGTCCGAGGCCAAACATTGGAATCCAGAAGCGTAATACTCAGCGAGGCTCTTGGGGGCCTAATCGATTTGCAACTAATGAGATGGTGGAAGGCAGCCTTGGGAATTGGCTTTTGAGAAGATGAATGCGGCAATGGAAAAGATGGTAATCAACACAGAAGGTGAATACGAAAGTTGACAAGTTGACAACGCATACAGGGGCGACAATGCACAATCTAGAGATGCAGATAGCTCAGCTTGCAAAGCAACTGAATGAGCGTCCCCCAGGCACTTTCCCAGGTGATACCGAGAACAATCCTAAGAACCATTGCAATGCCATAACAATCAGGAGCGGTAAAGTGTTGGGATCTAACAGGGGTGCAACTAGTTCTCAGGAAGACAAGGCCCCGGAACAACCACATGTTGAGGAAGAGCAACCTGAGAAAGAAGAGTTGGCAAGTGACAAGGCACCAGAGCAAGGGGGTAGGCTGAAGCTTGTGGATGAAGAGTTCCGAAAGAAGAAGTGGGTTGAACCCCAAGACCTCCCGCCCTACATGAGGGTACCGTATCCTGAAAGATTGAAAAAGCCTCAACAGGATAAGCAGTTCAACAAATTCCTTGATGTCTTCCGAAAACTTCAGATTAACATTCCATTTGCGGAAGCCTTGGAATAGATGCCATCATATGCCCGCTTTATGAAGGATCTTCTCACCAAGAAGCGGAGAATAGTGGATGTGGAAATGGTTGCTTTGACCGAGGAGTGTAGTGCCATTCTTCAGAGAAAACTACCTCCAAAGTTGAAGGATCCCGGTTCTTTTTATATACCATGCACCATTGGGGAGATGACTGTAGGGAAGGCATTATGTGATCTAGGGGCAAGCATCAACTTGATGCCCCTCTCTATGATGAAGAGGTTGGGGATCAAAGAAGTCAAGGATACACGGATGTCACTCCAACTGGCCGATCGTTCTGTAAAATATCCTTATGGGGTGGTTGAAGACTTGTTAGTAAAGGTGGACAAGCTTATATTTCCGGCGGACTTTGTAGTGCTTGATATGGATGAAGACGCCGAGATCCCTCTCATATTGGGTAGGCCTTTCTTGGCCACTGGGGGAGCCTTGATAGATGTGCGACAAGGGAAACTCACTCTAAGGGTGCAAGATGATGAGGTAGTCTTCAATCTCTTTGAAGCAATGAAGCACCCTGCAGAGAGGTCGGAAGTGTATCGTGTGGATATGGTGGACTCAACTGTAAAGGCAAGGGCAACTCGAGAAGTCCATGGTTCTTCACTTGCAAAAGTGTCGGTAAAATCCCATGATGGGGACAGTGAGGAAAAAGGCCCTTTGGGGGATGAGGTCTATCTTGAGTGGTTAAAAGACATGGAAGCCTTACCAAGTCTCCCAAGGGAAGAATGTGCAAAGAAGGAGCTCAGCAACAAAGGCATGAAAAGGAATGGTAAAGCACCAAAGTTGAAAGGTGGCACAACCGTGGTGGTCAATGCAGACAATGAGTTGATCCCAAAAAGGATCATCACGGGGTGGAGAATTCGTGCTGATTATAGAAGGATGCTGGACTTAAATGAGTTGTCCGGGAACAGCATGCGAGCATATGAAAGGGCAAGAGCCTACAGAAAACGGACTGAGGCAGGGCATGGCAAGCAAGACCTTCCGGATTAACCCTTAAGGGTGACTTGAGTCAGGCTCGGGACGTTAAACAAGCGCTACTTGGGAGGCAACCCAAGCTAGGTATCCTTTGGTATTAGTTTCTGTCAATTTCTGATTAAAAAAAAAAAAAGAGCTTGATTCGCCACGCGAATCCACATTGGCCGCGCGAGACAGAAGCCCTGAATCTCTAGGGTTGCTCACTTTTCTGTCTCGTGTCGTGAGGTCTACTTTCGCCTTGCTATTCTGGGCATCATCATCTGTTGGAATTCCAGATTCGCCTCGCGAGTTATCTCTCGCCTCGCAAATATGCAATTAAGGTTTTAATTTGCAGGAGTTCTTCCAGGATGCTATGCAACAGAAGGGAGGCCGTGAGACCAATTGGATGAGGAGGCAACCATGGAAACTTGATCAGGGAGCACCCTCTCCTCTCCTCACTTTTGTTTTTGTTTTTGTTTTGTTTTTGTTTGTCACTCTTGAATAATTTGAGAAGATCAGGAGTTTGTGTATGAATGTGTGTCGGCAAGCTTGTTGGATTTTAATTAAAGTGAGCATAGATTGATTGGATGAATTATATTGACCATCGATGATTTCCCCCTAGGTTCTGAAAATAGAAAATTGATCCCCGTGTGAAAAATTGAAAATTGAACTTTGAGAATTTTATTGTGATTACTTGATTTATGATAAGTTTGGGGTGAAGGGGTGCACACATTAGGAATCGTATCTCGGTCAAACAATTTGCAAAATGTCCAGGTGAGGATTTGAGCCTCCAACTTTGTTTTTGATTGTGTGAATCACTTTTAAGTTGCACTTTCCCGAATTTGCTTGAATCTCTTCATAGTTTGCATGTTTATGTGTTGCATCAAATGATTTAGGCAATTTTCTTTGAATAACTACTTGGCCTAAAAAGGACCATCCCTAATGCATGTTCCCTAGTTAGCCACATTGAGCCTAATTGACCTATTGTTTCTTGATGACCCTATATTACAAGCCAAAATCTGAAAAACCATGTTAACCCAATCTTAGGATTAGGAGAGCATGGAAGCGTAGCAAGAGAATGGTTGTGAGGAACTAAGTTTGGGGTGGCTACAAGGTGATGTGTCATATTGGGGGTGACAAAAAGAAAAATAAAGGTTGATTAAAAAAAAAAATTTTGCCAAAAGAAAAGGGGCAAAACAGAAAAAATAGCAAGGAAAAGGTTGTAGTCACCCGAGGCAAAAAGAAAAATAGAAAAAGAAATTTGAGTGGAAAATGTGTTTAATGCTCATGCTCTCTTAGTTCCTAGGGACTTAAGCCTAGTATCCTTGAATATCCTACCCTCAGCCAGGCCCCATTTCAACCTTCAAAAGACCTTCTGATGTTGCATGCATGTTTTCGTGGGAACCATTTTTTTGAGATGAAAATCAAATTCATGGGAAGTGCTCTTGATATGTGAAATTGAGGGAAAAGTTGATAGCCTAGACGAATTTGAGCGAATGAGTGAAATTTTACATACCCTTGTGAGGAAGGCAATTGTTTGAAATTGGTGATCTTCCTTTTGTGTGTGACTTTGATCCTCAACTTAGATTAATGATTGCATGAATGATGAAGTTCTCAATTGTTTAAAGTAAATGAATGTGGGGATTACGTTAATGTAGGGGGAAAATCATTGGAAAAAAACTGTTTTGTTAAGATTGCATGAAATTTGTGCGAAATCGATTGAATCCCCTAGGCTTGCCAAGTCTTGAGTCCTTTTTGAGTTTTAGCTTGCTTGGGGACAAGCAAGGTTTAAGTTTGGGGTGTTTTGATAAGCCTCTGGCTTATCTAGTTTTATAACTAGATGGACTGTGGTTTTTGTGCAAATTATTCGAGTTCACTCTCGTTTTCGCCCAAATTTGCCATGTTTTGTTCCTAAGTTGGACTTTGACTCGTTTTGTGTCTTTTGTGTAGTTTTTAGCTTATTTCGGATAGAATTATGCTTTTGTTTGCTTTTGGTGTTTTCAGGTCAATAAGTGAAGCTCTGAGAGTCAAGGAAAGTCAAGAAGCAGTGGAAAAAGCACTTCTGGAGATACTCGCCTCGCGAGTGGATGCTCGCCTCGCGAGCCTGAACATCAGATAAAGCAGCAACAGTCATCACTCTGGCTCGCCCCGCGCACAGGATTCTCGCCTCGCGAATAATGGAGACCTGGAAGTCAGAGACCATCACGGTCTAGCCGTGATGAAGGTCACAGCCTAGAATTGAAGTCTCGCCCCGCAAAAACAATCTCGCCCCGCGAGAGTTTGAAGACCCTGGAAGACAGAGACCATCACGGCCTAGCCGTGATTAAGGTCACGGCTGTGACAGATTGAAGTTGGAAGACTCGCCTCGCGAACACACTCTCGCCTCGCGAGAATCCAAATTGAAAGCGTGCCAAAACTAATGATTCGCCTCGCGAAATGTTGTTCGCCCCGCGAGCGAGCGAGAAACAGAATCCTTATTTAAAGGTTGTTTCAGATCAGAATTGGAGAGAGCCTTGGATCCAGATCCGAATCCTAGTTTTTTCCACTGTAGAGTAGCGTTTAGGCCAGATTTCTTTTCTCTTTGGAGCTGCGTCTCCCTTCTCTTTTCTCTTCTTATTTTATTATGGAGATTATTGCTGATTGTTTGTGTGTCGTCACGGGCATGAGGAACTAATCCCCCCGTCCGAGGGATCGATGAAGCCGCCCATGGCAGTGTAGTGTTCATGTGATGTATGTTTTTCTCTCCTTCTCTCAATGAATGTTTTCCAATTCTGATTTGAATGCGTTGATCATATGTATTGCGTGATTAACTAGTTAAACGTGTTTGAGGCCAATCGGCGATTCGCGTTTTAGAACTTGGATTGGAATCACTAATCGAATAATGAGCACGACAGTGGATTTAGGAGATTAGTGCAACCTTATAGGGAACAAGAATTAATAGAATTCGAGATTAGGACTATGAGACCTAGTAAGTAATTAATCCAATCGTCGAATACGTCCTATTGAGCACGACAGTGGATATAGGAGAAATTGGGGGTCCCGGTTGACATTGTAATTGAACTTAGGGAGGAATTCATCATCACTTGGGTACTATACATGATTGGGTAGGTGGATTTGAGACCTTGGATATTTTAACTTCTGATTTTAATACCTTAGTTTATTTGATTTGTCAATTAAATTGCGATAATAATCTCTCTCTCTCTCAACTACTTGACTCGCTTAACCAACTTACTCGAATTTCTTACGGATTAGTCGAATTGGTAGCCCAATCCTTGTGTTCGACCTCGGTAAATTCTTACCGTGTTATTTTTATTACTTGCGACAACCCGGTACACTTGCCGGTGACTCAACAGCCAAAACTCACATTTCTCCGGTTTGGCATAAAGACGCTCGTCCCTCAAGATCTGCAACACCAACCTTAAGTGTTCTCCATGTTCTTCTGGTGTCCTAGAGTATATTAAAATATCATCTATGAACACCACCACAAACCTGTCCAAAAAAGTCCTAAAGATCCGATTCATGTAGTCCATGAAAACGGCTGGGGCGTTGGTCACACCAAACGGCATCACTACATACTCATAGTGCCCATACCTTGTCCTGAAGGCTGTCTTAGGGATGTCTTCGCTTCTAACTCTAATTTGATGGTATCCCGATCTTAGATCCATTTTGGAAAACACTGACGCTCCCCTTAACTGATCTAAGAGGTCGTCTACCCTAGACAAGGGATATTTGTTCTTGATGGTTACCTTATTCAGCTGTCTATAATCAACACACAACCTCGGTTTCTGAAAACAACACTTATAATGAGATATAAAATCCCAGTGATCAACAATACAGTTTTATAAAATATTTTCGAAAATAGTATTGTTCTCAGCCGGCGCGGTAACCGGAAAAAAAAACTGTCCATGGCACCCGCTAATTTTCCAAAATAATATATACAAAAGGAAATACTTTTAATAACAACAATAATCTCATCAACCCAATAGCATATAACATAACAACAACTTATCTCAATGCATCACATTCAATATACCAAGTAAATTCTGGTTTAATCCAAATGGCCCGAAGACCTCCTAATTAAATTGGTCTCTTGCCGGCATGCCATAAATTCACACATCACATGACAATGGCGTCCCATTGCCCACTCCTACTCACGAGGAGTGTTTCGATGTCACCCTCCTGTCGGGGACATTTCCATTTCGATACCTCCCATGTGCACATGGCGGTATTTCTCCCTTTTCGACACCCCATCACGTGGCGGTGTTACTTTCGATACCCTTTTTAGGTGGTATTACTCGTTTTCGACATCCCAATTACATGGGAATGTTACTTTCGATACCCCATTACGGCGGTATTACTCTTCGATACCCCTATCATAGGCGGTATTGCAGCAAACATCATACCATATATCATAAGTCAAATATCCCATGCCTCATACGATAACAACTCATTAATCATAATTTAAGCATTCAATCTTATCATGTATGCCAAATAAAAACACATCATGTTATCAAATAAAATTTATAGGTACAATACGACGATCATGAACATCATAATTTCAATCTTAATAATTATTCCTTCTTATGAAACCCACAATATATATATATATATATATATATATATATATATATATATATATATATATATATATATATTCCCATTCAATTGATTGAAAACCTATAATATATTTATCCTTATCAAACCTTAATGTTTCTCTCACTACATGTGTTTCATATGTCAAGTCACTGGTTACTATAAAAATCCACAGGCACTGCGTACTTGTCTTCTTGCAGGCATCATGAAAAAAAATTAAACTTTAGTATATCACACTCACTGTACAAACAGATAATTTTTACAAACAGACAAATTCCAATTTGAACAGTGATATTATCATCTCAAGCACAACTAACGAAAACTCTTTCTCACCCCGCAAATATCATCCTCTAGTAATTGAAACTTGAGATCACATATTTTGAAATTACCATAAACACATAAATATACCATGGAAAGGGTTTATAAAAAGTATTGTTACTCGCCTCTCGAAGATCTCCAAAAAACTCTAAAAAATATCTTTGATAAAAGTTAGCGCTTCACTAAAATTCTTCCTTTTGTTTGCCAATACTTTTCGATCTGTGTGCTCCCTAGTCAACACTACAGATGAAAAAGGCACGTCTCAAAAACGCTCTCTCTACGTCCTTCACGTCCTGCCGCTGGGTCTATATCTGACTAAAGCTAAAACCCTAAAGTTAGCAACTTTATGGTGTGGGTCATGCTTCTATCTATTTAAGAATTGCATTAAAATTCAAATTGAATTTGTTAGCATGTGCCATGTTTTGGGGCTGTCACCAGAAAGTTGGAATTTGGATAAAACCAAATTCTCCCTCCTTTACGTGAACTTAGGAAATTAGGTGGTGGCTGACCCTTTCTTCCTTTTATTTTTTATTTTATTTTATTTTAAACTTTGTTTCCTTTTCTAATTTATAAACAATTTCAATGAATTTTCGTACTGACAATACACTAAGCATTATACTATCTTATTCTTTTTATTAAAATAATATATTAGAATTTTAGGATGTTATATAACATACTGTGCAATTCATGTACATTCCATTTATCTTTCATGGTGTTGTAGTTCATTTGGAACGGACCATAATCAGACGGTACTGAGTTCAAAATGAACTGCACAAGGAAATTTTCATCCACTTCCATTCCCAATGACTTAAGTCTTGCTGCAATATTTATCATTTCAATAACATGCTCATGCATAGTACGAGAACCATCAAACTTCATGGTGGTTAAGGTACTCATTAATGTCCCAGCAATAGACTTGTCAGCAGTTTGGGAGCGCTCTTCCACATTCTTCATAAATTCTTTTGCAGTTTCAGTTTTAGGAAGAGCAGACTTAATGTTACTTGCTATGTGCATTCGCATAAACATCAAACTTAGTCTATTTGACTTTTCCCAAGCCTTAAAATGAGCCTTCTCTTCATTGCTACTAGCATCAGTAATAGCAGCATGCTTCTCAACTTGAAGAGCCAAATCAAGATCCCTTACACCAAGGTGAAATTGGATTCGGTCACTCCGTTCAGAGAAGTTTAGCCCATTAAATGTTGGAACAGACGTAGCATGCGAATGTAAAGACATAGGAACAGATACTGCAATTAACACATGCTTCACATTAATGCTTTGAGTAATAAAATAACATACAATCAAATTCAGACAATAAAACATTAAACATTCAATGCACATCAATGTTCTCCTTTGGGTGATACATCAATGCACAACAAACATAATGATGCTAATACAACCAACATTATTAGGCAATGAAATATGCACTAACTAGAAATATTTACTATCTTTGGACATATAAATAAAACTAATAGTGTATTCACGTCACCATCAATCATGTCCATTAATTATAAGAACAATAATCAACCTTTGGGTGATCCATAAATGCCTTATAACAATGAACTTCAAGTTACCCATAAACTAACAATCATCATGTCATTTATAGCATCACATTCTATGGGTAATTGAAATAAATCATCATTCATTTGGAATTAAATAAACTTTCATATTTGACCGCTTTGGCGATTAACAAATCTATCACACTTAATTCCAAAAATATATACTTCACAATAATTAAGGAATATAAAATTCCACATTCTAAGCATATTGATTTCAAATCAATACCATCTCTGCACATGGCGTGAATTCCATTACAATTAAATAGACAATACATCTTTGTCTTTCATTCTTAAAAGTTCACGCACGAGAGACTTCATTTTCCGTGAAAAGTACATTTGGTTTCAAAAATTGGTATTTGAAATTACGTACAGGAAAAACACTTTATTCAAATAGATGATATTTGAAAAGCATTTAAAAATTAGAATCAATTCATATATGCAAAATGAAAATGCACGGGGAAGCGTCATCAATCATCACGGTCCCGAATTGAGAAAGTACAAGAAGATTATGCAATTCGTTCACATAGGACAAAGACATATACTTTCATTCATTTGATCCCTTCTCATTCACAGTAGCACCGAAAAAACATCAATAAGTGCAGCGGAAAATCATAATTTAAAATCCTAATTTTCATAATTAGGGTTTATGCAAATTGGGAATTCAAACATCATCAATGGAAAACTATAAATTCCCTAACACATGTTTTGATACCACATGTAAACTCTATCATACATGAGCCATTAATAAGGATCTTAAGAATTCATAGTCTTCACTAATAGGATGAATGGAAACACTAACATTTGTCCATGCTTAAATGTTAATACTTCTTTACTTGAACTTCAATCAACAATGAAAACTCTTCTATCCCTTTCCTTCCTCTTTATGCCTCTAACTTTGATGGAAATTAGGAGACTTTCTTTCTAGGCAGAGATAGGTAAATGTTTCATTTCCTTCCTTTTATAATTGCTTCCATCAAGCAATATATCATTTCATTCATAAGACTCATTCCCAAAAATCATAATCATTCATTCAAATGTCAAACAATATGTACTTTCATTCAAATGTTAAACCATCATTAATATTTGTCACACACATAAAACATTAATTCTTACAATATTTTGTTTGAAAAGTTTGAACTCTTTTACTTGATTTGCAATGAAGATTGTCCCTAATTATACCAATTCATTATCGCTCTATTTCCTCACTTTGGAGTGAATTATCTCGTTACTTTTATATACAAAAATAGTCATGCTCACGCTTAGTTCTATCCATTACTTCATTCTGCTTTTACATATAGGTAAAATGCAGCATATAACAGTGTTCACAACTCATACAACAACACAAAAAGGAGATTTACTTTGTGTCTAAAATATATTAATGCGACAAATATCAAATATAAATACCTGGTTGAAAGTTCTCGGTTAATTTTTTTCCAACTCTTTGATCAATAGAATTAACAATTCATTGTAAATATAAAAAAAAGAAAAAAGAAATAGCAATTCATTAAAGTTTCAAATTAATATTACCATTTTTTTTAAAAAAATATACGGTGCCAAAGAAGTGTTGCGTCAAACTGTGTATTGCAATTACTTGCTGAAATTACTTAGATTTCGGAAATATGAAATAAAGCTTCCGAAGTTAAATTACGGACAGTTACAAAAACAAAAAAGTGTTTCAGATTTAAAATTTCAGTATAACAAAATTAGTGTTTAAGAACGGAATGATGAAATTACATAGACTATCTTATCGGGACAAACTTTCAGGAAAAAAAAAAGCTACTCAAAGGGGAAAAAGAAGAAAGAAAAAAAACAAACTATCAACCTACCAGAAGGAAGTGATTCAATGCGTGGGAGTGAGGAGGGAGAAGAGGGAAAGAGGAAGAAGGAGGAGTGGTATATTAAATTATTTTTTTAATAAAAGTTGGGGTGTATTAGAAATTTTAGGGATGCAAAAAGCAACACCCATGACAAATATCTATTTTCAGTGGAGGTCAGGTTGGACTAATTTAAGAGTGTTGTTTTTAACACCACAACTTTTTTTAATATACCACAATATATTTTTAAAAAAGTTGAATATTCCCAAAATGCCCATTGAACCTCCTTCCCTCTTCTTTTACATCTCCGGTTCCCATCTCTCTCCTCACTCTTCGTCCACATTTCAGGTTCACATTTTCTTCTTCCATTTCCTCCCAGAACCCTTGCTCTTCTTCCATACGCGCGTCTTTCCTCCTCGTCATCTACCTTTGGCCTTTTTGTTGTCCTCTGGCCACATAGGCCTTACCATGCGATCCCCATTCCCCACCATGGTCATTGCTTTTTGATAAACACAGGTCTTACTTGCTTAATGACACAAAAGTACCCATGCCCGCGCATATTTTGAGGTGTTGAAGAACATGAAGATTTGAACCTGTCGACGGGATCTGCACGAAGGTGATGGAGGCATGAGCTACTATTTATTGTTCCAGATCAGGGATTTGGCAACCAACGAGGAGTATGTGGAAGTCAGCTTTATCTATATCTATCTATGAATTATACAATTTATAAATAAACTTAATACAAAATAGCACAAAAAAAATAAAAAATGAAACTAACATTTGATTCGTCCAAGTAGTAACCAGCTTGGGTCCCTTAAGTAAGTGGTCACGAGTTTGATCACTGACTCTTATGTATGGAAAAAACCTGATTGGGAGAGGTCAGTCCTTAAATGTCGTCTAGTACTTCACGAGATTAGTCTCCATATTTACGCATGGAGGCCTGAGAAACCAAAAAAATAATAATAATAACAAAATCAACTAAATTTAAATCAAATAATAAACCGAATTTCAAGTTTACGTAAATATTGTTATTTAAAAACTAATTTTAAATTTCAAAATTGAATTTAAATTAACTATAAAATTTCAAGTTTACTTAAATATTTTTAATTAAAAACTTGCAATTAAATAAGTAATAAATCAAATTTCAAGTTTACATAAATAAAAATATTCTTAAAAATAAGTTTACATAAATATTGTTATTTAAAAACTAATTTTTAAATTTCAAAATTAAATTTAAATCAACTATAAAAATCCAAGTACGTAAATATTGTTATTTAAAAACTTGAAATTAAATCAAATAATAAATCTTCACCAAAAAAATCAAATTTCAAGTTTACTTAAATATTGTTATTTAAAAACTAATTTTCAAATTTCAAAATTGATTCAGCCAAAACTAACTAAATCACGTATTTATACAATATTTGATTTTGGGATGGCTTCAAATAGTGGTGAGTATAGAACAACGAGACATCAATATTGACTAAATTTGAATTATGAGACAGATGTGTAGATTATGGAGAATTTTAATATTGAAGGGAATCATTACACATTTTATTCGTTTTTCAATGTCAGTGACAACAATTTCAACAGATGTTATTTAGTTGGTGAGTCCTACTTTTGTTTACGATTAACGTCTCATTTTTTTAGTCGAAATATTCTTTTCTCATTTTAAGTATTTATCGTTTCATGTAGAGATGTAATTGGTCTTCTTATTGCTTTTCGTCCTAAACGATAAATTTTAAGGATGGAAAGAGATCCAAATTAAGGGTTTTGGAGTTGTACAATGATGGGTATTGATACTGTCACTATAGATTAACGGCTTCAAATTTAATTTCAATTACTCCTATACATTAGGTGTTTGTTAGTATTCACTATTTGGGACATTTTAATCCTTAATCCTAACAATATATCAAATTTTATAATCAATATTTTATTCTAAATTTATTAAATAGGTTATTTAAACTTAACTAATTAGATGATATTCACATGCATTATATATTTTATATAATTTGGTAGGAACCCACCGTAATTAGGGTTTTTGGCTTCCCAATGGGTCCATGGAGTATCCCTACAAGCTTAGATCATTTGGACCTGCTATGGAACTAATCTCCGCCCGGGTGCTTAGTCACAGTTAAGGTTCTTCGCCCCTCCCCAAAGATGTCTTCTGTGGGATTTGAACTCAGGTCCTCCTCCCAGAAGCTCAGCCTGCGCAACCAACCGAGCCACACCCATTGGGTATTATATATTTTATATAATTTGTGTATATTATGTTAAAAAAAATTATTCTTTCAAAAAAAAAGTTAAAAAATTTATATAATTGATATGTCAAAATTCCAAAGTTATCTTATAATACTAAAATTATAAGTCAAATAATTTAAAAATCATCCATAATTTATCTCGTGTGGGCGCGGGATCAAATTCTAATCTTCTATAAACAATACATTTCTATCCTCTATGCAATATAGTTCTGTCATGTGTCATCTTACCTATGCAGGAAATGCATCAATTTTATGGATGTCGAGTGTCAACACTACATTTTTTTGATTTATTATTGAATTTATAAACTTAAAAAAATAACAAAACAAAAAAAAGCGCCAAAATTAACTAAATTTGAATCAAATAATTAAGCCATATAAGAATTACGTAAATATTGTTATTTAAAAACTAACTTTGCTGTAAAAAAACAAATTTTTAAATTTCAAATTCAAGGTCATACCCAAAAAATAGCCAAAATTAATTGAATTTAAATCAAATAATAAAAACTAATTTTTAACTCATATTAGATTTATCTAATTTCAAGTTTTAAATCTAAATAATTTATCTCTTTTTTTGGTTTTTTTTGTTTCCAGGGTATCCTCCGCGCGCAACGGCGGAGACCAATCCCTCGAACCGGGTAGAACCACAAGGGCGGCAAAGCTCTCCTTCAAGAGTTTTAACGTTGTTGCATTCTCAGGATCAGGATTCGAACACGAGACCTCTGATTAAGCTGGAAAAGACTCATGTCATCTCATCCATGCATTCTTGGGTTCTAAATAATTTATCTCAATTTATTACTAATATATATATAAATTTAATCTAAAAAACAATGTGCCTGCAACATAAAATGACAAACGTTTTTCAACACCAAAACCATGTAGAATTATATGGAGGCAATAAATTTGGGAGAATCTGATTTGAATAACAACAATAAAATGATATAATCTACACAAATAAATATTACAACTTTAAAAAACCAATTTGATTTTGTAATAATTAAATATAATGAAAATCCAGCTATAAAGTAATAATTTCACAATAAGAGTACGTAAATGTATCACTCAAAAACCTATGCCAACCATCCTCCTTTAACGCGTTGCATAAAATTTGGGGATATTATTTGAGTTTAGAAAGGGAAAAAAACCTGAATTCAAATAAGAGTAATACCCATATGATAACTATAATTAATTTAGAATTAATTAATTAATTAACAATACAGTTGATCTGAGGAATAATTTAATTATAATATTAATTTCAAACTATCTGCATTAAAACCATTTCTCTATTTGAATTTCATTTCACACATGTGATTTTATTTTCTAATAAATTGAAACAATACAAAATTAAATAATACAATTAATTGATTATTAAAATTTCTTGAAGATTGTTGATAAAAAAAAAATCTTGAAGATTTGGCTAGGACCCCAATTTTAATGTGACATTTCGTTTCATTTTATTTTGGCTTAATTATATTTTTGGTCCTCTTATTTTAGTACTTTGGGCAATTTTGGTCACCCAAATTTTTTTTTGCTCGATTTTAGTCCCCACATTTTCAAAATATGCAACTTTGATCCTACCGTTAATTTGACATCCAAATTTTAACATGGATTTACCTTTGATTAAAAAAAACTAAAAGATAGAACAAAAAAATGAAATAAAAAACCAAAAGGAGTACTCAAAGCTTCTCCTTCTTCTTAGTCGTATGAAGCTTCTCATTCTTCTCTTGTTAGGAACTGCATCTCCCTCATCTCCTTCTTCTCTGCATCGTGTCGTACATCTCTCTTTTTTTTAATGACAAAATAGGTAAATTAATCTCATACGTTTATTTTAATTTTCAAATCGATCCAATATGTTTATTTTTTTTCAAATTGGTTCCATACGTTTTGAAATGTTTTCACGTTAGTCATTCCCGTTTCTCAATCATTTCCCAACCGTTTCTCAATCATGTGTTTAATATTGTCAAAACATACATGATCACATTTGAATATTTTCCAAACGTATAGGATTTATTTGGAAAACTTAAAAACGTATAGGACTTATTTGAAAAAACTTAAAAACGTATAGAACTTATTTAAAAAACTTCAAAACGTATAGGACTTACGTGAAAACGTTTCAAAACATATCGAATCAATTTGAAGGGGAAAAAACATATAGGACCGATTTAAAAATTAAAATAAACCTATGGGACCAATTTATCTATTTTATCTTTCTTTTTTTATCATTATCTCCCTCGTCCCTGCATAATTGAACTGAGATTCATAACAGGTAAAGGAGGAAACATGAAGTAAATTATCACTTCAGCATAATTCATTGTATTGAAACATATCCTATCATGACAAACTAAAACAATATATCATAAAAAAAAATTGACAGCACATATAAACTACCGTGTTCCTTTGGAACACAAGCACTCACACCCACTCATGGTGCACACACATAGAAAGAATATTGAGAAAATGAGAGAAAGAGATACACTAAAGAAAACTTTTATTCATACACTTGCACTACACTTTCACTTGCACTATATTTCACACTTGTCTACTAATTCACATCACACGCTGTCTGTTTATAGACTTACACATACACTAACTAACTCTCTTAATAGCTCCTAACTAATCACTTTAGTTACAACAAACTAATCACACTTTAACAAACTAACTAATTACCTAATTTGAATTATCTCCAATACACCCCCTTAATTCAAAATAGGTAATTAGTTAGTTTGCTAAAGTGTGAGTGTATGTGTAAGTCTATAAATAGACAGTGTGTGATGTGAATTAGTAGACAAGTGTGAAGTATAGTGCAAGTGAAAGTGTAGTGCAAGTGTACGAATAAAAGTTTTCTTTAGTGTATCTCTTTCTCTCATTTTCTCAATATTCTTTCTATGTGTGTGCACCATGAGTGGGTGTGAGTGCTTGTGTTCCAACATGGTATCAGAGCCACAAGATTAGGGACTTGTGAGGAGAGTGTAGAAATTGAAGAGATTGTGGGTGGGGATGTCGCTATCCCTTTACCGGTTCTTGATGGTAAGAACTTCCATCAATGGGTGGTGAAGATGGAAAACATTTTCAATTTCTATGAGGTGCTTTAGATTGTGTAAGAAGGTGTTCAAGGTGTGGAAGATTGTGCTTATAAAAGGAGAGATTACAAAGCTCTCTTGATTCTTCATCAATGTGTGGATGAAGGAAATCTTGAGAAAATTATTGCTGCCAACACAGCCAAAGGAGCATGGGATATCTTGCACAAAGCCTATGGAGGTGATAAGAAAGATGTGTGCAAGGAGGAGGCAAAGAAGGGTGCAGAGATGGAGAAGTTGTCGACTAATGAAGAGGAGCAAAAGCATGAGAATGCTTATGAGCCAATGGTGAATGGCGAGAAAGAAAGGAGTGGTGATGATCTTGAGACAAACAAGATCAAGATAGAGAGCAGTGATGATCTAGAGGACGGTGATGCCGGTGCTTCGTATTCCCAGCAAAAGGAAGTTGTATCAGTGGAGGGCGTCGTGAAGAAGGTCAACTTTGTGGATCGATGTGGTGTTGTGGCTGAAGAACAAGCCACAGACACGAGAGTGAAGACGAAGGAGGTAGTTTCTGGGAGCAGGATTCTTGTGTTCGTGAAGGTTAGGCCAATGAACAAGAAGGAGTCATTTCATCAAACACTTTGTGAGCATTCTCTGTCCCAATCCAAAGGTCTTGATAAGAAGAGAGGTCAAGATTTGAATTTTGCAGAAATTGACGATGAAGACCCAGATTCCCTCATGGAGGAGGGTGAGAAATCAGAGGAAACGGTTGCGGATGGCAACCTTGCAGTGGTGCCGCCGCTGATGGCGGCGATGAAGCTAGAGTCAGTGGAAGAGGGTGAAGCAAGGACGGCGGTGACAAAAGGAGAGGTTGTGACGGGCCGGAAAACCCAAGCCAGAAGCACCGCCCACAATTGTGGGACGAGCCAGAGCCGCCTGACTCGAAATCCATGGCCGCCGCCGCTGCAAAGAAGAAAAACAAATGGGGAAGGCAACTCACTCACGGTGGCAGTGCGGTGGTGCGTACGAAGGAGGAGGAGAAAGAAAGAAGGGCGTTTCCAACTGAGCTTGGGTGGTGGAGAAGATACGCATGGATTTGGTTCTACATTTTAGTGGGTTCGTTTCTGTTTACTTCTGAAAACGCGGATCGACAGAAGGAAGAAGACGAATGATTTTTTTGCTGGAGAAGGAAGAATTTTGTACAAGTCAAAAGAATTTTACGATTGATGATTGTCATCAATGGCCGCTGCAGCCTAATGGTAAGGTGTCGGAGGTGCGTACATCAGGTTACGAGTTTGAAACTCTCCTTAAGAATATTGATCGTTTTATTTTTGATAAAATTGATTAAAGATTTTAAAATAAAGAAAGTATACACTGATGGGATTCGAACCAGGGACTTCAACGACGCAATGTTGGAATGTGAAGTTAGTGACCACCAAGCTAGCAGAGAATTCGTGTTATTGAGTTGTTCTTGCGAGAACTTAATATTTCTGAAATTATGGGATCCTGGTGGATATGTGTACATTTCAATGGAGGTTAGATCATTGTGTTTCAATATGGGATCATGGAAAATTATGTTTAGAAATGAATTAGCTATTGTATTTTTAGCTAATTTGAATTATCTCCAATAACTTTTGCTTCCTATGTGTACAACTTGTTGGGGAAAGGTGGTAGAAGAATTTGTAACGGGGTAGCACTGTAGCAAAAGTTGAAATGTCTTTTTCTTTATGTTAAAGTAATATTTTGGTCCCTATACGTGACACTGATTTTCAATTTGGTCCCTACATGTGACAATTATTTTCAATTTGGTCCCTACATGTGACAATAATTTGCAATTTGGTCCTCTTATATAGGGACCAATTAGCGGTGATGACCAAATTGAAAACCAGTGTCACGTATAGGGACCAAATTGATAACTTTTTACGTATAGGGACCAAATTAAAAATCAGTATCACGTATAGGGACCAAAAGATTACTTTAACCTTTTTTTTATTATTCTTAGCTTCGAGTACCTCTTTTGATTTTTAAAAATCTGTTTCATCTTTCATTTTTTTAATTTCTTCTTTTAGTTTTTATCTTATTTTTTTAATTAAGGGTAAATTCATTTCAGTTCAAGCTCACTTGCTAGGTCAACAACTGAGTTGAAATTTGGATGTCAAGTTAACGGTATGATCAAAATTGCACATTTTAAAAATGTGAGGACTAAAATCGAGAAGAAAAAAATTGGGGATCAAAATTGCCCAAGTACTAAAATAGGGGGACCAAAAGTGCAATTAAGCCTTTTCCTTTTTTATAGTGGTTTCCTTTTGTTTCCAAATTGCAGAATTGCAGAATGTGAGTCCTGTCAGATCAAAGTTTGAGGTTTACATTGAAGAACATGAAAGTTGTTTGGATAACAATGAGAAAAGCCAGATGCCATTTGCGAATGGTTGTCGGAAGGATGGAAACGAATTTATGACTCCGTCCAAGGGTAAACATGCCATCAGTGAAGGTTACCTCTGTAACAGCCTGATTTTTAATTACGTTGTTTAATCGGTTAAAATATAATTAATTATATTTTAATCTGAGAGTTAGAAAGTGATTTTAAGTAAGTTAAAATAATATTCATAGTCTCTCTTATGGTAGAAGGTTACGGTGAAATTTTGGGTTGAAAATTCAGACGGACTGAGTCTGGCTCGCATTTTTTAACCGACAAGTATAATTTTATACTTGTGAAAAACCCTAATTTGACCCGAAAAATGAAATTTGTAGATTTTTTTATATTTTGTCCGTGAGGAAGTATACTTTCCAAATTTCTCGATCGAAATAAAATATTATGTTTATTCGGACGAATTTTGGTAAAAGTTCGGACGAAAAACGATCTGTTGTTTTCACCGACAAGAAGATTTTAATGATCGAGAAAACCTAATTTTGACTCCTGAACGAAATGGTTTATATTTAAATCATATTTCCAACGAGTTTGATTAGTTTGAAAATTTTCCTCGAAAACGAAATATTACGCTTTTATACGGGCGTAAAACCCTAATCGGGAGCCGATTGAGTCGAAAAACGGGCTGCAGAGACCCGTCAAGGGATAGGGACAACGAGTCATACATGATGACTCATGGAGGATGAGTCACCAAGCATTTATGAGCATTAAATGCAAGTAATCATGACATTTAGGTAAAAAGACCAAAATACCCCCAAGCTTTCGCGGGTATTAACAAGACGCATCTACGCACTTTTAACCACTCATTTTACGTGGTTGAAAACCTCCCACATCTCTCCAATTTCGTGCATCCACCTCCAATAAATATTAACTATTTCATTTTGCTTTCGTTTCATTATTTTCCTCTCAAAAACCGAAATCGGGTAAACGACGAGTGCGTCTCACGAATTTCAGGAACCGCTAATGGATAAGATCGATGACTCATTGATGAGTCATTTTGTGTGGCCCAAAATCAGCCACACCTCCAATAAATGTGAGCCACATATTATTAACCATGGTTAGCCAAAATAACCTTAGTTAAGTTAATTATAACCTTAGTTAAGTTAATTATAACCTTAGTTAAGCTTATATTAATTTAATAATCACAAAACCCATTAAACCAATTCCTTTTAACCAAACAAGGCATAAGATTACTCCTATAAATACCCTCCAATCTATGGCCTCCCTCACCATTTCACTCATCTTCTTCATTCTCTTCATCTTCCCCACCAACTAAGTTACAAAACCCTAAGAACACCGAATTCCCACCAAACATATGACCCTCTTACTTTCTGAAACTCGGAAAACACTCAACATAAAAGTTGTTCCTCTTTCTCTCTTCTTTCCAACAAGCTAAAAATCATCAAAAACGGATAAGTGGATTGGGAGAAAGGCTCAAAATACAGAAACTGCCCAGAATTCCCAGCAACCCACGAAACAGCATAAAGAAGGCCCTTTTCACCCATGTTATGATCCGAACCAAATGAAACCTTAAACACAAAAGTTGTTCCTTTTCTTCTTATCTTTCTATCAAGCCAAAGTTCGTAATTTTTGGATGAGTATATTGTGAGATACACTCACAATACCATCACACCCTCAAGCTGTCCAGTTTTCAACATAGTGAAGGTTGATCATTTTCTTCATTTCTTCAATCTTCAAGAGGTAAAAGCTCATATCCTTGATCATATAAGATTTCATATTCATGTATTTATCATATTTATGCCATGAATCATATTTTTCCATTCCTAGATCTAGAACTTCAAATAATTCTAGAAAATTGTAGAAAAATCCTTTTAATGTGAAACCAATTTCTATGATCTTGTGATGTCTTCCACTTTCATTATCCAAGAGCTTGAATCCAACTAAATTTCCTAGCCTATTTTCCTAATATGGTCCGAAACCCTAACCCTAAAGGTTAGAGGATTTTGTTTCAAATTTTAGTCTTGTAATAAGTAATCTATGTTAAGTAAGACTCTAGTAACTAGGATCCAAAAGATAGCATTAAGAAGATAATCCTAAACCTATTTTCTAAGTCTTGACCGAACCTAGCCCTAAAGTGTCATAGATGGTTGTTAGTTGATTAATTATAGTTATGTTGTTTGGTTGAAGGTGTTTGTGTTAACTCGTGACGGGATAACGAGGATCGTCGTGTACGTGTTTCCGGTGATAACTCAGGTGGGGAAAAGAATCAACCTATCGTCGGAATCGATAAGTAGTAGATTATATGATAATTGTGTAGGGAGACCTAAACCCTACTAGTAGTCGAGTAATCGACAAGACCAAAATCCCATTGGAAACCTTTTTTCAAAAAAACCAATGGTGATTCGGGGATTGTAGGTTTATCGACATTAAGTTGATTTTAAGTATTTGAGGATGTTTGATTTTATGTTATCAAATTTACTGTGATACGCTGGTTGAGGTATTCCATCTGCATGTGACATATTATTTCGCCGTTTGAATATTTATATGATATTGAGGTATCTGAATATTTCCTGATATTGTGTGATGCATGATCTGCCTGGTTTTTAATACTATGCCTAGTTGATTTTAAGTAAGGATATATGTTGTTCGGGAGATGATTGTTTGGGTGAGAGAATGAATTGACTTAGAGGTGCTTAGCTAAATTAAATTATCTAAATGAGGAGATGGGACATAGAATGCAAGTGGAGGTTGTGAGGAAGAGTTTGAGGTACTAGGTTGCTATTAAGAATCATATCGTGCTTATGCACTATTTCCTATGAGAGATTGGGGAATAGGGGCGCACCGAGTTATTATTTATTATATGCTTATGTACTATTTCCAATGGGGGCAATAGTGACGCATACTGTGCTTATGCACTATTTCCTATAAGAGATTAGGGAATAGGGGCGCACCTAGTTATTATTTATTATATGCTTATGTGCTATTTCCAATGGGGGCAATTGACGATTGTGCTTATGCACTATTTCCTATAAGAGATTAGGGAATATGGGCGCACCTAGTTATTATTTATTATATGCTTATGTGCTATTTCCAATGGGGGCAATAGTGACGCATATCGTGCTTATGCACTATTTCCTATGAGATATTAGGGAATAGGGGCGCACCGAGTTATTATTTATTATATGCTTATGTGCTATTTTCAATGGGGGAAATAGTGACGCATACTGTGCTTATGCACTATTTCCTGTGAGAGATACAGGAATAGGGGCGCACTGAGTTTTGACCCTAAATAGTTTTGGACTACTGACTAATGTGACAGGAGTGAAGATGACCACATCAGTATTAAGTTTTAGTTGCATGGGCCGAGGGTAGAGGATGATATAGTGAATTGAGGATGATTGTTGATTTTGAGTGATGTGTGTCTGTGACAATTACTGTATAATTTACTATTACTCTTTTCCGCTTTTTGATGATAGAACTGTTTCTTATTCCCTATATCTTTGTGTGTTGTGTTTTATTTCTGATGTGATCGTACAAGAAGACCCGATGGAGGAACCAATTGCTGAGGGGTTAGATGGAACTCCTTACGAACCAGATGCTGGAGGTCGAGCTGTGATTCAAGGCGATTAGAGTATAGACAGTATGGCCAGTGTGTCTAAAGAGTATTTATATTTCCGCTGAGTATGTCTGTAGTGAAGTTTATGCCTGTGAGGGATCCTACTGAGAGGGTACCCTTAATGATTGCTTTTGGAATGTAATAAATAACAGGTGTGTATTTATGTAATATAGTTTTGGTATGTTTTATATATACATAAGTTATATAATTATTAATTAAGTTTTAATTTTTACGTATTTTCAATGATAAGCGAGCGATTAAGTAAATAAATATTAAGGTTTTAATGTAATAATACGATGGGGCACAACGGGGTGTCTCAACCTCTCTCTCTCTCTCTTTTTCTCTCTCTATTTATTTCTTGGGAATATCTCTGATTTCTATTGAAGCTTCTAGGGTTTATGACGGGGAGATGTCGAAATTGGGAAGTAGAATAGAAGAAGAGAAGAACGAGAAAACTATAAGGGGTCTCATGAAGCGTCCACTCAATCGAAGATGCTTCAATAAGTAAGTACCAGTTATTTAATTATAACGTACTATATATGACTTAGTTACTAATTGTTTCTGCAAATGTAGTAAACATTGTCAGTTTTTGATCTTGTGCCCTAAGTTGAATGTCGTGGTCTTCTTCGCTCGATAAGAAATAAGCAGTAAAGCTAAATCAAGATCATCATGGAAACGTAAGCATTAAAATAATTTATAATCAGTAATTAAGTTGTTTTAATCATCTTAAATCTATAAGATATACTTTAATTAATGTTTATTTTCTTATGATAGTTCTATTGATGCAATCCACATGCTGCGTGGTGAAAGGCGTCGGGGTATTAGATGGATTATTCCTAACGTAAGATTTTTATTAGCACAAATGCTTCAAGCGCAGTGGGTATAATTATTTATTTCTATTTAATTCTTTATATTCTAATTGGGTTTCATTTGTACGTAGTCCCGTAGACAACGTGGATTATGGGAATGTGGATATTATGTGATGAAGTGGATTGTCGAAATTATCTCCTCCGGTATCACTGAAAGATGGCAGGAGGTAAATGCTAATTGGTAACACAATTAGTTGTAACAGATTATAGACTCGTTATATGTTTTATTTTAGTTTATTACTTAAAAGATATAATCTTATGTCCAATTAAACTTGCGGATATTCAACAATCGACTCCATTCTCTCAATAACATAAGGATGCGTTGGGCAACTTTCTTTCTTGAAGTGTATCAACCATAGTTTGTATGTAGTTAGTTTATAAACGCATCATGTACTAGCTATAGTGTACTTTTGACTGATATATGTTTTGACATGAAATCTATAATATATCATATGTAACTTTTTGGTTTCTAATTATCTTTTTGTCCGAATGTAATTGAATATATTTATTGTTAGTAATCTTTTAATTTAGTGTGTTTTGGTTGTACAAAAGTAAATGTGTTGAGAATATTTAGATTATGTATTGATCTGGATTACTGAAACAGGGGAAATGACTGTCACTACTATAAAGGGGGGTTTTAAAAAAAAAAACTTTCACATCGGTTTCTGAAAAAACCGATGTGATAACCCAACATTTCACATCGGTTTCATAAAAACTGATGTGGTAACCCCATTTTCCATATCGATTATTTTTAAAACCGGTGTGAAATGTTGGTTTCTACATTGGTTTTTAAAATAACCGATGTGGAAAGTGGGGTTACTACATCAGTTTTTTCAGAATTCGGTGTGAAAAGTGTTGAACATAATATATTGTCTTGTTGAAATAGAATTTTTGACATCGGTTTTAAAACCGATGTGAAAAGTGGCAATAAACCACATCGACCGTTTCAACATCAATTTGAAAACCGATGTGAAAAGCCAAAAAAAAAACCGATGTGAAATCATTTTTCTGCACTAGTGCATGCTTCATCAATTCCATTTTTATTTTTAAGTATATAAGATGAAATGTAAATTGAATATCATCATTGTCAGATGCTACATACTTTGTGAATCATAAGTCTTTTTCTTGCCTATTTTGACCACATCTGCGTTTATCATGTTCTAAATGGTACTTAAGATCTAAATTGGCATAGCACAAGTGAAAGTTTCCGTACCAATTGAAGGGAAAAGATAAATCTTGCAATACTCTTCAACAAAAGGTTGTATTCTATTTGAGGTAGATATTTGATTTGTGACTCGTCTGTTGTTCAATTATTTATCTTGCCACAACCTTGATATAGGCAAATATAGATGAATACATACATGATTTATTGAAGAATATTTTACACTTTATTTGAATGGTCCATAAATTAGTATCGTCAAACATAAGTTAAACCAATTGTTCTATATAGAACTTTATAGTAAAACTTCATCAGCTTGACAAACTGAATTCATATACATCAACTCAAATTATTATTATTTTGACTAAAAAAGATATTCATTCATTCAAATTGATAAAATACATCGAAAACGACACAAATTCAACATCGCTAAAAACCGAAAAAGGATGAATCTGCAAACAAACTCACAACACTCAGGTTAATAGCATAACATGACAAAATGCCTACAAATGTGACAAAATCAAAGTGACCGGAATACTCATGCCTCCGGATCTGTAACGTTGACGCACAAGTTATGATTGAATCTGTAATGGATCGAAGTTGGTCTGCTAATCTGAACCAAACGAACACCGCAACAAGACGGGAAATCAAATGACGACGAAAACACGAAAGAAAAACCAGATCTAAGTGGAAAAACCACTTATTTAGATAAAAGGAGAGAAAAACGATGTAGATGGGTGATTCCAGGACAAAAAATGACCCAAAATCACCCCCTTCCGATAGATGAGGAAGAAGGAAAAGAGGAATAAAAGGAAGGTTGAAATAGAGGCAGCTCTAGGTTTTTTTTCCCAATAATTTTGAATCTTTTGTTTCAACTCAACTTATTTAATAACTAATAATAAAATAAATCACATCACACTCTTCCACGGCTTATAAAACACAACCAATAAACGAGTTTGTGGCCCATTTGGCACACAAATATGTCCCACCCACTTATTTTGAATTTGTTTTTTGGGTAATTTTATTTGCCATGGGTTTTGCTTATTTTCTCATACTTTTCTAATTGGTTAATGTGGTGTCTTTGTTATTTGTTATTTAGTATTGCTGAGTGTGTAGGGATGGCAATAGGTAGGGTACTATAGTACCCGTCCCCGTATCCGCGTTTGAAAAAATTACTGCACTCGGATCCGCACCCTCGTGGGTAGCAACTTTAGTACCCCTTACCCGCACCCTCCGGATACCTAAGCACCCGTGACCGCACTCGTTAGCTCCACTTTAACAAAGTGAAAAAGAAAAATACCAAAAGAAGGTTTTAACAATTAAAAAACCATTCAAAGGTCTTTTAAATCTACTAGTAAATATTACAAATCAAAATATTTAAATAAATAAAAACATCCAAAAAAGAATTATAGATGCAACTAGGTTTAAAAAGTTAAGAATCTTTAGATCAATTTTGGTTTTAAAATTTGTATTATAGTTAAAATTATATATATTAGTAATATAAATAAATAAATAAATAATTATATATATATATATACACACATATGTGCGGGTATGGGCCGGGGTGGGTACCATAGTACCCGCATCCGCACCCGCACTCCATTTAAATTTGTGGGCAATTACCCATACCCGGATCCTTACTCATTGTGTAGGTATTTACCCTTCCTAATATCGATAATTTTTGCGGATACCCAATAAGTAGGGTACAAATTGCCATCCTATGAGTGTGGGGTGATTGATGTGCTACCCTTGTTGTGGTGATTAATAACTCGATCTAGAGCTTGGAGTTTGATTTCAAAAGTTTTATAGGGATTTTTATTTTAAATATTATGTTAATAAGTTCCTTTCATTATATTTTACTTGATTTTCGTTGTAGTCCTTACTTTGACAATTCTTCATCCAAATTATTTTGTTAAGTAGTGATGTATCAAACAATTATCGATGTCGTAGTCCTATTCACAAAGTTGATGTTGAGAACATAACATGTTGGAAGGCCTTTGTCACTATGGAGAAACTGAAGAATCTCAAATCAGCTTTAAGAAGCTGGAATGTCTCGGTTTTTGGTTGTATAGATGTATCAATCAAAACTCTGGAGTCTGCCATTAGTGAGTTAGATGAAAAGGTTGAAAGTAATGGTTTATCACTTATCGGATTCAGAGTTGACACTGCATAGGGATCTCTTTGCTGAATCGTGGAAAAAACATGAGGAGAAGGAAAGCTTGTTACGTCAAAAGTCAAGGCAGCAGTGGTTGTGTGAGGGTGATACGAATACGGCCTTTTTTTCATGGGTGTTTAAAGTCTAGAAGAAGGAAAAATTAGCTAGTTGCAATTAGAGTGGATGATCATTGGGTGGAGGAGCCAGGTTCTATTAAGGAGGAAGTTAAAAATTTCTTCTCTAAGGCTTTCACAGAAGGATTATGGGAGAGACCACTTGTTGATGGAATCACATTTCAGCAATTGAATTCAACATGGGTACTTGATCTAACAGCACAATTTAGTTTGGAGGAAGTTGAGGAAGCGGTTTGGAGTTGTCATGGGAATAAAGCAACGGGACCGGATGTATTTAATTTTAATTTTATCAAGAGGTTCTGGGAAGTTGTGAAGATGGACATTTGGGGGATGGTGGAAGAGTTCTATAGGAATGCAAGACTTTCAAAGGGCATAACATCATACTTCTTGGCCTTAATACCGAAATGTGATAATCCTCAAAGGATAGGGGATTGTATGTCGATTGCCCTATTGGGATGTCTTTACAAAATTATAGCTAAACTTTTGGTGGTTAGGTTGAGAAAGGTTCTACCTTTGATCATAGCTTCTAATCAGTTTGCCTTCCTATCAAATAGATACATTGTAAGATGGTGCGGTCATCATAAATGAGACTATTGATTATGCAAAGAAATCAAGGAAAAAATGCTTGATATTCAAAGTTGACTTCAAAAAGGCATATGATTCGGTGAATTGGGACTTTCTCGGAATACGTGATAGCGAGAGTTGGAATGGAAGACAAATGGATCAAATGGATTAAAGAGTGTGTCTTCAAAGGCTGACTTATCGGTCTTTGTGAATGGTAGTCCGACGAAGGAGGTATGAATTCAAAAAGGTCTTAAACAAGGAGATCCGCTTGCACCTTTTCTCTTCCGATTGGCATCCGAAGGACTTACGCACGGTGAGGAATGCTATGGATTTAAGGATTTTCAAAGGGTTCAAGATGGGAAATGTTGGGGAGGAAGTATCAATACTACAATATGCGGACGATACGCTTTTAGTGGGAGAAGCTTCTTGGGAGAATTTATGGGCATTGAAGGCCATTCTTAGATGCTTTGAAGTGGTATCCGGTTTGAAAGTGAACTTTCATAAGAGTAGGATTATAGGGATCAATGTGGAAGATGGTTTTAAAAAAGATGCGGAGGTATTCTTGCATTTCAAGGGTGGAAAATTGCCTTTTAAGTACTTGGGAATTCCAATTGGTGCAAATCCGAGGAAGGTTGGAATGTGGCAACCGGTGTTAGACAAATTGAAGAAGAGATTATCGACTTGGAAGAGGAGGCACTTGTCTTTAGGTGGAAGGATTACGCTTGTCAATTCGGAACTCAACTCCCTTCCAACATATTACTTGTCCTTTTTCAAAGCTCCGAAGAAGGTAATACAATCTATTGTTTCCTAGAAAAGGAACTTTTTGTGGGGTGGGTGTGAGGAGAAGAGGAAAATAGCATGGGTGAAGTGGGAGTCGGTTTTCTTACCAAAAAAAAAAGAGGGGGGACTAGGGATAAAAAAACATAGAGTGGTTTAATAAGGCCCTCCTAAGAAAATGGAGATGGAGACTTCTTATGGGGGATGATGGTATGAGGGTGAGGGTAGTGAAGGCTAGATATGAGAATATAGTTGCTTCTGAGTTGTGGGGAGTGGGGGTTTTAAATGGGAAGATAGGATCATCATGGTGGAGGAATATAGGCATAAGTGGTGAGTCTATTTCTACGGTTAATTGGTTTAGGGATGGTTTACAGAGGCGGTTGAGAAAGGGTGACAAGACCAAATTTTGGGAGGATAAATGGTTGGGAAACTTGCCTTTTAGGGAGGTTTTGCCAAGACTGTTTCTTATTTCAGAACTTAAGGAATGTTTAATACAAGATTGTGGTCTTGGAAGGATAGGAAGTGGGAGTGGGAACTAGTTTGGAGAAGAAATAGGTTTGTGTGGGAGAAAGAATGATGAGTGTGATTACACCTTATATTTCTTTATCGTATTGCATGCATTTTCATGTAGTTTAGGCAGTTTTAATTTGATTTTGGTTAGTTTTTACCTTGGAACGGGTAAGGCGGTTTTGTGGTGTTTGTGTGCAGGAATTGAGGATTAAGATGCTCAGGATCAACCATGATGGATCTTGCATGAAGATGGAGCTTGAAAAGCAAGAAAACTGAGCCAAACAGAGCCCATCACGGCCTAGCCGTGACAGCCATCACGACCATGATCGAGCAAGGCTAAAAAGAAAAGAATGAAAAAGTCAGAACCTGTCACGGCCGTGACAGCCATCGATGCCAAGTCTTCCAAGTCATAATCCATCACGACCTGGTGTGACAGGCATCACCTCGTGACACGCAATATCCGGAATTTTAAAACTGATTTGATCTGATTTTGTAATTGCTTGGGATCTACTTTCGATATTTTGAAATCTCAGATTTGATCTACTTTCCTATTTTGATTCTTGATTTCGTTTTAATTGCAACTTTAAATCTGATTTGCTACTTGATTCAAAAATCAAATCTTTTGAAAATCTTTATCTTTTATAGTCCAGTTTAATTGATTTAGTCATTAATGGTTATTTGAGATCACGGTCTCGTAGGATTGGACTTTTTTATTACTTGACGAAGCCGTGCACTTGAGGATTCGAGTCACACATCAAGTTTTTGGTGCCGTTGTCGGGGATTGTGATTTCTTGAATCTCAATTTAATTTTTAAATTGATTTTTCTGGACCTTTTTTTTATATATTAAAATTTTCTCTTTTTTTCATTTATCTCCTTTACTTTTTCTAGATTATTTATCTCTCTTTGCAGGTATTTTTCTCTCTTATGCAAAGATCCCAAAGTCTTGGAAATCTTGTTGAAGTTGACCCCGAGATCGAAAGGACCTTTTGTAGACATGAGAGACTACAAAGACAAAGAGAGAGAGAGAGAGAGGTTGATTCTCATTCCACTCTTGGCGAATCTACCGGATACCAAACCACTGAAGGACTACACAGCCCCAAATGCTAGGGGTTTACGAACTGGGATTGCTAGGCCAGAAATTGAGGCGTAGAACTACACTACACCGCCTATGTTAATTGGCATGATTAGGCATCATCAATTTGGAGGATTACCCTCGGAGGACCCGACTGATTATGTGGAGACATTCTTGGAGTTCACCGATGCGATAAGAATTCATGGTACCCCAATTGATGCTATTCGCTTGAGGTTATTCCCCTCCTCTCTGACTGGAAAGGCAAAAGCTTGGTTGAAGCAAGTGCCCGCAAATACCTTGTCAACTTGGGACCAACTGGAGGAGGCATTCCTGGAAAAATTCTTCCCTCCATCCAAGACTGCTTACCTACGAACTCAGATCACCGGCTTCTTCCAAAAGGACGGAGAATGTTTATCCGAAGCTTGGGATTGTTACAAAGGATTGGTAGAGTCTTGCCCACATCATGGGCTCGAGAGGTGGTTGTCAAGGCATACCTTCTACAACGGATTGGATTACTCTTCAAGGTGTTACTTGTCTCCAGCACTGGTGGAGCCTTTATGAATAGACCTCTGACTGAAGCATTCAATATCATTGAAAACATGGCCACCAACTATCACCAATGGGGTTCGGAAAGAGGTAATAACCCGAAAAAGATTTCAGGGGGTAAGTTTGAAATGAATAGCACTGATCTAATTATGTCTAAAATTGACTCACTGAATAAACGCTTTGATAAGCTTGAAAAGGCTAATGTGAGTTCAATAGGTGCTACTAATGTTGTTTGCGATATTTGTGGAATGCGGGGACATGACATAATGGAGTGCCCACATGGTATTGCTCCTGGATCCGGTGCTTCGGGGGAACAAGTGAACTCTTGTCACAATTTCTATGACACGAACCCGAAGTTGCCAAACTATGTTCCACCAAATTCTTACAACCAAGGAAGGAAGAATAGCCTTTATCTCTTCTATGGGAACTACAACAACACGTTGAACCACGAATTCCAAGAAGGTCAAGGTAATAGGAAACCCACATCGGGGTATCCCCTGTACAAAAGTCTAAACTTGAGTCTCTTTTGGAAAATTTTGTTGAAACTCAAACAAAGCAAAATGAAGAGTTTAGGCAACAAGGTAGGGCAGTCAATGAGGCAATAAAAGAGTTAGCATCTAAGGTAGATAACTTAGCCATCCATAATAAGATGTTAGAAACTCAGATTGCCCAACAAGCTAGTACGTATTCTAGAACTAAGGGTACGTTCCCAGGACAACCCGAAGTTAATCCCAATGAGCACTGTAATGCTATATACTTGAGGGATGATAAGCTTGGGGTAGTTGAAAAGGATGTGGAATGTGAGGAGGACATGAGTGAACATGAAGAGATAGAGCCAAAGTTTGTCCCTCCACCACATTACCAACCCCCAATACCTTTCCCACAAAGGTTGGTCAAGAAAATGCAAGTAGAAAAAGAAACTAAGAGCTTAATTGAGGAGCGTGATGCTGTGATAAAAACTAATATGCCTCCTAAACTAAAAGATCCAGGAAGTTTCTCTATTGCTTGCTCAATTGGAGAATTGAAAATAGACCAAGCCTTATGTAACTTAAGGGCTAGTGCGAGTTTGATGCCGCTTACTATCTTTGAGAGGTTAGGAACCAAGGAATTGAGTCCATCCAAGTCCTCCTTACAATTTGCAGATGGATCAACTAAAACCCCTCTAGGCATACTAGAGAATGTCCCCATAAAGGTAGGGAAATTTTTCATTCCTACCGATTTCATGGTGTTGGACATGAACGAGAATTCTAAATTCCCTATCATTCTTGGAAGGCCATTCTGGCCACACAGCTGAGCAATAATAGATGTAAAAAATGGTAAGCTCTCCTTGAATGTAGAGGAAGGTAGGGTGGATTTTGATTTGACTAACTCATATAACAACCCTCCTTTTTAGAGTCGTGTGTGCAGGATTGAGATAATGCCCCCAAAGGTGAAGGAAGAGCTTAACATGGAAGCAACTCCGAAACTTTGCATGACAAATGATGCACCAAATAAAGATGAACCAGGAGTTGCTCAACATGTGGAGTTAAAACTTCCGCCGGAAGGAAGTAAGGCCATGAAACTCAGAGTGGAAAGAGCAAAGCGAAAGCGCAATTGGCCATATGAACAAAATAGGCTCTTTGATGGACTTCCTGGGAAGAGAGGCATTCTTGCACTTCCAATCCCAGCTGACCCCGGTTGATCGAAGGGAGTATGGTCAAGCTTAAGACCGTAAATAAGCGCTTCTTGGGAGGCAACCCAAGTTTTCTTTCCCTTTTCAATTTGTTTTTGAATTTTGTCTTTGAATAATTTGAGAATATTAAGAGAATAAAGATCACTAATTGATGGTTTTGCCAAGTATTTTCAGGTTATGAAGGCAGGAAGAGCAAAAAGGTATGGAAAATTAAAGTCAGAGGAGATCACGGCCTAGCCGTGATGCAGGTCACTGGCCGTGATTAGCCAATAGTTGAAGATCGAAAGGAACACGGCCCAGCCGTGATAGCCCTCACGGGCGTGCAGAGAAGGTCCCACAAGATTAGAATGTATCACGGCCTAGCCGTGATGAAAGTCACTGATGCGGTGAGCCAGCTCCTATAGACCCGAATTGATCACATCCCAGCTGTGATGTATATCACGCCCGTGATGAGGACTTGCTTGACACCGAACTGATCACGGCCCTGCTGTGATGGTGGTCACGACCGTGACACGCCTTCTAGGTGCTCCTTGATCGCATTTGAGCCAACACCCTCCACCACCTCGGTAAGTTGTTCCATTTTGCTCCTTTCTCCGACTTGATTATTTACATTGGGACAATGTAAGTTTTTAAGCTTGGGGTAGATGTATTTTTACATTTTTTGCATTTTTACATTTTTCATGTTGCATTCAGATAGGCATAGTTTTGCATAATCACATTATTAGATTGCCCCTTGCTTAGAGTATGCATCCAATTGTGAGAACTTTGTGCCAAATGAACTGAGACAGTGAATTTTGGAACCCAATTTTTGTATTCTTGTGATAGGCTAAAAATAAAAATGCTTGAGATGATTTTCTGATAGTTGATAATTAGCATGTGGTTCCTTAGATTTGTGTGTCTCATTGATTTTAAACTACTAAATGTGAGATTTTTGAGCCTAAAAGGGGAACTCACTAAATTTACCCCATTCTTTGTGATTGAGTGTTTAATTCCTCTTGGATTGTATTCTCTAGAACTTGACTTGAAACCATTTTGAAACTTAAAAATTTTTGAAAACATATTTGAAAATGATTGAGGCACTAGGCATTTTTCTGGCCTTCTGAGCTTTGACTGATTAAATGCTACCCCTTAGTTTCCTAGTTTTGAGCCTAAAAGAATAAAATACTTTTCTTGGTACCTTGATTTATTTTGATGAATGATGCTCGGTATGACACCTTTTAAAGTATTGCAAAAAGGGCAAAAAGGTGGTTTGAAAAAAATAAATTGTGGGATGAAAAAGTTAGAAAAAGATTTCTCTGAAGTTGAAAATCTCCCATTCTCCAATAAATAAATAAAATAAAATGAAAAAAAATGGAGAAGGGGATGAGAAAAAGAAAGTGAGAAATAAAAAATAAAAAATAAATAAAAAAAGGGGGAAGAAAGAAAGAAAGGTGGAAAAGTGAACGAAAGCCCAAAAAAGTATTTTAGAAGGTTGTCATGCTTTGTATTGTTTGATATTTTGTTTAACCTTCTTGAATTTTCCCTTTCTTGATTTCCCCACCTAACGATTAATCTCATGGCCCCATTACAACCAAAATAAAAGACCTCTTGATTCTTATGTGTTTTCATTAATAAAGTAGAGATTTGGTTAATAGTCAAGCTTATGGTAGAACACCTTCCTCGAGGAAATTGAGCGAATTGTCATATACCCTTAAACACTTGAGTGAGGTAAGAAGAGTGCCCGAATTAGTGAGAGATATGAATTTAGGAACCTAAGCTTATAATTGGACTTGAAATTGATTGTCTCTTGGGTACTTATTTGGATGTTCCTATTACTTGGATTTATTACTCGGGTTCTTGGTTCACTGCCCATGCTCTGATTGTTTATCTTTTCACGGCCTGGGTTATTGCTTGAGGACAAGCAAAATCTTAAGCTTAGGGTAGTTTGATGAGTGTGATTACACCTCATATTTCTTTAACATATTGCATGCATTTTTATGTAGTTTAGACAATTTTAATTTGATTTTGGTTAGTTTTTACCTTGGAACGGGTAAGGCGGTTTTGTGGTGTTTGTGTGCAGGAATTGAGGATTAAAATGCTCAGGATCAACCAAGATAGAGCTTGCATGAAGATGGAGCTTGAAAAGCAAGAAAACTGAGCCAAACATAGCCCATCACGGCCTAGCCGTGACAGCCATGATCGAGCAAGGCTGAAAAGAAAAGAACGAAAAAGTCGTAACTGTCACACCCAGGCCGTGATGGCCATCACGGCCGTGACAGGCCATCAGTGCCAAGTCTTCCAAGTCAGAATCCGTCACGGCCTGGTCGTGACAGGCATCACGGTCGTGACGTGCAATATCTGGAATTTTAAAAGCTGATTTGATCTGATTTTGTAATTGCTTGGGATGCAAGTTACCCTACCTTATAAATAGGACCTAGAGACTCGAAAATAGGATCACTTTTGGGCTGCTACCTTAGGTAAAAACTAGGATTTCTCTTCTTCTCCAATTTCTTCTCTTCTCTTAGGTTTTTTTATGCTTTTATTAATCAAGCTTGCTATGAATATGGCAATGCTTGAGTAGTCTTCTTATTTCTAGGAATTGGGGATATGCCCAAGATTTGTTTATGGTGATGAATTGACGTTTGGTTTCTTGTTAATTTCAATGTTGCTTTCGATTTGATTCCTATTGCTTTAATTACTCGTAAATTTGCTGGTCACTTATTTGCTTGTCGTAGATACTCTAAGGAGGAACCTAGCGGTGAACTTAGGTATTGGATCTATAGGGATTGAACTTAGGACTTGAATCACGAGAGTTATCAGCGGTCCTTCGAGGTTTCACGAATTGTCACAAAGCTTAAAGGGTTCGATTTAAATTCAACTACCACGAGAGTAGGGGTTGGTTTAATTGGGCACGGTTCTTGTATCCCGAGAGGGAACATTAACTTATTTAGTATAAATTCGCCTTCAAAGCAAACTTCGATAATTAACAAGAGGGGTAGTCAATTCAGTAACATGAACAGCCTTGTTGGTAACCCAATTCCCGGAATCCTTTTGATATTTTGAAATCTCAGATTTGACCTACTTTCCTATTTTGATTCTTGATTTCATTTTAATTGCAACTTTAAATCTGATTTGTTACTTGATTCAAAAATCAAATCTTTTCCAAATCTTTATCTTTTATAGTCCAGTTTAATTGATTTAGTAATTAATTGTTATTTGAGATCACGGTCTCTGTGGGATCGATCTTTTTTATTACTTGACGATGAAGCCGTGCATTTGCGGATTCGAGCCACACATCAAAGAATTGGAAGAAGAGTTACTTTCAATTTTACAATCAGCAAATATCACCTTGGAGAAAAGTGATGATTGGGGGTGGAGTTTGGATAAGTCTGGAAATTATACAACAATTTCAGTATATAGTGTTAGAACCAAAGTTGTTTTGGATTAAATAAATCTCTTAAGTTTTGATGTTAACAAAAATGTTAAATTTGTATGGCAAAGTGTTGTCAAAGATCTAACTTGTTTGTTATAAGAGTGCAGGGACTGTTTGAATTATACTAGTCAGAGGAACTTAAGATAAAGTATGGAATCATATCAGATTCTATTTTGATCCTCTAGACGAGTCAGCAAATCTTGGTAAAATTATGAGTCTATTAATTTTATGCTAGACGAAGTCTTAATATTTACTAAGATAGACGAGTATCTAAGTCTAAAAGAAAAGTCAAGTAGCTGAGACAATGAAATGATTTTCAGAAATATAACAAGTCCAAAGACTTGATAGAAGAGTAGCCTGAATAGGCTTGGTAAAGAAAGAATACTTGTAGCCTGAAAAGGTGTTGAATACTTGTAATCTATTTTGGAGAATAGTGGAGTAAAACCTCCAGGTAGAAGGGACTGGACGTAGCTCTTGGTTGGAAGAGAGTGAATCAGGATAAAATACTTGTGTGAATCTTCTAACCCTTATCTTTTATAGTTTTTGATTATACTAACTGTGGGGTTTTTGAATCTGAGTTTATTAACTCTTTAAAAAGGTTTTACTGTTTGTGTGTTGCTTTTATTGGTTTTCTTGTAAAAGTGTTTGAGAAAAGGCTTTTTCGAAAAACTGTTAAGAAACACAATTCAACCCCCTTCTTGTGTTTCCTATGTCAACTTCAGTTGGTATCGAGCTCGCCTCGAAAGGTTGAGCATCTAACAAGTCTTTGAGGAGTACGATCCAACGTGTCATGGATATAGAAGGACAAGCAATCAACATACCTCCTATCTTTGATGGTAGTGGTTATGACTAGTGGAAAAAGAGAATGATGGCATTCCTTGATGCACAAAATGTGGATATCTGGGATCTGATTGAAACGGGCTATATTGAACTAAGAGGTGATGCTGGAGCTGTTATTCCTAGAGCTCAATGGACTCAAGAGCGTAAAACTCAACATCAACTCAATATGAAAGCTAAGCACTACTTGATGTGTGCTATCACCAGATCTGAGCATGATAAAGTCCATAGTTGTAACACTGCCAAGGAAATATGGGATACTCTTGCCCTGGCTCATGAAGGGTCATCCCAAGTCAAGGAGTCAAAAATAAGCATGCCGGTTCATCAGTATGAATTATTTAAAATGGGTGAACATGAAACTATAGATCAAATGTTTGGAAGATTCCAAACCATCACCAACAATCTTAGATCTCTTGGAAAAACCTATAAGAATAGAGATCATGTCAGAAAAATTGTAAGGAGCTTACATAAACTGTGGAGACCTAAGGTCACTGCTATTCAGGAAGCAAAGAATCTCAATACTATTACTTTGGAGGAACTTCTTGGATCTTTGAAAGTTCATGAGCTTGAGCTCAATGAAGAAGAGAGTTCCAGAAAAGGAAAGTCTGTTGCCCTAAAAGCAAAGAAGGCTAGCTCATCCAAAGTTCTTAAAGCCGAGGAATCCTCAGATGAAGCAGAACCTTCTGACAGTGATGAAGGATCTGATGAGGATGAACTATCTTTCATCTCCAGAAAGATTCAACATATGTGGAGAAAGAAAGGTGGTTTCAGAAGGAAACAGTCCAACAAAAAGTTTCTCAAGGAGAAATCAAACTCCAAAGAAAAAGGTCCACCTCGTGTTTGAATGCAAAAAGCTCTGGTCATTTCAAAGTGCGATGCCGGATCGAAGGACAAAAAGAAGAAGGGCTTGATGGCTACTTGGGAGGATCTGGATCTGTCTTATCTCGATGAATAAAATGAAGCGAGAGGGAAGAGGCAAATATCATCTCATGGCTGGTACATCATCATAAGATGAATACACTGATGTTGAGACTTGCTTAACAACAGGAAAGAAACACGCATCTTGGTACTTGGACAGTGGGTGCTCATGTCACATGACGGGAGAAAGGTGTATGTTCCAAGACCTTAAACATAAGGATGGTGGTTGGGTTATCTTTGGAGGTAATCAGAAAGGAAAGATCATTGGAGTAGTTAAAATTGGTAAATATTTCCCTCCATTGATAATGTTCTTTTAGTTAATGGTTTAAAACCCAATCTACTAAGCATAAGTCAATTGTACGATAGTGGGTTTCCTGTTTCTTTTGATAACAACAGGTGTAATGTCAAGAAACATGATGGATCACTCTTAATTCACTGCTAAGAGGCAAAACAATCTGTATAAGATTGACATGGAGGACCTCACAAATCAAAGTGTCTCAAGTCTAGTGTCCATTGAAGGTGAGCGATGGATTTGGCACAAAAGGCTAGGTCATGCAAGCTTGAAAATAATTTCTAAGCTAAATAAGCATAACCTCGTGAGAGGATTATCAAACCTTAAGTACAAATCGGATGCCTTCTCATGATGCATGTCAAAAGGGGAAACAAGTCAAAGGTTCCTTTGAATTCTAAGAATATTGTTAGTACCAATAGACCACTAGAGCTGCTACACCTTGATCTGTTTGGACCAACTAGGATTCGCATCTGTTAGTGGAAAGAAATATATATGGTCTAGTCATAGTAGACGACTACACTAGATGGACATGGGTTATGTTCCTAGCTCACAAGGATGAGTCTTTAAGGGTATTCTGTATTGCCAAATGTGTAGAATGAAAAAGGCATGTGTATCACTTCAATTAGAAGTGATCATGTGGGGAAATTTTGAAAAATGTTCTATTCCAAAATGTATGTGAAGAAAGTGGAATACTTCACAACTTCTCGATACCTAGAACACCACAAAAAATGGTGTGGTAGAGAGAAAGAACTGATCTCTTCAAGAGATGGCTAGAACAATGCTCAATGATAACTTTGTCCCTAGACACTCGGGCTGAATCAACATTATTGCCTGCTACATTCGGTAAGCAGTATACATTAGACCAATCTTGAATAAGACTCCTTATGAATTGTGGAAAGGTCGAAAACCCAACACATCTTACTTTCATCCTTTTTGGTTGTAAATGCTATATATTGAATACTAAAGATCAACTTGGTAAGTTTGATGCTAAAGTAGTGATGAGTGTGATTTCACCTCATATTTCATTGACATTTTGCATGCATTTTCATATAGTTTAGACATTTCTAATTTGATTTTGGTTAGTTTTTACCTTGAAACGGGTAAGGCGGTTTTTGTGGTGTTGTTGTGCAGGAATTAAGGATTAAATGCTCAGGATTGATCATGATGGAGCTTTCATGAAGACGGAGCTTGAAAAGTAAGGAAAATGAGCCAAACAGAGCCCATCACGACCATGATCGAGTAGAGCTGAAAAGAAAGAATGGAAAAGTCAGAACTGGTCACGGCTCGACCGCGGATGTCCATCACGCGGCCGTGACATGCCAACCTGAACGAGACCCTCGTGTAGAACTGATCATGGCCAGGCCGTGATGGTGGTCGCGGTCGTGACAGACCAACCAGTGAAGCAACCTCCAAGACAGAATCCGTCACGGCCTAGCCGTGATGGCCATTACGGCCGTGACGCGCAATATATGGATCTTTGATTCCTCTTCCTCTTCTTCTTCTTCTTCTTCTTCTTCTTTTTCTTCTTCTTCTTCTTCTTCTTCCTCCTCCTCCTCCTCCTCCTCCTCCTCCTCCTGCTCCTCCTCTCTTAGGTTTTCTTTCATGTTTTTGTTAATCAAGCTTGCCACCTTCTTCTTCTTCTTCTTCTCCTCCTCCTCCTCCTCCTCCTCCTCCTCTCTTAGGTTTTCTTTCATGTTTTTGTTAATCAAGCTTGCCATGACCATGGCCATGCATGAGTAGTAGTTTTATTTCTAGGGATTGGGGCTATGCCCAAGATATGCTTTATGTTATGAATTGATGTTTTCCCTTTGTTAATTTCGATTTTGCTTTTGATTTGGTTTCTATCATATGAATTACTTGTGAATGCAGTGCGCACTTATATGCATGTCATAGATACTCTAAGCGGAACCTAGCAGTGAACTTAGGTATTGGATCTATAGGAATCAAACTTAGGACTTAAATCACGAGAGTTAGAAGCGGTCCTTCAAGGGTTCACGAATTGTCACAAAACTTAAAGGGTTCGATTTAAATTCAATTACCACTGAGAGGGGCATTAACTAATTTAGGATAAATTCGCCTTCAAAGCAAATTTTGATAATTAACAAGAGGTAGTCAATTTGATAACATGAACAATCTTGTTGGTAACCCATTTCCTAGGAATCGCTTTTGATTTGAAAACCCCCTAATTGATTTACTTTCCTATTTTAATTGATTGCATTCTCAAATATCTGATTTTCTAGTTAGTTCTTATTACAAAAATCAAATCTTTTCAAAATCCTTTTTATATAGTCTAGTTTAATTGGTTTAATAATTAATTGTGAATTGAGATCACGGTCTCTGTGGGATCGATATTTTTATTACTTAGCGACGAATCCAGTACACTTGCCGGAATCCACGCTATCAAGTTTTTGGCGCTGTTGCCGGGGACTGTGCTTTCTTGAATCTCAATTTAAATTTTTTTTTTAAATTGATTTTTCTGGACTTTTTCGTTTTAATTATTTATTTTTTAAAAAAATTATTTTTTCATTTATCTCTTTTTCTTTATAGAGTATCTCTCTCTCTCTTATAGGTGTTTTTCTCTTTATGCAAAGATCCCTAAGTCTTGGAAACCTTATTGAGGTTGTCCAAACCGAAAGGACCTTTCATAGACGTAGGAGACTACAAAGAGAGAGGGAGAGGTTGATTCTCATTCCACTCATGGCTAATCTACCCTGATACAAAACCACTGAAGGACTACGCAGCCCCAAATGCTAGGGATTTGCGAATTTGGGATTGCTAGGCCGGAAATCGAGGCGGAGAACTACACTATACCGCCTATGCTAATTAGCATGATTAGGCAACATCAATTCAAAGGATTACCCTGGGACCCGACCGATCATGTGAGACATTCCTCGAGTTCACCGATGCAATCGGAATTCATGGTACCCCCGATGATGCTATACGCTGAGGTTATTCCCCCTTCTCCCTTCGAAAGGCAAAGCTTGGTTACAACAAGCCCGCTAATACGTTGTCAACTTGGGACCAAATGGAGCAGTATTCTCCGAGAAATTGTTCCCTCCATCCAAGACTGCTTACCTACGAACTCAGATCATCGCTTCTTCCAAAAAGGACGGATAATGCTTATCCGGAAGCTTGGGATCGTTACAAAGGGTTGCGAGTCTTGCCCACATCATGGACTCGAAAGGTGGTTGTTAGTGCATACCTTCTACAACAGATTGGATTACTCTTGAAGGTGTCACTTGACTCGCAGTGGTGGAGCCTTTATGAATAGACCTCTGACTGAAGCATTCAATATTATTGAAAACGTGGCCACCAACTACCACCAATGGGGTTCGGAAAGAGGTAATAACCCGAAAAAGATTCCGGGGGGTAAGTTTGAAATGAATAGCACTGATCTAATTATGTCTAAAATTGACTCGCTGAATAAACGTTTTGATAAGATTGAAAAGGCTAATGTGAGTTCAATAGGTGCTACTAATATTGTTTGTGAGATTTGTGGAATGTAGGAACATGACATAATGGAGTGCCCACATGGTATTGCTCCTGGATCCGGTGGTGTGGGGAACAAGTAAACTCTTGTCACAACTTCTATGACACGAACCCAGGTTGCCAAACTATGTTCCCCAAATTCTTACAACCAATGAAGGAAGAATAACCCTTACCTCTCCTACGGGAACTATAACAACATGTTGAACCACGAATTCCGGAAGGCCAAGGTAATAGGAAACCCGGATCGGGGTATCCTCGGTACAAAATCCAAACTTGAGTCTCTCATGGAAAATTTTGTTGAAACTCAAACAAAACAAAATTAAGAGTTTAGGAAACAAGGTAGGGTAGTCAATGAGGCAATAAAAGAGTTAGCATCTAAGGTAGATAACTTAGCCATCCATAATAAGATGTTAGAAACTCAGATTGCCCAACAAGCTAGTACATATACTGAACTAAGGGGGTACGTTTCAGGGACAACCAGAAGTTAATCCCAATGAGCAATGTAATGCTATATTAAGGGATGATAAGTTCAGGGTAGTTGAGAATGATGTGGAATGTGATGAGGACATGAGCCAAGATGAAGAGATGAGCTAAAGTATGTCCTCCCACCACCTTACCAACCCTCAATACCTTTCCCACAAAGGTTGGTCAAGAAAAAGCAAGTAGAAATAGAAACTAAGAGCTTAATTGAGGAGCATGATGCCTTGATAAAAACTAATATGCCTCCTAAACTATAATATCCAGGAAGTTTCCTCTATTGCTTGCTTAATTGAATGAGTGAAAATAGACCAAGCCTATGTGACTTAGGGGCTAGTGCGAGTTTGATGCCGCTTACTATCTTTGAGAGGTTAGGAACCAAGAAATGAGTCCATCCCGAATCCTCTTTACAATTTGCGGATGGCTCAAACTAAAACTCCTCTAGGCATACTAGAGAATATTCCCATAAAGGTAGGAAATTTTTCATTCCTACCGATTTCATGGTGTTGGATATGAACGGAATTCTAAATTCCTATCATTCTTGGAAGGCCATTCTTGGCCACAGTGAGCGATAATAGAGCGTAAAAAATGGCAAGCTCTCTTTAAATGTAGAGGAAGGTAAGGTAGATTTTGATTTGACTAACTCATATAACAACCCTCCTTTTGAGAGTCATGTGTGCAGGATTGAGATAATGCCTCCAGAGGTGAAGGAAGAGCATAACATGGAAGCAACTCCGAAGCTTTGTATGACGAATGATGCACCAAATGGTGATGAAGTTGGAGTTGCTCCTCATGTGGAGATAAAACTTCCGCCGGAAGGAAGTAAGGCCATGAAACTCAGAGTGAAAAGATCAAAGCGAAAGCGCAATTGGCCATACGAACAAAATAGGCTCTTTGAAGGACTTCCATGGAAGAGAGGTGTTCTTGCACATCCAAGCCATTGATAGTGTGATTTTACATGATGTTTCATTTGTACACTTTTTGCATGCATATTTCATATAGATTAGGCAGTTTAGTTTATTTTGTTAGATTTTCCCTTGGAACGGGTGAGGTTGGTTTTGTGTGTTGTTTTGCGAGAATTCAAAGAAAAATGCTCGAATAGCCATGACGGAGCTTGGAGGAAGACAGTCTCAAAAGTGCGAAAGGGGACCAAAGGCGGAGAGCATCACCGGCGTGTTTCATCCAAGTGGTCAGCGAGCACGGCGAAAGGGAGCAAAAGTCGTAGAGGGGCATCACGCCTGCCCGGGATAGGCATCCACACCGGCGGACAACCAGGCGACTGGTCACGGCGTGATGAATGTCACGGCCGTGAGTAGAGTTGAAGCGTTTCCCAGGCGAGAGAGCATCGTACGGCCCCACGGTGACGAGTAGAAGTTGAAGCGTATCCCTGGCAGACCTATCACGGCACGACTGATGGCCATCACTGCCGTGATGGCAAGTTCCTCCGACCTAGTAAAAAGACCAAAGGGCAGAATAGAAAGGACCACTTCTCGGAATCAGAATTTTAACCTAATTTGGAGCTAGAGGCTGCTGTGGAGAGCCCATGGGAGTCCCTACCTTTTTCATCTGTATTTCTTTTGTTTTGGATTTGTTTCTCTCATGAGTAACTAAATCCCTTTTTGTTGGATTGGATGTAGCTAAACCGAACATCATGTATTTGCTTTGATGTATGAATTTATGTTTATGCCTTCATATTAGTGTTTAAATTCCTTTGCTTAATGCTTGTTGTGGCTAGCACCCCCATAACTTGATTAGTGTTTTGATATGCAATTGGAAAATTCGTATTAAAACGGTGACTCGAATTATTCACCTAGTGAAGTCTTACATCTAGGAATAGGGTTTGATTTACTAGTAATCACATAATCCTTTATCTTAATGCAGTTCATTAATCTAGGCCACCTAAGGAATTAGGGTCCGTTAATGGATTTAGGCTCTTGTCATCACGAGGAATCGGGGCTTGAGTAATTTTTGTGGGTTGATTTTAATATTTGAAGCATAAACTGGATTTGTAGTCTTAGTATTGCATGAGGCTAAGGTTTAGTGAAGTCTAATCCCCAACATTGTTCATCATATCTGAAAACCATCTGTTATTGCCTTCCAAGTGTTTGAGAAAATTTCAAAAAAGAGTTTGTTTTTCTTATCTTTAGTTCTAGCTTTTATGAGTGTTAGAACTCTCTTAATCCAACAATCCGCTTAGATAGTAATTGGTTTGGTAAGTGTTAGTACTTGTAGTAGTCCCCGTGGATCGATAAACGGTCTTCACTATCGTATTACTGCACGACTGGGTATCTTGCCCGCATTCGTCAACAAGTTTTTAGCGGCTTGTTGCGGGACTCAAGCTCAATATTAGCATATCCATTTCGGTTACTAATTTAGGCAAAACAATTTTCTGTTATAATCTGCTTTTGCAAGTAATTTTCTATCCTGTTTTTGCTTTGTTTTTTTTTTGTCATAATTTGCTGTTCGCTTTGATTATAATCTCTTTTTTTCGATCTGTTTCTGCTTGTAATTTTCGGGTGTGGAGCTGTTGCGTGCTAACCTTCTTGCTAACACTCTTGTTTGCTAGATCAAGTTTGTGTATGCAGTCCTGTGCCGATTGACCACCTCCTCTACGACCAAGAAATTGAAAGGCGACTAGGAGCTAATAGGAAGCAAGCAAGACAATGGAATTTGTCAAGACAACAGGGGAGAAGCACGAGGCATCCACCACTCAAATTTAGCAAGAAGAACTCAGGATGGAAGGCAATGGTGAAGATACTCCACCCCGGAGGACACTTGGTGACTATGCCAATACAAATATCAACCCGATGTCACTAGCATAGTGAGACCTCCGGTGAACTGCAGCAATTTTGAAATCAAGCCAACTCATCAATATGGTTTCACAAAGTCAGTTTGCTGGGTTGGAGAAGGAAGATCCTAACAGTCATGTGTCCAATTTCCTAGAGTTGTGCGATACAATGAAGATAAATTGTGCCTCCGATGATGCAATTCGCTCGAGGTTGTTCCCCTTTTTCTTTAAGAGATAGAGCCAGTCTTGGCTCAATCACACTCCAGGGGAGTTTCACTACTTGGAATGACCTAGAAGCAAAATTTCTAGCAAGGTTCTTCCCCACTTCAAGATTTGTCAAGACAAGGGGGTGACATTATAAGCTTTGCTTTCAACAAGAAAGGTGAGGCTCGCATGGCGCTGGGGACGATTCAAAGGCTTACTCCAGAGATGTCCAAATCATGGTTTTGATGATCTCACTCGATGCAAACGATGTCGTAATGGATCGAGGCCGTCAACCGGTACATGTTGGATGCCTCACGGGAGGTTCCATGAATACAAAGACAGGAGAAGCATTGCTCCCGATAGAGGCTATGGCATCAAATGATTATTTGATGCATCATGATTCGGTCCCACATCAAGAAGGGGAATGTTGGAGTTGATTCCAAACTTTGCTCGGTTGGCTCAAAATAAGATTATGACACAACAACTTGAGTCACTCACCAAGCAACTAGCTCAACTCCACAACAACTCCAAACTGTTCAAGGGGACCATGCCACCACAACTGAAATGAGATGTGATTTGCTGGAGGTGATCATGATAATGGACGATGTGAGGCCACGCCTAGTTCCCAGGAGGAAGCCATTATATGGGGAACTATAGGCGGCGGCAACAACCAATTCTCTAACAACTACAATCAAGGGTGGAGGAATCACCCAAATTTTTGGTTGGAAGCAAGATCCTGGTCAAACAAGCAAACCTCAACCCACACACCACCAAGACCAGTTTTACCCTGGAAAACACTCTTAATCAGTTCATGCGAGTGTCCATTTCAAACCAAAAGAACACCAGATGCATCTATAAAAATGCGGAAGTTTAAGTTGGGCGATTCAAAGCAACTAGCGAGAACAATCCAGGAAGAGTTTTTCAGAAAAACTCGGCCAAATCCTAAAGAACATTGCAAGGTTATTGTGTTGAGGAGTGGTAAAAGGCTAGAGCAAGAAAGTGGTGAGCCTTTTGGGAAAAGTCGAGAGGGGTGAAGAAACAGGATGAATCAAAAATCTTGAACGGAGTGAAGAAACGGTAAAGATGTTGTAGCTGAGGAGGAAAGAAAAGGGCGTGAACAAGACAAGAGGGAGAAGCTAGTGGATGAGAGAATTCAATATTGAGGAAGACCAAGAGTCGATTTTAAAGATGTAGGTAAGCCTCAAGTGATCCCATCTTATGTGAAGTTGCCATACCCTCATTTGACTAAAAAAGGAGAAAGAAGAACAATTTGCCAAGTTTAGGATATCTTCTGTGGTTCTAGATCAACATACCTTTTTTCAACACTTGAGCAGTACCCCATTATGCAAAATTTATGAAGGAGTTGCTCACAAAGAAAAGAAAGTTTAAAGAAGGTGAGACCGTTGCCTTAAGCGAAGAGTGCATGCAATACTTCAAGGAAGCTACCTCCAAAGCTCAAAGATCCGTTAGTTTCACAATTCCTTGCACTATTGGGAGTGTTGATATTGGAAAGGCCTTATGTGACTTGGGAGCGAGTATCAACTTGATGCCGCTTTCAATCTTGAACAAGCTTGGAGGGTGGAGAGGTAAAACCAACAAGGATGGCTTTGCAACTAGCTGATAGATCAATCAAAGCGTCCTTATGGTATTTTAGAAGATGTCTTGGTTAAAGTGGATGTTTATCTTCCCAGTGATTTTGTGATCTTGGACATGGAGGAGGATGCGGAAGTTCCACTTATTTTGGGGAGACCTTTTCTAGCAACCTGGTGAGGCCTTGATACAGATGTACAAAAAGGCCAGCTTCGGCTCGGAGTGCAAGACAGAAGAAGTTACCTTCAACGTGAAGCTATGCATCGCCCAGTGATGGAGAAACTGTTTCGCATGGACATGGTAGATATGGTGGCTAAGGAAGCATAAGCACATCGGTCACTCCTCTATTCTTGAAGGTACTTGTGAATTCTATTGAAAATCTTGATGAGATAGAGGAGGAAGAGTTAGAAAGAATGTTTGTATGATTTGGAAGCCCAACCTAAAGCAACTTTCGTCAACACGGGTGAATGAAGAGCTCAAGGAGGATGCTTTACCCAGAGAAGCTCCAACTAGAACTTAAGCCCCCTACCTCCCACTTAAAATATGTGTTTTTGGGGTGTGAATGATGTAAACCCCTGGGTAGATAGAGAATAATGAATTGTCCCAATTAGAGGAGGAAAAAACTTGTAAGGGTGTAGAGAACATAAGACACAATTAGATGGTCCATTTCCGATTTGAAGGTATCGATAATGCTTTGCATGCACAATATCATGATGGAGGCTGAATTTAAACCAGTGGTCCATCCACAAATGAGGCTTAATCCCACAATGAAAGAAGTGGTGAAGAAGGAGGGCGAAACTCCTTGAAGTCGGGAATGATATATCCGATTTCCGAGCGAGTGCCGGGTGAGTCCAGATGTTGTGGTGCCAAAGAAGGGTGGTATGACCGTGTTTTACAATGAGAAAGAATGAGTTGATTCCAACTAGAACTGTCACGGCTGGAGGATGTGCATCGACACGGAAGCTCAATCAAGCAACCAGGAAGGATCTTTCCATCTCCATTCATGGACCGATGTTGGAGAGGTTAATGGGCAAGCATACTATTGTTTCTTAGATGGTTATTCGCTATAACCAAATTGCGGTGAACTTGGGAAGACCAAGAGAAAACTGCTTGCACATGCCCGTTTGGAGTTTTTGCCTATCTGGAAGAGGCCTTTCTGTCTTTGTAATCTTGTTGCGACATTTCAAGGTGCATGCTTCTATTTTTCTGATATGGTAGAAAAAGTATATTGAGGTTTTTACGGATGATTTCTCTGTTTTTGGTTCCTCATATGATAATCTAGTTTGGCTAACCTTGCCGCGTGTTAAAAGGTGTATGGACACCAATTTAGTCTTAAATTGGGAGAAGTTATTTATGGTGCAGGAAGGTATTGTGCTTGGGCACAAAATTTCAGCAAAGAATCAGTAGATAAATCAAGATTAGGTGATTGAGAAACTACCTCCACCGTTGAATGTCAAGGTGTGAGGAGTTTCCTTGGGCATGCAGTTTCTTTTATATGCGTTTCATCAAGGACTTTTCAAGGATAGCCAAGTCATTGTGTGTAACCTTTGAATAAGGACACCCCATTCTTGTTTGATAATGATTGTCTTAATTCATTTCCAAATTTTGAAAGATAAGTTGATCACAGCCCCATTCTTATTGCACCCAACCGGGAGTCACCATTTGAATTAATGTGTGATGCCGTGACTACGCTTATTGGCAGTTTTGGGGCAAAGAAGGGGACAAATTTTCCATGCCATTCACTATGCTGCAGAAGGTCCTCAATGAGAACCAAATCAACTATGCAACAACCGAAAAAGAGTTGCTACCGAAGAGTGTTTGCTTTGGAAAAATTTCGTTCCTACTTGATTGGGTCACAAATCACTCGCTTATACTGATCATGCTGCAATCAAATATTTGTTGACTAAATTAGATTCTCAAACCACGCCACAAGGTGGATTCTATTCTTTGCAGAATTTGATTTAGTCGCCAAGGACAAAAAGGGCAGCGAATGTAGTGGCTGACCATTTATCTCAGCTTGCGAATAAAGAAGTGTTCGCTAAAGAGAAGGACATCGGGATGAGTTTCCGAGGTGAGGCCTTATTGCTAGTACATGAAAGACCATGGTTTGCCGACATGGCAAACTTAAGGCAATGCAACATTGTCCCGAGCACCTCACTTGGCAACAAAGGAAAAGTTCTTCCGGATGCCACCAATTCATGTGGATGACCCATTTCTATTCAAGGTTGGTCCGTATTTGGCTGATGGAGGGGTGTGAGCCAAGAAGAAGTAAGGAAAATTCTGTGGATTGCCATAATTCCCATGGTGGACATTACAATGGGATAGACAGGCAGCCAAGGTCCTCCAATCGGGTTCTTTGGCCATCAATATTCAAGGACTCTTTCAATCATGTGAAGAGTTGTGACAAATGCCGAGGACCAACATTTCAAGGAGGGATGAGATGCCATTGCAGTAACATATCGAAGTTGAGGCGTCTGATTCGTTGGGGCATTGATTTTATGGGTCCACTACAACCTTCTTCTCCAATCAATATATCTTGGTGGCTGTGGACTATGTGTCCAAATGGGTGGAAGCAATTGCAACCTAAGAATGATGCCCAAACAAGTGGTCAAGTTTATCAAGAAGAATATCTTTGTCGGTTCCTTGTCCCCCTGTTCTTATCGTTGATGGAGGATCCCACTTTCCGCAATTCCACAACTGGGAAATGTTACGGAAAAATATGATGTGAGGCATAAGGTAGCATCCCCATATCATCCGCAAACAAATGGACAAGCGGAGGTCTCCAACGAGGGAGATTAAGAGAATTTTAGAAATCGGCCACCTGAGGAAAGATTGGGCCGAAGCTTGATGATGCCGTGTGGGCATCTGACAGATTCCGAAGACTTGTGGGGTTATCCCATTCCCGAGTATGGTGTATGGAAGGGGCATGTCATCTGCCCGAGGGATTGGAGCATCGAGCCTTTGGAGCCTTGAAGTTCTTAAATTTTGATGCTTTACTACGGCGGGTGAGAAAAGAGAATCACTACATGAGTTAGAGAGGAGATGCGCCTTACGTGCATAGTGAGAATGCAGCCATTTACAAGCAACGAAGTCAAGACCTACCATGACAAGAAGATCTGATGAAAACATTTAGAGGGGACAACAAGTAGTTCTGTTCAATTCCCTAAAGATGAGCTTGTTCAGAGGCAAGTTGGAAGTCTAAATGGTCGTGAATGTTCATTGTCGAGAAGTTTCACCGAACGGAGTCACGGAAATAGTAGATCCCTAGTTCAAGTGACCTTCAAAGTCAATGGCCAAAGACTTAAGGCCTACTTGGGTGGTGACGATTTAAAGATTGATATCGCTTATAACGCTTCATGATCCTTGGAGACATCCGCATCAATTTATTGACGTAAAAAGCGACATTGGGAGGGCAACCCAAGTTTCTCTTCATTTTCCTTTTCTTTCGTTGAATTTGCCCCTCTTGAATCATTTGAGATAATCAAGAGAAAATATCCTGTGAGATAGAGCTTGTTAGTGTTTCATTCAAAAAAAAAAAAAGAAAGAAAAAAAAAGAAAGTCGGAACCATCACGGCCTGGCCGTGATGTGGAGTTCACACCGTGATAATCAAGACTGAGAATCGGTAGCGATCACGACCAGCCCGTGATCACTATCAAGCGTGATTGGAAGAACAAGGAAGATCGGCCATCACGGCATGGCCGTGAT
>CM061063.1:10736526-10900365 GCA_030762895.1 Sophora flavescens
TCCAAGGGAAAATCTAATAAAATCAACTAAAATAATAATCTATGTTTAAATATGCATGCAAAGTATATAAAAATATCATGTAAATCACACTATCAATGGTCGCTAGAGCTTAATTATCTAGACCCCTTGAGGACATGCTTAGAGTCATGTGTCTTGGATGGAAGGAGAAGTCGGAATAGATTCCTACCATTGAGTTTGCGTATAACAATAGTTATCACGCTAGTATGTGCACGGCACCCCACAGTCCCTATAATTTTATAAGGTGTAGTCTCCTTTATGTTGGTGTGAGGTAGGTGAGAAACCTTGATAGACTCTGAATTGGTCATGGAAACCTCCGAGAATCAAAATGATTAGGGAGCAGGATGCGCACTACAAAATAGACAAAGAGCTTACGCCGACAAAAGTGAGAAAGCCTCTAGAATTCCAGGAGCAGCATGTATTTTTGAGAGTCACTCCTAAGACTGGGTAGGAGGTCGATGAAAGTCCGCAAGCTAAATCCTCATTTCACGTGGACCTTTCAAATCCTTAAAAGAGTCGGACCCGCTGCTTATCACTGGCTCTTTCCGCCGCGCTGCAAAACTTTCATGATAAGCTTCACATGTGTTTAAATCCTCAAAATATGTTCCCTCGGCTTAATCTCACGTGATAGCTCCCTTGAAATCAGAAATTAAAGGATAATTTGATCTATAAGTCAAAGCCTAACCTTAAATCACTGACAAGAGCACTAAGACTCGAGGAACAAGGTAATTCCATCGGCTGAAGGTGTTACGGGCCGATCGACTCGAGGAAGCCACTGAGACGGCGAGGAGGACATCGCTCGTCAACACACGTATTTTATTATCTACGTATGGTAAACTTTTAGTTTTGAATATAATATATGCATAATAGGTGTGTGTAGGCATGATGAATTTCAAGTGACGAATTTTTTAAGATGGAAAATATAACATCCTAAAAATTCTAATATATTATTTTAATAAAAAAGAATGTTTTAAGATAATGCTTAAGTGTATCATAGTACAAAAATTCTTGGAAATTGTTTAGAAATTAAAAGGAAACAAAGTTTAAAATAAAATAAAATAAAAATAAAGTTAAAGAAAGGGGTCACCACCACCTAATTTCCTAAGTTCACGTAAAGGAGGAGAATTTGGTTTTATCCAAATTCCAACTTTCCGTGACAGCCTCCAAAACATGGCACATGCTAACAAATTCAATTTGAATTTTTAATGCAAATCTTAAATAGATAGAAGACGGGCTCACAATGTAAAGTTGTTAACTTTGGGTTTTAGCTTTAGTCGTATATAGACCCAAAATGACTGTGACGTGAAGGACGCAGTATAGAGCCGTTTGACACGTGCCTTTTTCATCTCGGTAGTTTTTGACTTGTGTACACAGACGAAAGGTGACGGGAAAATGTATGTAGTTAATTTGTTGAAGCGCCTAACTTTTATCAAAGATATTTTTTTGAGCTTTTTGAAGATCTTCTAGTGGGTTTAATAATATTTTTTATGAACCCTTTCTATGGTATATTTATGTGTTTATGGTAATTTCAAAATATGTGATCTCATTCTGCAATTGCTAGAGGATGATATTTATGGGTGAGAAAGAGTCTTCTTAGTTTGTGGCTTGAGGTGATAATATCACTGTTGAAATTGGAATTTCTTTGTTTGTAAAAAATTATCTGCTTGTACAGTGAGTGTGAGATACTAAAGTTTAATTTTTTTCATGATGCCTCGCAAGAGACAATGCTAGCACATGGGATTTTTATAGTAACCACGTGGACTTGACATATGAAACACATGTAGTGAGAGAAACATTAAGGTTTGATAAGAATAAATATATTATAGGTTTTCAATCAATTGAATGGGAATATATATATATATATATATATATATATATATATATATATATACCGGGTTTCATAAGAGGAATAATTATTAAGATTGAAATTATGATGTTCATGATCGCGTATTGTACCTATCAATTTTATTTGATAACATGATGTGTTTTTATTTGGCATACATGATAAGATTGAATGTTTAAATTATGATTAATGAGTTGTTATAGTATGAGGTATGGATATTTGACTTATGATATATGGTATGATGTTTGCGCAATACCGCCTATGATAGGGGTATCAAGAGTAATACCGTCGAATGAGGTATCTAAAGTAACATTCCCATGTAATCGGGATGTCTAAAACGCAGTAATACCACCCAAAAAGGGTATCGAAGTAACACCGCCACGCGATGGAGGTCAAAGTGGAGAAATACCGCCATGTGCACATGGAGATAACGAATGGAAATGTCCCCGACAGAGGGTGACATCGAAACACTCTCGTAGTAGGGGTGGAAATGGGACGTCATTGTCATGTGATGTGTGAATTTATGGCATGCCAAGAGACCAATTTAATTAGGAGGTCTTCGCCCATCTGGATTAAAACCAGCATTTACTTGGTATATGGAATGTGATGCATTGAGATAGTTGTTGTTATGTTATATGCTATTGGGTTGATGTAGATTATTGTTGTTATTAAAAGCATTTTCTTTTGTATATATTATTTTGGAAAATTAGCGGTGTCATGGACAGTTTTTTCTTCCTAAGCACTCAGTATGTATGAACAATACTATTTTCAAAAATATTTTATAAATCGCATTGTTGATCACCGGGATTTTATATCTCATTATAGTGTTGTTTTCTGAGACCGAGGACATCGTTTTGAGGACCCTGTAGTTCGAGGAGCCATCTTTTATTACCTAGCTGGTTAGTAATGTAGTATGATGGAGGGGGCCTGACGACGTTCTTTTTTACGTATTATTTTTCTCGATTGTACTTAGACGCCCGCTTTTGAGGCTTTTGGTTTTCTCATTTATTATTCGAACGTATGGATTTATATTTACATTCATTACATGGATACTTTATTACTATATTATTTTTATTGATTTTATCTTGGGATTACTAATGTAACAAAGGACGTTACATGTTGATTCAAGAGGAAACGAGACTTAAGAATCAAGGAAGTCACTCAATCCATTATGTGAACCATCAAGGAGTGGTAAGAATGCTGATAAGAAACATGGAAAGTGGGAAAGGACTACTAAAGATAAATGAGTCCTCCATTAAGATCCGTAAAAGGGAAAGAATGATAAATGTCATTTCTGTGAGAAATCTGGACATTTCCAGAAGGATTGCCCCAAACATAAGGCTTGGTTCGAAAAGAAAGGTGAGCTTAATGCTTATGCATGTTTCGAATCAAATTTAACTGAAGTTCCTCATAATGCTTGGTGGATTGATTCTGGATGTACGACTCATGTTTCTAATACGATGCAGGGATTTCTTACGATCCAAACCATAAGTCCAAATGAGAAGTTTGTATTCATGGGGAATAGAGTGAAAGTTCCAGTGGAAGCTATCGGGACTTATCGTTTGATCCTTGACATTGGACATCATTTAGATTTATTTGAAACTTTGTATGTACCTAATATTTCTAGGAATTTAGTTTCTTTGTCTAAACTTGATGTTGCTGGATACTCTTTTAAGTTTGGTAATGGATGTTTCAGTTTGTATAAGCATACCTTTATGATTGGATCTGGTATACTTATTGATGGTTTATATAGATTGAATCTTGATAATCTATATGCTCAAAACACTTATGACCTTGCATCACAATGTCGCACTCAAACGTGGTTTAGTGAATGAACGCTCGCTTATTTGTGGCATAAGCGCTGGTCACATTTCCAAGGAAAGAATGGTAAGACTTATAAAGAATGAAATCCTTCCATATTTGGATTTTACTGAACTTAATATTTGTGTGGATTGTATTAAAGGAAAGCAAACAAAACACACAAAAAGAAAGGGGCCACAAAGAAGCACTCTGACTTCTTGAGATAGTTCACACCGATATGGGACCTTTGTCCAATTCTTTCTTGAAGGAAAAATACTTTATCACCTTTTATTGATGATTTTCACTTATGGATATGTTCATTTACCGCATGAGAAGTCTCAAGCGTGAATGCCTTAGAAATTTATGTAAATGAAGTTGAAAGGCAATTGGACGTAAAGGTGAAAATCATAAGATCTCGATAGAGTGGTGAGTATTACGAAAGGTTTGATGAAAATGGACAACACCCGGTCCGCTTCCTAAATTCTAGAAAGCGGGCATATGTGCTCATTACACAATGCCGTGTACACCACAACAAAATGGTGTATCGGAAAAGGCGAATCGAACCTTTAATGGATATGTTAGGAGATGTTAAGTAATGCATCTTTACCCTTATCATTGTGGATGTATGCCTTAAAATCCGGCATGTATTTGTTGAACAGAGTTCCTAGTAAGGCGCCTCCAAAGACACCCTTTGAACTTTAGGGGACCGGAAGGAAACCTAGTTTAAGCCACCTGCATGTTTGGGGGTGCTGTAGAAATAAGGATTTATAATCCAACGTGAAAGAAATCGGATGCAAGAACAATCATGGATATTTCATTGGTTATCTAGAAAAGTCTAAGGGGTTTAGATTTTATTGTCCTACCCATAGTACAAGAATTGTTGAAACCGGGAATGCTAGGTTCATTGAGAGTGGTGAAACCAAAGGGGAGTGAAGCTTCACGAAATGTGGAGATTAATGAAGTAAGAATACAAGTTCCTTTGACTTGTGTTCCTACCGCCAAGCCGTTGTTCCTCAAATTGTTGAACCGTATAATAATCAAGAAGAACAACAAATTAATGTTCCTGAGATTGACAATGAACCTATAATAGAACAACCACAAGCAATAGCATTAAGAAGATCCCAAAAGAGAAAGAAGATCTGCTATACCAATGATTATGTTTGTATATCTACAAGAGTGATCGAAAAATGACTTAGGAATTGATGATGATCCAGCCTTTGTTTTCACAAGCCATGAATGGTGATAATGCCGATAAATGGTTAGATGCCATGAAAGATGAGCTTAAATCCATGGAACAGAATGATGTTTGGGACTCTGAGAATTGCCTCAAGGTTGCAAGAGAGTCGGGTGTAAATGGGTCTTAAGACTAAGCTGGCTCTCATGGCAACCTTGAACGCTACAAGGCCAGACTTGTTGCTAAAGGTTTTACTAAGAAAAATGGCATTGATTACAAAGAAACGTTTTCACCAGCTTCAAGAAAGATTCTTTCAATTATCATGGCATTGGTAGCTCATTATGATTTGAGTTGCATCAAATGAATGTGAAAACTGCCTTTCTAAATGGGAACTTAGAGGAAGATGTTTATAAGAATCAACCAATGGGATTCATAGAGAAAGGAAAGGAACACACGTATGTAAAACTTAAGAGATCAATATACTGGACTTAAACAAGCTTCCTGACAATGGTATCTTCACTCAATGATAATCGTTGTTTCTTTTGGATTTAAGGAAAACACTATTGACCGATGTATATATCTCAAGATTAGTGGAGTAAGTTTATATTTCTGATTCTCGTATGTTGATGATATCTTTCTTGCAACTAATGATCTTGGTCCTGTTAAGTGAGACCAAGAACTTTCTCTCTAACAATTTTGAAATGAAGGATAAGGGTGAGGCAAGCTATGTGATCTTAATAGAAATATTCCGAATATATCACTTGGATTGTCGGGTTTGTCTCAAAAAGCTTATATTAATAAATTTTTAGAGAGATTTAGGATGGACAAGTGCCTCGATCTCATGTTCCCATTCGAAAGGAGAGAAGTTTAGTCTCATGCAATGTCCAAAGAATGATTTGGGAACTAAAAAGATGGAAAATATTCCTTATGCATCCGTTGTTGGGAGTTTGATGTATGCCGCATACGCATGAGACCAGATATAAGTTTTTGCGCTTGGAATGCTCGAGATACTAGAGTAATCCAGAATGGACCACTAGAAAGCTGCAAAGAAAGCTCTAAGATACTTACAAGGAACGAAGGACTACATGCTCACTCATAGGAGATCTAATCACCTTGAGGTGGTTGGATATTCCGATTCGGACTTTCTTCTGGATGTGTGATACAAGAAAGTCCATTTTTGGTTACGTATATCTTTTAGCCTGAGGAGCAGATCATGGAAGAGTGCAAGGGCGCTTCTGGCCGCTGCATCCACTATGGAGGCTCGAATTTGTGGCATGCTTGAGGCCACTATTCAAAGCTAATTGGTCATGAACTTTATTTCAGACTGGAATAATCGACATGATTTCCAAAATAAAATTTATTGTGATAATTCTCATGCCTTCTTTCGAAAAACGATAAGATTTCTAAGAGTGCAAGAATATGAAAATAAAGCACTTTGCCGTTAAAGAAGAAGTTCAAACAAAGAGTGTCAATTGATCATATTAGCACCGAACTTATGATCGCCGCACCTTAACAAAAAGGTTACCGCCAAAGCATTTCATCGGTCTTGTTGAAAGAACGGGCATTATGTCCGCTAGCTTAATGTTAAATTATGTTTTTAATTAATTAATTATGTATGTATGACACTAAGCTTATTAATGTATAAGTCGAATACTTTGTTTTCAAACTCCGGGTGCACATGTATGAATGATGACGCTTGAAAACATAATGGTCTTTAAAATGACATTATTGTTAGATATATTATGTATTTCCCATGAAAGTGTCATAGTAGGAAGAAGACTAATATAGTAGTGCATGGAATGAACTACGTCAAAGTAGGGATATATGACCGCCATGACTACTCTTATTATTTCTCGCTCTTAAATACGACTTATGATAAAACAATTGTCCTTATTTACGCGCATTATGATTGAGAATTTATCGACCACATGAGGTTGTACTTTGTCACATGAGCTAAGTGAGAATGTAAGAATTAATGTCTCATGCGTGGACAAATATTAGACGGTTAATATTTGAATCGAAAGTGACATATTGTTTGACATTTGAACGAATGATTATAACTCTTGGGAAGGAGCATTATGAATGAAAATGATATATTGCTTGATGAAGCAATTATAAAATGAAGGAAATGAAACATTTCTCCTCGGCTAGAAAGAAAGTCTCCTAAATTCCATCAAAGCTAGAGGATAAAGAGAAAGGAAATGGACAAAAGAGTTTCCATTGTTGACAAGTTCAAGTAAAGAAGATAACATTTAAGCATAAACAAATATTAGTGTTTTCATTCATCCTATTAGTGAAGACTATGAATTCTTAAGATCCTTATTAATGTCTCATGTATAATGGAGTTTACAAATATAACTAATAGATTTGATGGAAGTTTTGATACATGAGGGTATATGGGCAGCTAGCTAGAGCTAGAAGCAGAAGAAGGGAGGGTTTGAGCAGAGAGGAAATGGGTGAAGAGAGAAAGGGATTGATCAGGTGCAAAGACGGGAACCTGGGTGGCCAGCACTCTAATGGTGACAAATGTGAGGCCACCCTCGTACACCTCCATCCACCCTCCCACTTGACGTTTGTGAAACCAAGCTCTCCACCCTTTCTTTATTCTCAAACCCATCTTCTTTATGCTGTATCTTGTTGATGTCACTGGAACTCTACCATCCGTGTCCCCACTGCATCATGTCATCAACGAATCAAATAGAGTGCCATACAATACATACCTGAACATGTACGTTATATATGACTTTAGTTTATTACAAGTGGCTTTGTGGCGGGCAGTACCTGTATATCCAGATGCGTAAACCCGCATCTAAGAGCTTCTGAATAATTGGCAGCACTGTGTCTGGCGAGTCGTTCCATTTCTGAATTACACCACTTCACGAAACATTGCAACTTTGTTAGACCATAAATTCCCAACAGTTTAACCGTGACGAAGAATTATGATGTATATGGGAAAATATGACAAAACATTAAGTTATTCCTCATATTTGTCACTTACTTTTTTTTTTCCTAAGAAAAATATATATTCTTATTTGTTTACTTTAGATATGAACTTTCTTTACAAAAAGTCTTAATTAATATATATGTTCTATGACGAGCACAGAAGCTATCTCACCTGCTATCGTAAGCCAGTGGGTTCTGAGTTATGTTATGGGGAAGTGGGGAATCACCGTTGATCCCTTTGAAAGGGAAAAAAATATATGTTCTATATAATTTGACTAATTTCATATCAAAATACCAGGTTATGTAATTAGAATCATCATATATATCACAAGGTATACATCATTTCACTGCATATTTCACTATAAAGGTATATGGAAAAATATCAAAATAAGATCAAACATTCAACTTATTCTTCATATTTGTTACTTACCTCTGTCTTTTGGCACTCCCTCCTTGTAATAAAATTTGTATTAAGTTTAACTCTTTCAATATGGAAAAAATCCATTAAAATGAATTTGTGTATATAGTAAGTATCTTTTTTTGGTTTCCGAGAGCCGTCCTCCCACCCAATAAGTTGATAAACCAATCTTTCGGGGATATCGTGACACGCCCTAAGCAGACAACTCCTCACAATAATGTTTTTTTCCATACGCATGGATTCATGGATCGAACCCTGGACAAGTAAGTAATTAAGTATGGATATATTCATTATTGATTTGATAAAGTGTATAAAAATCTTAATTGATTAAATAATTATTTAAGGATATATATATATATATATATAAATAAAAGTACATTCTTACTTTTTTTTTTTTGAGAAAGTACATTCTTACTTATTTACTTTACTTTGGAGAAGGTTTAAAGTATATGTTCTATAATTGCGTAAAAAAAAAATGACATTGTCTATATATTTTTTTTATGAAAACTTACCATTTTAATTCGTTAATTAGTGTCCTGAGGATACTAGTTAACATTTTTCATTATATTTTTTGGACCAGGAAGGTGAATTATTAGTACTTAGCTCAAAGTTTAATTGAACTAATTTTAGTTCCTATTGACGAATAATGAAACTATATCTATATGTGAACATGTCTACCTGCAAAGGGTGTAGGGATATGACAAGTTGGTGATATTGGCATGTAGGGCCTTCTGAACATCCTTGTCATTGAAATATTTGGCAACGTAATCCTCTGTACAGGGATCGTATCCGGACGGTAGCCTATGCCACAGATCCTATAAAAATTCAACACAAATGTTAATTAGTAATTTAGTATAGTAGCATTCTACCTTTTTCCTATTAATTTCCTGACCAACCTTCTGTAAATGTAGTAAAATTAACACGTGATCACATCTTTTTGTATGTTAAAATAAGAGAAATGTTAGTAACACACTATTTTTAATACTCTCTTTAGCATATTGTTAAAAAAAAACACTCTCTTTAGCTTATTCTTTTTATTGGATGAATTTCAGATGTGTCCCATTAAATAGAGTTGATCCTATGTAAAATTCATGGCATCATAAAATACATCTAAGAGTATGTTAAAAAGAGTATTAAAAATTAATAGTTTGTTGATAGAATTATACTGTCAACTGATTTAGAAAAGACTTACATGTCTTGTGAGAAGATGAGGAGCAACGACAAGTTTGGCTGAAACAGCCCTATGATAGTTATTGAGGCAAATGGGTGAGTAAATGCTGTATATGTCAATCTCGGAGTAAGCTTGTAACAACCCTACAACACGCAAATTACAAGCCTTTGTTTGATTTTTCTACTTTAAAGTCACATTCTTTGACTATCCCATGGTAGACTTGATCTGAGATGATGGCGTGGCTCCAAGCATAATCAATCATGCCATTTATATCTGTAAGATCATTTATAACAGCATTTCCCACCTGAATTTTGGTCACAATAAATTTATTTGTCAACCAATTGCTATGTAATTCAAATAGCAGGTTGATCATTTGTAACTTGTATATCTCATTTGGTGCCCAGAATCTTTTTGATAATTGGATGACAGTCATAGTTACCATGAATCCCTTGAGATTTATGTAAGTGCTCTTTTGGCATCTCTGTTTCCTTCATAAATGAGTTCAGCAAGTTGTGGAACATAATGACCTATATAATTAATGGGGAAATTCATGTTAGAGATTAAGTACATGTTTGTATTATGGGTGAAGAGTTAGTTAAGAGTTAGTTAGTTAGCCTAGTGTAATTAGTTATTCTAATTATGTTAGTTAGTTTGATTAGCTTGCTATCATATATATATTCTGTACTGTTAGTTTTCAATTCAATGAATTCACTCATTTCTGAGTTTTGATCAACAATGTTGGTTCTTGATTCTGTAATCTGATATGGTATCGGTTGTTTACCTTTCAGCTTCCGCATCACATTTCTTTCTTCCTCTTGATCCTCTCTTCCTAAACCCTAAATCTCTTTCTTTCTTCTACGCCATGGAAGAACAAATCCTCTTTCATCCATTCCTGACCTACCTGGTTTGGTTCTTGTTTCACAGCCTCTCGATGGTAGTAATTACCTCACTTGGCGTGCTCCATGATTCTTGCCCTCACGGGAAGAACAAATTGGGATTCGCCGATGGCCTGCTCTCGACCTCCACCCAAGAACCTCGGAATTTACGTCTATGGAAACGCAATGACAGCATAGTTGCTTCTTGGATTCTCGGGTCACTGCCAAAGAAATCAACCGGTGTGATTTACTCTACGGCCCTTCTTCGTAAATTTGGAAGGATCTTGAGAATCGTTTCATTCGGAAAATGGACCGAGAATTTTTCAATTGAAAAAGCTCTTCTCCATTGTACTCAAGATTCAAGCACTGCTGCTTTATTTCACCAAATTCAAGAGTCTATGGGAAGAACTAGGTGAATACGCACCATCCACCATTGTCATTGTGGAGGTGTTCAAATCTAATTGATTTCCTTCAAGATGAATTTGTCATGAATTTTCTCATGGGACTTAATGAGTCTTTCTCTCATGCTCGTGGGTCGATCCTTATGATGAATCCAATTCCTCCAATTACTCAAGTTTTCTCAATACTTGTTCAAGATGAAACTCTGAGGGGAAGTTGGTTTGCAACTTGCACCTCCTTCCTCGGTTGCTTATGCTTGTTCAATCATCTTCTCGAACAAGGGTAAAATCGTAAGAAAGATAGGCCTATTTGTGCTCATTGTGGGATCACAGACATACAAAGGATAAATGCTTCCGGACTTCATGGTTATCCTCCCTGGCCACAAGAAGCATCAAGCCACCGCTTCAGAATCAAGTAATGGATACCGATGATTCAAACCGGTCTCCACAAAGAATGAACAAGAAATTCTTGCTAAGCTTCAAACACAGCTAGCAAGGGTTCCCATGTCCAATGGTCAAGATCAAATTGATCCTTTTGTAGGTAATATGCCCATAGGTATCACACTTTCCATTTTACGCTCTTTTTTCAAGAATTCAAATTGTTGGATACTTGATTCTCGTGCCACTTCACATATAACATGTCACTCCGAGTCTTTCTTGATTTCCATTCTGCCACCAATAAATTTGTTACCTTACCAAATCGGCCTTTAGTTCCAGTTTAGATATTGGCTCAAAGCAACTCAATCCTTTATTGATTTTACAAAATGTTCTTTACATACCTTCTTTTCATGTAAACCTTCTTTCTATTAGTAGTTTACTTTGTTATAATGATGCTTTAGTCATTTTTAACAAATCTTCATTCGAAATCCAGGTTGCACAAAGACTGTGAGGACGATTGGAAAGGGTGAACTTCACCAAGGCCTTTATGTTCTTCAGCCACAAAATCACTCTCAAGACAAAGAACAAAGTTTCGTTAAGAATTCTGTTTTTTCACACAATAATACAAATTCTCCACCCGTACATGTAGCTTTACACATAATTCTAGGTCCCTTGATCATGCCATATGGCATGCAAGGCTAGGACATGTCTCGTAAAAAGTTTTAAAACTGTTTAGCAATAAAATTGATCTGCCTTTACCTAATACTTCTTGCAGTGATTGCATGATTTGTCCTTTGTCTAAGTTTAGACGCCTTTCTTTTGTTTCTAATAACAATTACTCTGCACAAGCATTTGATCTTGTTCATGTGGACATATGGGGTCCTTATCATCATCCCACCTATGATGGTAAGAGATTTTTTTTGACTATTGTAGATGATTGTACTAGATTTACATGGCTTTATTTGATACAACACAAATCTGAGGCTCCTTCCATCATTAAGAGATTCTTTAGCTATGTCAAGACTAATTTTGACAGGTCAATCAAGATGCTCAGGTCTGACAATGCTAAGGAACTCCAATTGACTACTTTTTTACAAGATCAAGGCACCCTGCATCAATTCAGTTGCCCTTATCGCCCAGAGCAGAATTTTGTGGTTGAAAGGAAACATCAGCATCTATTGAATGTGGCCAGATCCTTGATGTTTCAATCCAAGGTTCCAATCCACTTCTGGGGTGAGTGTGCCACTGCTGCCACCTTCTTGATCAATCGGGTTCCTTCTCCTTCCTTGAAGAATGCTTCTCCTTATGAACTGCTCTATGGCAAACTGCCTAATTACAATGCATTCCGAGTGTTTGGATGCCTTTGCTATGTCAGTTGCTCAATTCATCGGAGAAACAAGTTTTCCCTAGATCCTTCCCCCGCTGTTTTTATGGGATACCCACCGGTTATAAAGGTTACAGAGTTTATGACCTTTCCACAAAAAAATTTGTCATCTCTAGAGATGTTACATTCTTTGAAAAACAATTTCCTTTGAGACGACCCTCTTTGACACCACACCGCACTTTCCAATCCATTGTATTGCCAAAACCTCTTCATGAAGTAATTCCTAATCCTATAAATCCATTACCCATCCAACCTGACCCTGACTATATACCACAAACACCAAACAATGACCCTCCACCTGATACACCTGAACCTGAACCTGATCCTCCTCAACATTTGCCCAATCCTAACCCTGTTGTACCTGCATCCATTCCAACTCGCTAGTCAACTAGGACACACAACCCTCCCTCATACCTTCAGGACTATGTCCATAATTTGGTTTATCCCATACAACAGCATATCTCCTATGCCAACCTATCTTCTCATTATCATTCCTTTATTGCTAATGTGGATTCTCACTATGAACCACAATATTATCATCAGGCTGTTCGTTTTCCACGGTGGAGGGTAGCTATGGCAGATGAAATTAAAGCCTTAGAAGCCAATCATACATGGTCTGTGGTTCCTCTACCTCCTGGGAAACAAACCATCGGATGTAGATGGATTTTCAAGACCAAATATAACTCGAATGGCTCTGTTGAAAGGCAAAAAGCCCGTTTGGTAGCTAGAGGTTTCACTCAGCAAATGGGAATTGACTTCATGGACACATTCTCTCCAAAGGGCAAAGTTAACCACCGTGAGAGTTCTTCTTGTCATTTGCAGCTCAAAGGAAATGGCATTTATCTCAACTTGACATCAATAATGCCTTCCTCAATGGTGATTTATTTGAGGAAGTGTACATGGATCTACCTTTGGGTTATTCAAAAGTGGGAAGGAGCATGCAGCAGTGCAAATTGCACAAATCCTTGTATGGCTTCGAGACAAGCCTCGAGACAATGGTTCCAAAAATTCTCCTCCGCAATTCGTAAACTTGGATTTCAACAATCCACAAATAGATTACTTTTTATTTTCCCAAGGATCGTGTGATCAACTTCTTCTTTTGTTGGTTTATGTCGATGATATTATCATTGTCGCCCCAATCAATCATTAATCAATCAAGCCATCAAAGGTCTGCAGCAACAATTTAAGTTGAAGGTACTTGGCAATTTGAAATACTTTCTAGGCTTGAAATTGCCACTTCATCCAAAGGGATTCACCTTAGCCAAAGAAAGTATATTATGGAACTCCTTGAAGATACATGCTTCATAAATTCCAAACCTCGCCAACATACCCATGGAAGCCAATCTGGGCAGTTAAATGACACGGATGGTGAGCCACTCAATGATGTTTCTCAAGATAGAAGGCTACTTGGTAGGCTAATGTACCCACCATATCCGGACCAGATATCATCTTTGTCATTAACAAGTTAAGTCGGGCTCATGTCCAAGCCTCGAACACCCCATTTAAAGGCTCTCCATCATGTTCTACAAGATTTCTAAAAACCTCTCCAGGACAAGGAATTTTTTTCTCTCTATCACCAACACCACCCTGGCAAAGATATGTTGATTCGATTGGGGGAGTTGTAGTGTGACTAGAAAAATCAACCACTTGGTTTTTGTGTATACTTAGGCTCATCCTTGGTTTCCTGGGAAATCTAAAAATGTTCCACGCTTGCTAGATCCTCTGTAAGCAGAGTACGGAGCTTTGCATCCCTTACAAGTGAACTTTTGTGGCTGCAACAATTGTTGAGATGTTTTCGATTAGCATCCCTTCAATCATGGTCATGTGTGATAACAAGTCCGCTATTCAAATGGCAAATAATCCAACCTCAAATGAGAAATCAAAACATATAGACATTGACTGCCATTTCATAAGACAAAGATGTCAATTCAGCTTCATCAAGTTGGTTTATCTTCCAACTCAAAGAATACGTTGGATCGATATGTTTACCAAAGCTCTCCTTTTGTAAATTTTCAGTTTTGATGTCCAAGTTAGGTGCTTTAGATATCTATGCTCCAAACTTGAAGGGGGGGTATTATGGTGAAGAGTTAGTTAAGAGTTAGTTAGTTAGCCTAGCTGTAATTAGTTATTCTAATTATGTTAGTTAGTTTGGTTAGCTTGCTATCATATATATATTATGTACTGTTAGTTTTCAATTCAATGAATTCACTCATTTCTGAGTTTTGATCAACAATGTTGGTTCTTGATTCTGTAATCTGATAGTTTGGTTTAAAGGTGAGAAACTGCAAACATATATTTGAAAAAATATCTATAGAATTATTTTGGAGTAAACATATGTTTGGACCCGAAAATAGTTTACAATGGTAAACTAAACATAGCCTAAAAGGGTACCTGCATAGCTCTCTCCAGCAATGTAAAAGTCATGGGATCTGAAGCTTGGGAACCTTTTGAACCAACCAATCAAGAAGGCATAGTTATCAATAGCAGAAACTCGATCCCCAAGCTCATTTAAATCTTTGGAATTGTTTGTGTAAGAATAGCCAACACCAACTGGTGACTCCAAGAATATGATATTTGCAACTGGCATGGGAAATTAAAGACACATGTGGATATTGAAGACCCCAAATTATATATCCAGCTAAATGTTTCAAATAAATCAACATTAAAAATGATGAGATAATCAAATAAGTTAAGAAGTTTACCTCTGTTCCAAGAGAATTTGTTAAGTTTGAGGCCGTTTTTGTCTTTAACAAGAAATGGACCAAGCTCTCGTGCAGCTCCATAGGCAATGGATGAGCAACCAGGTCCTATAGTAACGAAATACTATTTATTATATCACTGATTGCTAATCCAAAAAGGAAGTATTTGAGATTAATCAAATTTCCTTCTAAATTAATTTATTTCAATTTGATTTTGGGTGGAATCTATCTTCAATCAAAATATTATTGGTAAGAGCTTCGTCCCGTAGAAACAAGCCAAAGAAAGGCGGTCCTTTCCCATTATTCCAACTCAGTCAAAAAAGAAGTACCAACTTCGGTCATTACATGCCTTCTAAACAGGATAATGATACATACACATGCCTAAACTCTCGTATACCTCATATAACTTTGCGTGATGCTAACCAGTATTCTAAAAACGTTAATTAAGAAATCAACAAATACAAGTTTTCAAGGGAATTGATGTATTTATTATTACGAGAAGTGATATATATTTAGGTTTATCACAAAATTGTTACTTTTTATATTTCTTAATCGGTACCCTTAACAAGACTCTAACTTTTATTTTTCCTTTAAATTTTCTTCATGACAGGGAGTGAAGAGAGAATGACACCTAAAGAAATTTGTTAACCGTGAAAATGTTAGGTATGCGAATGAGACTAGTGAAAGCATCTGGTCCTTTCTGTTTAGTCTTTACCTTGGGCCAAGGCTGTCTGTTAAAGTCAGGGGAAGAAGGGTCCTATTATTTTGTCGCATTGGTGATTGGACAAAACAAATAATTCAAAGCATTCAAAGAAGAAAAGGGCAGTACATGCCTCAATCGAACGGTCAAAGTAAAGGCCCACTGTCAACATGTGATACATGGATATGAATAACCTCCTATTGAAATGGACAAAATCTTGACTCACTTGGTAAAAATGGGAGAGGTTGCAGTGCAATTTTTTTTCTTTCTTTCTAAATGACACATTAGTTTTGTGTAAACTGATGCGCGTTTTTGGTACGCCGGTGGAACCATTGAGAATTATGTTTGAACGTGATATTTCAAAAGCTACAATATGTAGCTTTTGCTACATGAGTGCATGTCTGCCCATTTGAAACGCAGTCCAAACACTCACTAAAGTGGTCTATACACATTATTTGTTGGAAAGACTAACAATGATGCAACACCAAAGTCTTCTTTTAACTAGGTATGATTGATCGATCACATACACCAATTTCATTAAAAAAATAAAGTATTATAATGTTGGTATCCCAAGTATGAGTAAGAAAATTTCAAGTTGGAGAAGAATGGATAAATTAAAGAGTGTAAGTCTAAAGTTTTTTACCATCTCAATTAATCACAAATAGTTATGATAAGAGTCTAATTTCTTTAATGATGTGACAATTCATGATTGATTGCTCTTTGAGATAAGATGGGACCTAGACACCCTTAGCACTCGAGGTGTTCCCTCAAACTTGATGGAACAACACTCCGAAAAACACACCTCAATGAATCGTGCACGCCATTTCATGCAGACAATTCTTGAAGAGGTACGCAACGCATGAAGGAGAAAGACGGTGCTCATGACAGAAGACTTGAAGAGACGCCTCACCTCATTTGACTTTGAAACAATATTAATGTTTATTATTTATATATATTTATAATATTAAAGGGTAAAAAAAATACCATACCATATAATATCCTATTTTAATTTTGTTTGTCAATTTAAACTTCTGAGACAAAATGACTCTTTTACCCTCGTTTAAATATTAATATTTTCTGTGTGTATTTCTACCCTATTATTTCTTCTCTCAGTTAATAATCAACATTCTCCCGTCAAAGGCAATTAGGTAACCTCTGGGAATATTCTTTCTCTGCTTTGCAACGATGACAATCTCTCAGTCCAGTCCAGACTCCAGTATCAGATTGTCTTTGAATCCGTTACTGGACAAATGTACTTTGGGCTCTGTGAGCATTGGTAACAGTGTCTCAGAAACTACGTAACCGCACCGTTTCTGCCACCTAATTCACTGAATTCTGTAGCATTCCCATTTCCTTGTCCTTGTTCTTGTTCTTCATAGGTTTGTTACCCTTTCCAAGTTAAAGGAAGAAGCTGTAATTTTTTTCTTAAATTCTTTGTCTGCACGGGCTGTCTTTTGAAACACGATTTAGCAGAGAAAAAGAATCCGAAGACTGAAAAATCGTAGCTAACGAGTTATTTGAACACTCATGTAACATTGTATTCACCGATTAGCATTCTCCTGGTTTTGTACGAATATTAATTTTATTAAACATAAATATAAGGTGTCCCACCAAATGTTAAATTGGGATACGCATCGTCATTGATAACGAAATAATCTTTGTGGGACATGTGATTGTGCATGCATTTGATATTATGTTTATAATTTATAATTAGCGTCTTGCTAACAAGTGTTCTTATGATATTCTTTGAAGAATCAAGAAAGTTTTCATTAAAAAACCAAGTTTTTAAATGTTAAATGCACAATTTCCCAATAAAAACTTTCTTTTCTTGATTTCTTAACGAGTGTCCTAAGGACACTCGTTAGTATTTTCCTTATAATTATTCCAAATCTTCTTAATTATAATCTTTTTTATATTTATCTTTTATGTTTTAAAATGTTAAATGCATTAATAATTTTAAGCCAAATGCTAACCAGTATTTTAATTTATCAAAAATAGAAGTTGTTCTTTTAAATATAAAGTTTCTATTTTTAAATCTTGAAATTGTTATGATTGCACTCAAAAACTTGAAAGGCTAAAGAAAAATATAGAATCTGGAAATTATAGGATATAAGAAGGAAAGAGTGCAAATTAGTGCATACCTCCGTTAAGCCAAAGCGCAAGAGGCTTTTGTGAGGGTACTTCTTGAGCTTCAAAGAACCAATAGAACAATGCCTTCTCTTCATGTGGTCTTAGCTTCACATAACCAGCATAGTGTCTGAATTTCACCGGTGGCTGTCCCGGCAAGTTCTTCACTCTGTCAGCCTCCTGCTGCCGTGCCTCTTCGCCGGAATATTCTCTTCCGGAAGCAACGGTGGGGACTGCCACAGTGGTGATGGTGAGGAGGCAGCAAAAGAGTACTAAGGTCCAGAAAGTGGCCATGTTGATGAGCTAGTACTCACCACTCACCAGACACAGAGTTGGCTAACTCTTTTCTTTATTGGATATCCTAAGCAAAAGGGGTGAGAGCTATTACCTATAAATGAACCAATAGTGGAGAGTGGGGACTGGCACTTTGGTCGTGAAGAAAGTTAAAAGCTAAATAACCAAAGTTTTCCATGTGATCTTTGTAATTACAAGTACAAATTAATGAATTCCATGTGATCTGTAATCCAAGTTTTTTAACAAATTAATCATAGCTTTTAGAAAAAACAACCATCCTACAGTAGTTGTAATTTTTTTCTATCGAAAGTAACTTTTAAAATACTGCATCCAATGCAAATCCAAATGAAATATGATATCAAGAAAACAATAAATAGGATGATAGATCCTCTAATCAAGGTATGAGGGATAGGTATCACTTATTCCATTTTGGTGTACCACGTCATATTTCAACCAATAATAAACTGTCATATATTCTTCTTCTTTTTTTGTTCGAGATAGAAACCTGCAGGTATCTCATGAGTCGATACCAGTATGACGACATCTCTCGAGATGTAGAAGGTTAGCAGTGAGCAACTCTTCTACCCACAAACACCTTGTGGGTAGAAGAGTTGCTCCTTAACTGGTACTCTACACCAGGATTCGAACACCTTGTGGGTATCTTGTCATATCTTCTATTTTTTTAATATTAGATCAAATTTTAATTTATGTGGTAAGATATTATTGATTGAGATATGATGTGACACACCAAAATGGAACATGTGATCTCTATCAGGATTGGAGACTCCACGCTCCTAATTTTGTCATGAAAAATTAAAAACGACTAAATTCGGATCTTTTTAATTTTATGTACCTTTTAGGATCGTATGGTCGAGAGACAGATGCAAAGAAAACATATAAAAAGTTAATTTTTGAATTAACTTTGTTTTATTAAAGTCATATATATATATATATATATATATATATATCAGTATTTAAAGAAACTAGATATGACTGAATTATTTTATTCATTATCACAAATCATAGCTTTATAGAAAGGTTACAGAATAAGATCATAACATTATGCATATACTCACGTATACTAAAAAGGAAATTAATTGTATTCTATCAATTACAATAAGTACTCTATCAATTACAATAATTAACAAATTATTTGGCATGATTCTTTCCTTTAACACTCCCCCTCAAGTTGTCAAGTTGGAGTGTATGTTAATGACACCCAATTTGCTGAGTAGCATTTCAAACTGTGTTGAACTCAATGGTTTGGTGAATAAGTTAGCTGGTTGGCCTGTGGTCCGAATATAAGTTGTCTGCACTAGCCCACTTTGAATCGTCTCACGTACCAAATGACAATCGATCTCTATGTGCTTCGCTTGTTCATGAAACACCTGGATTTGAAGCATTATGCATGGCAACCTGGCTGTCACAAAACAATGTAATCGTGTGTGTGAGTCACCTTCAAGTCTTTCAGTGTATTTTTCAACCAAGTAATCTCCCAACAAGTAGTGGCCATGGAACAATATTCTGCCTCTGCGCTTGAACGTGACACGGTATGTTCTTTCTTAGTTTTCCAAAAGATTGGTGCTTGACCCAGCAAAATACAATAACCAGTTACCGACCTTCTTGTATCCTTGCACCGAGCCCAATCGGCAACACAAAAGGCACGTAGTTCTAATGAACCCGTAGATGGTAACAGAATGCCCTGACCCGATGCTTGTTTGATATACCTTAGAACCTTGTGAGCAGCTTCAAGATGAGGTTGCCTAGGCTTGTCCATTAATTGACTCAATACATGGACAGAATAAACAAGATCTGGCCTTGTGACGGTGAGGTAAATTAGTCGACCCACAATACGCCTGTATGGACTTGGATCAACTAGCAACTTCCCACTCGTTTGTGTGAGTGAAAGGTTCTGTTCAACAGGAAATCGTGAAGGCTTGACACCTAAGAACCCTGCATCTTCTAGAATTTCTAGAGCATATTTTCTTTGACACAATGTGATTCCTTGTCTTGATCGTGCAACTTCTATCCCCAAGAAATATTTAAGTGGCCCCATGTCTTTCAACTTAAAATGATTTGATAGGAAATGTTTGGTGCTTGTAATGTCCTTCAGGTTGTTGCCCGCTAATATCACATCATCAACATAAATTAATAATGCAATAAAACTACCTGCATGGTTTCGAACAAACAACGAGTAGTCTGACCATGATTGCTAAAATCTAGTCTTCTTAAGGGCACTAGACAGTTTTAAGAACTATTGTCGCGATGCCTGTTTTAAACCATAAATTGACTTGTGTAGCTTGCAGACACGGTTCTCCCTCTTTCGTTTGAAACCGGGCGGGATGGACATGTAGACTTCTACATAGAGATCTCCATGTAAGAAGGTGTTATTAACGTCAAGTTGGTGCAAGTGCCATCCTCGTACGGCTGCAACACTAAGGAGTACTCGGACTGTTCTGAGTTTAGCAACGGGAGAAAAAGTCTCTCGATAGTCAATACCTTCAATTTGACTATAGCCTTTTGCAACCAAGCGAGCTTTGTAACGCTCAACAGTTCCGTCGGGGTAGAGTTTGATTTTGTAAACCCATTTACAACCGATAGTCTTTTTATGAGATGGTAGAGGGACAATACTCCAAGTATTGTTGGCTTGGAGGGCTTGGATTTCATTATGCATGGCGTCACGTCACCATGGATCTTGATTAGCCTGTTGAAAATTCTTGGGTTCTTTGTGAAGGGTCAGGTTGAGTGGTAAATGCTTTATGACTTGGTGAAAGGCAATCATAAGATACAAATTGGGAAAGAGGGTGAGAAGTACCTTGGCGGTGACCACGTTCGTTGAAGATAAAGGAACGGTCCCTAGATGGGAGGGTTGCCTCAACATGAAAGTCCTGTAAAAATGTTGGTATTTTAATAGATCTAGTGGAGTGTCTTGGTGGCGGTGGCGGTGTGATTTCCGTTTGATTGTGAGTGGTGTTCTCGGGTGGGAGATTTTCAATGGCAGGTTGAGGCATTATTTCAAGGGATGGCATATTTATGGAAGGTGATGGAGGGTCTTGGTCTAAATAGGATGGATTTAAAGGTTCAAATTGGAAGGTTGTGGGATTTGAGGGTTATCGGTGCTATGAGGAGTGTTTGGGTCTATAGTGTTTGTGGTATTCTTGGGAAGAAAAGGATAAGGTGAAATAGGGTGAGGCATTGATGGTGTGGCAGTGGAAGTTTTTGGTGTTTTGAATGGAAATACGTCCTCATAAAAAAGAACATCACGTGAAACAAAGACCTTTTGAAGTTGAAGGTCAAATATACGATATCCTTTTTGGGTAAAAGGGTAGCCAAGGAAAAGACAACGAGTGGAACGAGGGTCAAATTTAGTGGGCTTGGTGGGGTGTGTAGACGCGAAACACAAACAATCGAAGACTCTTAGTTGTGAATAATTGGGGGGTTTATTGAGTAATTTTTCATATGGTGTTTTACCTTGAAGGAGTGGTGTAGGTGTGCAATTGATGAGGTATGTTGAAGTGAGGATAACATCCCCCCAAAACTGTTTTGGAAGACCACTTTGAAAAAGCAAAGCACGGGAAACATTTAGCAAATGTCTATGTTTCCGCTCAGCAACACCATTTTGTTGGGGTGTGTTGTCGCAACTAGATTGATGGATGATTCATTTCATGGCATAAAAATTGTCTATTTTGAATTCTGGACCATTATCACTACGAACAATTTTGACATTGGCATTGAATCGGTTTTCAACCATGCATGTTAATGAACTTGACCAAGAAGTTACGTGTTTCTGATTTTTGTTTCATCAAATACACCCATGTGCTTCTTGTGTAATCATCAACAATAGTGACAAAATATTTTGCTCCTGAAAGTGAAGGAACATGATAGCCACCCCAAATGTCAACATGTATTAAATCAAAACAAGATTGGCTAGCAATAAAACTCACTGGAAATGGTAATCGAGTTTGTTCAGCCAATGGGCAAATTAAACATTTGTCTGGTTCACAGATGTCCAAGGCGTTGATGCCAAAGAGCAGGGGCTATGGCTTGAACAGAATTACAGGATCCTTTCTCTGCTTGATTGAGATAGTAGAGTCCCCCCGCTCAATTCCGTCCCAATCATCTTCCCCGATCGTAAGTCCTGTATAACACAAAATTGTCTGAGAAAAATTGGAATATAAAATGAATCCAAGGCTAGCATGCTAATGGAAATTAAATTTAACTGAAAAGTGGTACACACAAGGCATTATCAAGGATAAAGTTGGGAGAGAAAATAATCTTGCCAACATGTGTGACTTGTGCCAATGAGCCATTTGGTAACTCAACAGTTTTTGAAGCAGTGAGGAGATGAGGGCTACAAACAACGTGGTCAGTAGCACTACTATCGAGGATCCAAATAATTTTCTTTCCATTTTGAGTGAATGGAAAGGCTTTACCTGAGAATTCATCATGATTTGAATTTTTACCAACTTGATTGGCTAAATTATTGCAACGAGTCCATTGCAAAAGTTCATCATAGTTATTCTCCTTTGGCTTCAAGATAGATCCATCAACGAGACCGATTTTGTTTTTGACCGTCAATACCATGCTCATGGACTGAACCCATGTGTTGTACTTGTCTTCCACCAAAGGTTGTGGTACAAGGACTGCACTTGATTGGTCTGAATGATGGAGGTAAAGAGGGTGATGGGGTTGTTCCCATTTTGGAGTGGGAGCCATGTCCCGTTTGGTTGATGACGATGGGGTTTTTTCATTATTACCAGTCATGGCTACCTAGGCTAAGGTTTGTGTTTGTTGGATTTCCCAGATCGTTGCTCTGGTACCATAAAAAAAAATAGATATGGCTGAATTATTTTATTCATTATCACAAATCTTAGCTTTATAGAAATGTTACGTAACAGGATCCTAACATTATGCCTATACTCACGTATACTAAAAAAGAAATTAATTGTAGTCTATCAATTACGATAAGTACTCTATCAATTACTATAATTAACAAATTATTTGATATGATTCTTCCTTTAACAATATTATAGTAGGGCATATGCCTGAACTACCCAACTCCGGAACGGGCAAAAGAAACGCCCACAGAATCATGAAATGACGTCATGCATAGTACTACATTCCTCCGAGGGATCATCCAAAAGATATGCATACCCAAGTTCATAGAGTGTTGTCAAAAAAAGTTCACAGAGTGCTCATAATCAGTTAAGAAATCCACCACACGATCCCTCTCCCTTAAGACATGCGTAATTTGAATTGCCCATTCACAAGAACCTTAAGACATGCGTAATTTAATTGTCCAATCACGAGAACAAAGCTTCTTAATAGCCAAAATCATTGAAGCATAAGGATGGGAAGGATTACATGGTTAATGCAACAGCTGAACTGCCACTGCAAAATCATTTTCCACCCACAACTTAACAATCACATATATATGAACACATTAATATTACACATGCAATTATAAGAAAAGATACTCTCTTGTTAGAAAATTTTGACGGGTTGTTTACCAAAAAGAAAATTTTGACGGGTTAACAATCACATAAATTATTCATTCAATGATGTTGTAATATGTTACTGGATGCAAAGCATAAAACATTAATTATAAGAATTAATTTCTTTAAAAATCCCTCTAAGGACTAAGAAAGCGTTTGGGGTAATTTGGCATCCGATCTGATTGAATTTGATAAGATCACATCAGATTGGATTTCACGAAAAAAAGTATGTGAATCGGATTACCTTATTTTTTGTTTACTTTAATTTTAATTTCAAAAAATAGTAAAAAGAAAAAAAGGACAAAAAGACAAAAAAATTAGTTAATTATTAATTTAAGGAATAATATACTAATATATTAATTTTGTTAGTAAAAATAATAATATTATAATAAATTTATTCATAATATATTATTTTTAAAGTGATCGGTTCGATTTTTTTAGAATCTGATATCTGAATCGATTGTATTCGAATTTCAATATTTCAAATTCAATCTGATCTGATTAATTGATTCAAAACACAATTATTTTTAATTTGATCATCGCGGTATTTTGGGTTATAACGTCGTTTGTTAAAGTTAAGACATAGACACCAAATTGGAGATGATTGTCACAAGCAGGGATTGAATTCAAAATCTTTGGTATTTATTGTGATAATAATTTTTACTTTGATTTTTATATACTGATAATAATTTTTAATTTGATTATTATACTTTAACACGAACAAACGACATTACAACATAAAAAATATTGTGAGGACCGAATTAAAAATAATTATATGTGTAGAAACTAATTCCAGTTTTTGTTATATATAAAGATCAACCACATATAAAAAAAAATTTAAGTGATTGGTTTAACTTTTTTTCCCCCTTCGTTACTTTGGTAAGTTTAAAGGCGAACATGTTTGATTAACGCCACTGTGAATCACTTCTTAAAGCATAAACATTTGCTTCTTTACACTTGCAAAGGCCAGTCACTAAGAAATTGATTGTAGAAGGTGTTAAACCCTGAACCCTAAACCTTTCACTACATGAAAATTGAGAATTTGCGACAGACACTTTGCGGCGGTTTTAGTCCAACCGCCGCCGGTATTAATCTGCGGCAGTTAGAGCGGCGGTTTATACTAACCACCTCAAACAATAAAACACTGCGACGGTTCTTTATTTGTTTAACGACGGTTTTAGAAAAACAAATATACCGCGTGCTTCGTCCTCACTTCGTCCTCCCTCTCTCACTTTGCTGTCACTCTGTTCCCCAAACCATTCACTTTGTCCTCCCTCTCTCACCCAACGATTCCTCATCACTCTACCGTTGTCCTCCGCCCCATAGGCACTCACCGTCGCTTCATCTCGTCACTTTTAAAGGGGACGATTCTTTAAGCCAATGAAGGTACAGAGAAAGCTTATTGTTGTAAGCTTCCATTCTTCTTCTCTCTCTTTTCGCCTTTTTTTTTGTCTTTCTATTTACTCTTGAATCTTGATTTCTTCCAAATTTCATTCACTCTTGATTGCTGCCCAATTTGAAAACCCTAGATTCTCTTCTCTATCATAACAAATCTGATTCTTTGACAATTTTGAAATAATAGCAATTGAGGATTTTCGTTTTGTTATTTATGATAATTTGGTACCCTTGCATATGCGACCCATCCCTTGCATGGCTTGACTCGGTATGTTACATGCTGCTACAATGGTTATTTTGCTGCCATTTTTTCCAATGATGTCAAGACTGTTGATTTATTTATTTGATTGTGAATCCAGCTCTCTGTTTGATTTGTGTCTTATAATATTAGTTGGAAAATGATACCTATGATGTCAAGACTGTTGATTTATTTATTTGATTGTGAATCCAGCCTTCTCTTTGATTTAGATTAGGTTTATATTTATATGTTTATAAATATATTATTGCAGGTTTAATGTGAAGAATTTCATTTTTCCCATGTTATGCAATTTTTTTTGTAAAGTTATGTAACTGTATGAGTTGGTATTGTTATCAAGGTATTGTTGAGTGTCTCTTATCCATCTCCTTTTCTATATATGCTGCAACTTAATGGGTTGTTCTATGATGAAACATTATTTTTTCCTTTCCAAATTTCATTTTTACTTTCTGATTTTCATTTCCTTTTTAAGCTCCCACTTCGTTGCTTTGAGTTGAAACATTGACAATTTTATGAAATTGCAATGTCTACCTACTTTGGTCGAATTTACTAGGTTGCATTGAACAGGGGGCAGTCTGTTAGATTGAAGGTGGGGGTCAACAAAATGTGGTTTGTTCCCATGGTCAATAAAGCTCCCTGGTTTTTACATGGATGGTTTATTTGTTTCATGAAACCTAAATGAACCCCAGCAATCAACAAAACAAAGTGCAGAGTTTTGTGGTTTCCATATCATTTCCTATTGATGATGCATATTTAATTGTTGGAAAATCATTTATTTCAAATGCTTCTGAGCATTTATCATGTCTGTTGATTTGATTTTTTACCTTATATTTTAAGAGATTTTATTTTCTTTCACTGTTGTGTAGCACTTTTTAATGTTCAGCTTGAAATGTCTTACCCCCTCTTCTTCCCCAGTTTTTCTTTTTTGGCCTAATCAATAACCGTTTAACTACCTTAAGGCTTCTCAAACTGGTTGAGCTCTTAAATACTTTTGATTAATGTCCTGCTCATGTCTGCTTGAAAGATGTTGGTATTTATGATATGCAGAGATTGGGTTCCTTACTACATCATTTAGTTTTCCATGTTCCTAATTGTGCATAGAATTTTATTTTATTTTTTGGTGAATATCTTACCCTCATCCCAGTTGTATTTTCTCTCTTTCTGTCTATCAAAAATTCCCTTTCTATCAAAAAATAGGTACCATCTAAGTAACAACCAGAAGTAGCAAGTCTTACTTCCATAACATGGTGAAGATAGGGACTTGACCACAGATTGCATTCTTCTTGCTACTGCTGCTTTTAATTCCTCAGGAGATAGGGACTTGACCCATTCAGGCTGGTATTTTTTATTGTCCCAGAAAATGTTATGACCTCTAACACAAATGCCATTGTCTTTGGAGAATTTAAGGATGGCATCTGAGATAGTGTAGTTTTCCTTGCCTGGCTTTTTCTCTGTTCTATACCACTTCATCTCATTGGTAAAAGTTGTGTATTTGAATCTTGACACAAACCAATTCTGGTAATCTTTGCTTGTGAGAATATGGTAGTTCATTCCACATGTTCTAACTATTTGCATTTGTTGCTGACAAGTTACAATATAACTAATTAAAAAGTATGAAAATCTTGAACATGATCTTTATCTAGGCCTTGTCTTTCAACACTCCTCTTTGTCGGGGTTAAATATGCATGTATAGTAGTTAGCATTTGCTGCATTTCTTCACAGAGGTAATGAAGTGCAGAAAAAATTTTCTTTGTGAAGCAAAAACAGTATTTGATTATGGTTAAACATGGAAGATAAGGAAAAAGTCGGAATTGTGAGAGATTATTTGTGCTTATTGTGTTGAGTTAAAGAAACAGCAGCTCTAGAATGTTGAAACTTACAACAGTGTTGGTTTGGTTGTCAACTATGACAATTTTAGAGTGCAATTTTAGAGTTAAATTGATTTTGTTCTGTAGTAGAGTTCAAATTCATGTTTAAGTAATATACTGAAAGAGGATAAATTTCCTATGAAGTTCAGTTGGGAAGGTTACTATTGTTATTCATTCATGTTAATTGTTGGTCAAGAATATAAGACATACTTGCCTCTCTGATTGTTCCAGGTTGTTGTGGATTTTACTGCTTCTTGGTTTTTTCAGTATACCTTTTCTATCAAAAAAATCTACATGGTTTTTTCAGAGACAGTTGTGGTTTTGTAGAAAGCAATTGCATACTTGCACTTTAAATTAGTTGTGTAGCTATGTTAGTTTTGATATGTTTCTATTAGATAGTAGTTTATATATATTTTAAAAATAGTATATATTTATCAATTTATGAAGTGGTGTGTTATATTTAAATCAAGATTTAATATTTTGAAGCAATGGATAAGTCATGGATAATGAAGCCACGAAACTCAGTTGAATATGAGCAAGGGGTTAGGGGATTTATTGATTTTGCCTTTGTACATCAATCAGTAAATGGCAAAACAATATGCCCTTGTAAACGATGTGGTTTCAAAGAATGGCAAAGTAGGCATGTGGTGTATGATCACTTAATCTGTACACCATTTCCAACAGGATACACTTTTTGGTCCTATCACGGGGAGTCCAGAACAATAGAAACTAGTAATATCTCACTTAGTAATATTCCAAATGTAGTTCAAGACCCCACTATTGTTGAGGATCCTATTCGGAACATGATCGATGATGCATTTGGAGTTGATAGGCACCTTGCAAATGAAGTACCCGTTGCATCAAATGCGGAGATTGACCGGGATGCAGATGTGATGCCAAATACAGCTCAAGAACAACATGAAGATGAAGAATTCTATGAATTAGCTAGAGATGTAGAACAACCCCTGTACGAATGGTGTACGAAGTATTCAAGATTGTCTTTTTTGGTAAAGTTGCATCATATCAAATGCCTGTGTGGAATGAGCGACTCAAACGAAATTCAAGGACATACAAGCTTCAATCAAGAATCTTGAGATTCAAGTTGGGATACTATCTGAGCAATTGGTTGGAATTGTGCAGAAAAAGATAGAGTTAGTGAGAGAGCAAGAGTCACATGCTTGGGAAATGGCTGAGCAAGAAGAAGAAGTGCTTATAAAAATGGAAAGTGAACGTGACTCAAGTGAAGTGGTGGAGGAAAAACAAAAAGAAAGCGTAGTTGTAGTATTAGATGAAAAACAGAAAAACAAAAAAATAGTGACATGGAAGAGAAGCCAAGGGTGAGGCGTGAAGAGATTCATATGACTGAGACTCAACCTTTGGTGATTAAAGAGATGAGTCCGATGCGAAATGAGTTTTATATACCTCAATAATGGGGAAGCACATATTCCAAATGCCTAATTGTTGGGGCATGGGAACATTTGCTTCCTTATAGTAAATACATGGGACAACTTGTGAAGAAAAGAAAGCGGAAGGAGGATATATTCTTCTTGTCATATAAACCGCCCTAAGAAAAGAGCTCAAATGTCAAGCTAGTGACGTTAAAGAAGCGCTACTTGGGAGGCAACCCAAGCATTTCTCTTCTTGTATTTTTGTTATTTTTCTTCCGTATCTTTCAAGCATAAGTAGTTAATTGAGATGATTGAGTAGTTCCTTGATGTGTAGGCTTGATATTGTGATATAATTGTTTGTAATTGTTGTGCGGGCACATCTAAGGAAAGTGAATCCAAGGAAGGGGAGAAATGACACAAAAGAAGGGTGAAAATGGCCCTGTGTGGGCGCCAGGTGCTACTGTGAGCGCTGAGCGCAAACAGAAAGCAGTTTCAACAGAAAATACTGCACCTTGGGCGCTGAGCATGGATTCCTAGAGCTGAGCGCTAGCCTTCTAAAAAAAAATTTGCACATGCTCATCATTGGTGCAGAAGAAAGGGGGTGCTCTAAACTCTTATTTTTTTTACCCTCCTTAATTGTTAGTTAGTTGTAGGAATAAAATACCCAAACTTGCACATATTGCACAACTTGTGTTGAATGGATTTTTGTGTAGATTCTCTAGTAAGCATATCACTTTTGCTTGGCTGAAATTTCTAACATGATGCATCTTGTACTAGTGAGCATATGATTTCATTGAAACCATTGATCCTTGTGAATTGTTTGTGCCATTTTTTCATGCTATGATTGATGCAATGTTGAATGCATGTATTTTCTCTTACACGTGTTGAATGGATTTTTGTGTAGATTCTCTAGTAAGCATATCACTTTTGCTTGGCTGAAATTTCTAACATGATGCATCTTGTACTAGTGAGCATATGATTTCATTGAAACCATTGATCCTTGTGAATTGTTTGTGCCATTTTTTCATGCTATGATTGATGCAATGTTGAATGCATGGATTTTCTCTTGCACGTGATCATAAACTGTGAGCTTTTGAACCCAAATGCTCTGGCACATTATCCAGATGACTAGATTCCTTTCATGTGCGATTATCCGTCACTTGAATGTTCTCACCTTTTCTTGCCTTGATGCTTGTTACTATCGCATTATTCTTGCATATGCATAAATGATTGAGGCAATAATTCTTTGTTTAAGCTCAGTGCCATAATTGCTATCGTATCATATTGCCATTGTTAAGCCCAATTGAGCCTTGGCCTATTTTTCTTGGAATGATAGCATATTACAAGCCAAAAAGTGAAAAAACCATTTTGTCCCACTACTTTAGCTTAGAGGAATGTTTGGACTTAAGTTTGGGGTTGTTCTCTTGCTTAGGGACAAGCAAGTAAATAAAGTTTGGGGTGAGAATAGGCCACTAAAGATACCTACTAGAAAAAAAATTGAAAAACAAAAAAACTGAAAAAGAAAAAGCCAAAGAGAAAAGGAAACAAATAAAGTATACAAAAGTGAGAAAAAGGCAAAATAGAAAGATGAAAAAGAAAAGAATGAAAAGAGAATGAAACAAGAAGAAACAAAACAAAAGAATAAGAGAAAAAGAGAGTTATAAATAAAATAAAAAGGGAAATAGCACAAATTGTGTGCTATGTGCTTGTGTATTAGCTAAGTAAGGGAAACCCCAAGAGAGTCCACATTACTTGAAGCCAAAGTAGTCTAGCCTATATACTTGATTGTATCCACCCCCACCTTAGCTCCATTACAACCAAATAAAAGACCTCATGATATGTGTCGCATTAACATTTGTGATATGTGCTTAGCATCTTGTCAAGATTAGGATTGGGGAGTGCATGATGATTGGAATTGAGAGCAAATATCACCAAGTGAGGATGTGTGAAGCACTAAATAGAGAGGTTGTAAGGGATTTTCTTGTACATCCAATGGAGCTAATTTTGTAGTATGTTTGATTGTTTTAAATCATGAAGCATGTGATCAATTGGAATTTATGAATGATTGTGCGAGGCTTGTGCATTTTGCAAAAGTGTTAAGGAATTGAAGTCTTGGATGAGTAATGTGTTTCACAAGAGAATTGAACATGAAAATCCATTTCTCAAACCCTTATGTGAATCTAATTGTTTGCTTGAGGACAAGCAAAATCTCTAAGTTTGGGGTTGTGATGAATGTGCAAAATATGTTAGTTTGGAAGTGTAATTAGGAAAGAGTTTGTAAATAATCTTAGAAATCATAGAAAGAGTGATAGGAAAATACATATTTTGATATGAATAAAGTTTAGATTAGAGTTTTGATCCTTTTATATTAAAAATATACTCAAAAGATGTAAAAAAAAATATGCAGGATTGAAGGCCTGGCGCTCAGCTCTGGAACCGGGCGCTCAGCCCAGAAAAAAACGGAAGAAAACAGCAGGTGCAGGCCAAGAACCAGTGCTCAGCACTGGTGTATGGGTGCTCAGCGCCAGGATGCTGCAGAAGAACCAGCGCCCAGCGCTGGTGTGCTGCGCTCAGTGCCAACAGCAGACAGAGACCAGGTTTCGGGCAGTCCTGAAGCGCCTAGCGTTGGGATCAGGACACTCAGCGCTGGGCGATGTGCAGAAACTCTATAAATTCGATTTTGGACAGAGTTGGAAGGATCTTTCACTCATTTTTCACATTTTCTCACTCTGGTTCATCAATTTCTCCCCACTTCCTTGAGGATTCAAGCTTGGGAACAAGACTTGGAGCTTCCATGGAGTCTTCCACACTCTCCTACTCAAGTCCTTCATCTTTTCCTTTTCTATTATGAGTTGCTAGATCAATTAGGTTAGGTTAGGATGATTTCAATTTAAAATTTGATGTAATTGACTTTGATTTCTGATTTCAATTCTATTTCATTCAAATTGAGTAACTGCTTCTATGCTTAATGCTTCTATTGGATTGATCAACTTTGGATTGATGTTAGATTCAATTTCACAATTGGAAAATTGGTTATTGGATTGGAATTGAAGTAGATTACCATTGGAATGTTGATTCTAGGAATAGAACTCTACTCCAATGCATTCTTATGAATCTCATGCTTTATGTTTGTGCTAATGCTTGAATGACCTAAGGAATTAGGCTTCTTAATTAGTACAAAAAGATTATCACCTAAGGAATTAGGGATAAATCTAGGTTAGTGATTCGAATGTCAATTGAATGGAATGAATTGGAATTTAGATTGAATAAAGTTACATCGAGTGAATAATTAGAAGATTCCGACACCTAACCGTTTTTGCCTTGATGAATTCATTCATCAATTGTTTTGTTTCATTCATTGTCTGGATAATTCTAAAATCAAAAATTCATAAAAACTCTTTTACAAACATGACATTCATTGGTTCAAATAGCTATTGCCTAAGCCACGCTGATACTTGATCACAATCCTCGTTGGGAACGATACTTTACTTTCACTTTATTACTTGTACGATTTGGTACACTTGCCAAACCATCAACAGACAGCACCAATAACTCTGCATATTGATGCTCTGGGACCCGGGATAAGGCGTCTGTTGCTCCATTGGACTTGCCCGATCGATACTGGATAGTGTAATCATACCCAATCAGTCTGGCTAGATACATTTGTTGTTCTATGGTTTTCACCACCTGGGACATCAACTCTTTCAAGCTTCTGTGATCTGTCAGTATGGTAAATCGATGGCCGAGAAGATACTGTCTCCATTTCTTGACCGCGGCTGTGATTGCAAAAGATTCCCGCACATATGTTGATGAGTGCAGTAATTTTGGGTAAAAGTGCTTGCTAAAGAACATAATGGGATGCCCCTTTTGGGACAACATAGCTCCTGAAAAGCCTCTGGCTTATCTAGTTTTATAACTAGTAAGACCATGATTTTTGTGCTAAATGTTCGAGTTTAATCACATTTTCGCCCAAATTTGGCTTTAATTGTCCTCGAGCAACATTTTGAGTCTCATAAGTAGTTTTTAGGATATCTTGGTTAATTTTGAGTCAAATAAAGCATTTAATGCTACTTTTATATTTCAGGTTAAAAGTGAAGCTCAAGGAAACTTGGAGAATTGAAGAAAACAAGGAAAATGGAAATTTCAAGGTCTCGCCCATGAGACAATGGCTCGCCTCTCGAGCAGGAACAGGGCATCATTCAGCCTTGTCTCGCGAGGCAGTGCTCGCCTCGCGAGCCAGACGCAGGAAAGCTGAAGACCATTCAGGCTCGCCTCGTGAGAATTCAAATTTGAACTGGAGCCAAACTTAAGATTCACCTCCCTAGCCCTTGTTCGCCTCGCAAGCGCGTGCAGACCCAGCCCTCTATATATAGCTTGTTTTGGAGCAGCTTTTGTAACAGCCTGATTTTAATTATGTTGTTCAACCGGTTAAAATATAATTAATTATATTTTAAACTGAGAGTTAAAAAGTGTTTTTGAATAAAACAAAATCATATTCATAGTCTACTTTATGGTAGAGGGTTACGGTAAAATTTTCGGTTGAAAATTCAGACGAAAGCCGGTACGCGTTTTCACTGCCGGTACAAGTTTATTGTGCATAAAACCTAATTTTGACCCGTGAACGAGATTGTTAGTATTTTTATTATGTTTCCTTCAACTTTGGTTATTTTGAAAATTTTCGTTCAAAAAAAAATATAATATTTTATTCGGGCGAAAACGTCGGAAGAATTACAATCGGAAATGCAACCGGGTACGAAATGGAGCAGAATAAGAGACATAAAAGGCATGAGGTGAGATGAGGGAGTGAGGTGACTCACTAGAGGTATGGCCTAAGCTACCTCCTAAAAAGTGGTCATGATGGACTTTTTGAAATATATCATATTATATTCTAAAAACCTATTTTTCTCTTTCCTCTTCAACCAAACATGTCTTAAAGACAAAACTTGCTCTCCAAGCTCATCCTCTCTCCAAAATTCCGTGCTCCCCTCTCCCTCCTCTATATAACCATCACTCATCTTCATTCTCTCATTTTCTTCCTTCATCTTCATACTTTTCAACTTCTTCCATTTCTTCTTTTTTTTCAAACACTTAAAGCTTCCATTTTATTAGTCTTTTCCACTTGAGTTCTTCATTAAAGTTCTTCCTTATACTAAGGGTAATGCTTTCATATGAATCTTTTTGCAAGTTTCATATTTTATTTCTTAGTTTACTTTATGTGTTCTTTATATGCTTTAAACTTCTAAAATCTCTCTAAAATGATAGAAAACTCCTTTTGAGTTGAAACCACTTTCTATAGTCTTGTATTAACTTATATTTTCACATACTAAGAGGTTGTGTAAAACAAAAATCTCTACCTATCTCTTCCAATGAAGGCCGAATGCTTGCATTTGTGACCTAGGAAGTTTTTGTTTCAACTTTTGGAATATGATCATATGTTTGAGTTTCTAACTATCCATTGATCTTAAATCTATAAATCTTGGAAGTTTTGATAGCTTGTTCCTATGATGGCTGAAAATGTGAATAAGTAAGCCTAGGATACTATGTTTCAACTTTCCAAGTATGATCATGGATTTAGAACTCTTAATACCTTGTGATTCTAAACCTAAGAGTTATTGTTAAACAAAGAATATCTTCCTCATCATCCTATGATGGCCGAAACTTAGTGTTTGGGTGCTAGGGTGTTTGAGTTTTTATTTTTCCAAAATGATCATGGTCTTAAGCTCCATAAGATATTTGGATGCAAAGTCTAAGAGATTGGAAAGTTTAAGGATTTCTAACTTGTTTATTCTATGTTATTAAAGCTAGGATGTATTACTTTCATTTTTCCAAGATGATCATGGACTTGAGCTCCGTAAGATATTTGGATGCTAAGTCTAAGAGATTGGAATGTTTAAGTTTCCATTGTTTTCCAAAATGATCATGGACTTGAGCTCCATAAGATATTTGGATGCTAAGTCTAAGAGATTGGAAAGTTTAAGGATTTCTAACTTGTTTATTATATGTTATTAAGGCTATGATGTATTACTTTCATTTTTCCAAGATGATCTTGGACTTGAGCTCCATAAGATATTTGGATGCTAAGTCTAAGAGATTGGAATGTTTAAGTTTCCATTACTTTCCAAAATGATCATGAACTTGAGCTCCATAAGATATTTGGATGCTAAGTTTAAGAGATTGGAAAGTTTAAAGATTTCTAACCTATTAAATCCTATGAAGGCCGAACCTAGAAGGTTATGGACCTAGGATACTTTGTTCTTATTTTTCCAAAATGATCATGGTTTTGATCTCCTTAATACATATGGATGCTAAACCTAAGAGATTGGAAAGTTTAGTGAATGCTAGCCTATTTTACTAGCCTTGGCTGAATACCCTAAGTTTATAACTTAGTGGGATTTTAATTCAACTTTGTTAAATGATCATTGTTTATGAACTCCTAACACTTAAGGTTCATAAATCCATGAGTTGTATAATTTTCGGGAATCTCTAACCCTAAGAACTAGTCTTGGCCGAACCTATACCTTGTGGTTTAGTGTTCTTATTTGATTTTAACTTGTGATTTTTTGTTCATAACCTTAGACTTCCATCACGGAGGAAACGAGGACGTTCGTGGTATACCTCTTCGAGCATCTAATCTCCTTACCTTCATAGAAGGTAGAGTTAATACTTTGTGGTGTGATGACGAGGAGCTTCGAGTTCGGGAGTTCGGTGATAACCCAGGTGGGGGAAAGAACCAACCTATCATCGGAATGGATAAGTAGTAGATTATATAATAATTGTGTAGGGCGACCTAAACCCTACTAGTAGTCGAGTAATCGACAAGACCAAAATCACATTGAAAACCTTTTCTGAAAAACCAATGGCGATTCGGGGATTGTAGGTTTATCGATATTAGGTTGATTTTATATTCTTGATGGTTGATTTGAGCTTATTACCTTTGTTGAATTGATTTTTGTGCTATGTTGGTGATATTGGAATATTTTGATTGATATTGTGTTATGCATGATCTGCCTGGTTTTTTTTATTATGCTTAGTGGATTTTAAGCAAAGATATATATGTTGTCTACGAGATGATTGTTTTGGGTGTAAGGATAATGATGATTTAGAAGTGCCTAACTTGGGTGATGTATGTTAAAGAGGTGTTATGGCATATAACATGTGTCAAGTTCTAATGGAAGGTTAATGCACTAGGATGTTGTTAAAGCGGGTTGGTGAGATTCAAGTATAGGTGTTGTTGTCCACAACCGTGTATTGGTAATATAATGCACAAGGATAAAAGTGTATTGGTAATATAATACACAAAGACAAAAGTGTATTGGTAATATAATACGCAAGGACATCTGTGTATTGGTAATATAATACACCGTGTATTGGTAATATAATACACGTAAAACACTTCTGTGTATTGGTAATATAATACACCGTGTATTGGTAATAATATACACGTAAAATCAAGAGTTCTCGCGAGACCACTTTCACCTTAACGGGAATGGGGGTGGAACACCTTAACGGGAATGGAGGTGTGCACTAGGTGGAACATCCTAACGGGAATGAGGATGTGCCCCGATGCAAATGAGGGATGGTGACAGGAGTGGTAGTGGCCATGATATCGTAAAGCCATGGTGACAGGATTAGAGAGGTGGTCGTGCTGTCGCGCACGCGTCAAAAAGGACGAGCGGGTTTTAAAAATGTAGTTTAGGGCGACAACTCGGATGTCGTTCTCAAGGACTCTTAAAATGTTATTTTCCAAAAAAATAAGTTTTTTGGGGGGGAGGGGTTTGGATTGAGATGCAATCAAAGAAAACAAAATAATGAAAACAGAGCAATAAAACAAGACAGTTCAAAGAGGTTATCAAATTGCCAAAAACAGATTAATCTATTGCTCTTGATTTCCCAACTATCATAGGTTCATGCAATTTCCAAGCCCTAAGCAGATTCTCATCCCCTCCCGGTTGTAGCAACAATTTACAAACGAAACTACTACTACAGATACATGTCCCTATTCCCGAATTAAACAAACGGGGTTAAGCCCTCATGAACTAAACGAACATGAACGTACACACGCGAATTAAACAAACGCGATTAATTATAGGAACATGATATCACCGGAAATAAATCAACGCAATACAATATACTCCTGAATTAAACAAACAGAAATATAAAGCATGGCATTGAAGAGGGAAAAGCATACAAAACAGGAGAATACAAGAACCTCAAGTATATGGAAATCAATTACAATAGATCAATCCTAGAAACTTAGTTCTCCATAACAAAAACGAAAACACACAGAGAAAAATGTAAAACAGACAAATGGAGAAGCAAAAGTCCCTACAAACAACTGCCTTCCTCACAAGGGCATTTAGTATATCACTCAATCACTCAGTTTGTGTCAGGCTAACAACTTTGCACTCAGTTTCACTTTTCAAGAACACTTCCCAAAAATTTGATTTTCATCTCAAAATGGTTCCCACAGAAAACATGCAAGCAACATCACAAGGTCTTTTATGGGATGTAATGGGGCCTGGCTAAGGGTAGGATATACAAAGGTACTAGGCTGAAGACCCTAGGAACTAAGAGAGCATGAACATTATTTACACTTTGAAATTCCACTCAAGTTCCTTTTCCCATTCATCTTTCCAATTGCCTTGGGTGACTACAGCCTTTTTTATTTTTATCATTTTTACACTTTTCTTCTTTCTTTCTTTCTTTTTTTTTTTTTTTTACATTCATCATTTTTTTTCTACAAGCCTTTGGCTCCAACTTTTTTTATTGTATATTGTTTTTTTTCAATCCCAACAACATATTACACCTTGCAGCCACCCCAAACTTAGTCTCTTGCACCCATTCTAAGATTACATGCTCTCCTAATCCTAAGATCGGGTTAACATGGTTTTCTAGATTTTTGGGCTCATAACATTAGGTTATCAAGAATTAACAGGCTAATAGGCTCAATGGGGCTAACTAGGGAACATGCATTAGGAGTTGGTTATTTTTAGGCTAAGTAGCTATTTACAAAGAAAATGCCTAAATCATTTGAAGCAAACACATAATCATGCAAATCATAAAGAGATTCAAGCAAATTCAGGGAAATGCAACTTGAAAGTGATTTCACACAGTTTAAAACATGTTGGAGGCTCAAAACCTCACCTGGACATTCATGCAAATTGTTTGACAGAGATTATATCCCTAGTGTGTGCTCCCTATCACCCCAAACTTATCATAAGTCATGTCATCATAACAAAATCCCAAAGTTCAGTTTTCAATTTCACATGGGAATCACTTTTCAAAAAAAAATTCAGCCTAGGGGGAATCATCACATATCAATCATGCAAGCAATCTGTGCAACATCAATCAAAATCCATCAAACTTGCCAACAAAAAACTCAACACACAAATATTCCTGAGCTTCTCAAATTATTCAGGAGTTTTATTCAAAGAAAAGGAAAATAAAAAACAAGACAAAACAAAAACTACAACTAGTTCCCTCCCCCACACTTAAAACATGCATTGTCCCCAATGAACAACGAACTATACAATCAGAGTGAGGGAAAGGAAAAGAGTACTCCCTGATCAAGTGCAGTGTATGCGGAAGCTGCCACCTGGGTCCCATTTCTTGTAGTCTAAGGCCAAAGAGGTAGAGTTCATTTCATGGTTCCATTACTTGCAGCCTTGATATATGAGTAAACACTTGACACTTTTGGTGACCGTGCTTGACCGCGCTGTCGCCACGCGCCAAAAAGAACGAGCGATTATAAAATAATGTAGTATAGAGCGACAACTCGGATCGTCTCTCAAGGACTCTTTAGTTGTTGTTATTATTAACAGAAAAAGTTAGAAAAAGTTAGAATTGGGGGTTTTGGATTGAAAACTAAATTAAGAAGCAAAACAGAAAACAAAGCAAGAAAACAGAGCAGTTACCAAATAAGCTAAAGCGATTAACCTACTGCTTTTGGTTTCCTAACTATCATCGATTCATGCAAATTCCTAGCCCTAAGCAGATTCTTATCCCCTCCCGGTTGTAGCAATAATTCACAAGCGGAACCACTATTACAGATATATGTCCCTATTCCCGAATTAAGCAAACGGGGTTAAGCACTTCGTGAACTAAGCGAACACGAAACGTACACACGCGAATTAAGCAAACGCGATTATATATAGGAACATGATATCACCGAGATAAATCAACACAACACAATATACTCCTGAATTAAGCAAACAGAAATATAAAGCATGGCATTGAAAAGAGAAAAGGAAATGAAAACAGGAAATACAAGAACCTCAAGTATGGATAGCAACCGATTACAGTAGATTAATCTAGGAGACTAGTTCTCCATAACAAAAGTAAAACAACTATCTAAACTAAAAGAAAACAAAAGAATAGAAACCAGCTCCGAAACTAGCCAAAACTGGCTAATTCTGACCTCCTCCTCTCAGTTCTGCCTAAGACTACTTATATACACGTTTCTGGAATCCAAGTCCTCGCGAGGCGAAGCACCGCTCGCGAGGCGAATTATGCGAAAGGTCTGCAACTCTTGGTCTTCTCGCGAGGCGAGCATATCCTTCGCGAGGCGAACTCTTCAAATTCCCAACTGTTACGCCCGTGGCCTTCAACATGCCCAAACCGTGATCGTCTCTGACTTTTCCAAGGTAGCATTACTCGCGAGGCGAGTACGGTCTTCGCGGGGCGAGACAGAAAGTTTTGCAATTTCAGGAACAGTCACCTTCTGGTTCCCGGGGCGAACAGACTTCTCGCGGGGCGAAAGACTCCAGATTTATTCCTTTTATTTACCTGAAAACAGAAAATAAAAGTAAATACTTTATTCACTCTAAATCAACTAAATTAACTTAAAAACACTTTACAGACTCAAAATACTACTTAGAGACAATCAAGTCTAATTTGGGTGAAAATGATATAAAATAAGCACAAAGCCAAGGTCTTGACTAGTTATAAAACCGGTCAAACAGAGGCTCGTCAGTGCTCAATGCGGCGGACTCATCACCTTCTCTTGGGTCAAAGACGACCGCTTCATCAACAAAGTCCTCCCAATAGAATTTGGCTTCAATCCCTTGAACTATCCATGGTGCAAAATCCATTTCCTCTGGTGGCTTCGCAGGGGGAGGTGGCAGATAGGTAGGGAGGGCCTCCGGTGCTGATTCATCTTCTGCACGTTTCTCACCCACTGCACTGACAAATTTATCACCTGCTAAACATGCAGCAATCTCAGCACAAACCACACAATGGTTAGCGTTAGTACAACCAGGACATGCAGAAATATCATCAAAGCCAAGAATAAATGGAAAATTAGAAAACAAGTCCTCATGGGTGTCCTCAATAGTCTCGGAAAGCAGCTCTATGTGGAAAACGGAGTGCTCTTCCACTTTGGATGCTTCATAGCATCAAAGATGTTAAACTTTGCAACTATATCTCCAAACTTCATAGACATGGTCCCATCATCAACATCAATGTTAGTCTTAGTGTCTTCATGAATGGTCGTCCCAGGATGATTGGTGATTTCTTGGAATGTGTCTCTCCCGCCATGTCCAGGATGTAGAAGTCATTGGGAAGATCAAATCATCAACTTGCACTAGCACGTCTTCTACCATTCCCATGGGCGGAAGGCACGTCCTGTTGGCCAACCGAATGGTGAGACCTGTATACTTCAAGGGACCAAGATCAAGGTTGTTAAAGATGGAGGTAGGCATGACATTGATAGAGGCTCCCAAATCCAGCATGCAATTTTCAAACTTCCTGTCTCCAATAGTGCATGGAATAGTAAATACGCCTGGATCCTTGCACTTCTGTGGTAATGCCTGAGTAGGGGCTATAACAGCAACTCTTTCTGGCTTAGACTGGATAAGAGCTGAGACATTTCTCCCCAAATCAACCCTCTCATTATTCTTCATCTTCCTCTTGTTGGTGCATAGATCCTTCAGGAATTTGTCATACTTGGGCACTTGCTTGATCACATCCAACAGTGGGATATTAACACCTACCTTTCTTAAAACATCAAGAATTTCCTTCTCCTTGTCTTCATCACCACTCTTCAAATTTTTCTGTAATCTGTGTGGGAATGGGATTGGTGGTCTGTATACCTTCTCAACTTCAACCTCAACAATAGGCTCAGGAGTTACCCCAACAGTTGCTTCATCTTTTTCAGAGATGGCCTCAACAACTTTTCCAGATCTCAGAGATATGGCACTCACATTAGGGTTGGAGGCATTAGGATTTATCACTTTGGTTGTCTTTGGCAGTGGGTTGTTCTTTGAGCTTGCTTTATGTTATTTATGTCTGTGGCCATCTGTCCAATCTGTGTCCTCAAATCTTGAATGCTAGCACTTGTTTGTGCCTGGAACTGTCCCATTTGCTGCTGGAAAAGTGTAGTCATTTGTGCATTCATTTGTGAAGTCAATTGCTTGAACATGTCCTCCAATGAAGGTCCAGAAGGTGCAGAGGTGGTCACTTGAGGAGGATTCTGAGGTGCCATCGGTTGTTGTTGGGATGAGTTCCCATACCGCAGATTAGGATGATTACTCCAGCTGGGATGGTACCTATTTGTTGAGAGGTCTGGAGTGCTGTACCGATTCTGACTGTTTCCTTGACTATATGGATTAACTGCATAAGCTTGAGATACTTCACTGACAAACTCTTCCCTCTGGATGGGGCATGGATCATGTGGGTGCTCAGGTGAATTGCAGATGCTACATAACCTTGCAGGCTGAACTCTGTCTATTGCCAATTGCCTTACAAAAGAAGTCAGCTCATCCAATCTATTCTCAATGGCGGCCTGGTTGGAAGATGACCTATGAATCTCATGCACACCTCTTGTTTCAACTGAATTTCTTCTGGTAGTGAACTGTTGGGAATTCAATGACATATTCTCAATGAGTTGCTTGGCAGCAGCTGGGGTCTTATCAACTAATGCTCCCCCACTAGCAGCATCCAAAAGATTCCTATCCATCGGCAGCAATCCTTCATAAAAGTACTGGATCAGGAGTTGTTCAGAAATTTGATGCTGGGGGCAACTGGATACCAAATGCTTGAACCTTTCCCAATATTCAGCTAGCGATTCATTCCCTTGCCTGATGCCACATATTTCTTTTCTTATTGAAGCAGCTCTTGAAGCAGGAAAGTATCTTTCCAGAAAAACCCTCTTCAAATCATTCCAAGTGGTGATGGAGTTGGGCTCAAGATACAATAGCCAATCTTTGCAGCTCCCGGAGTGAAAACGGAAAAGCCTTGACTTGATACTATCCTCAGTGACTCCCTCTGATCTCGAGGTTGTGGAGCATACAACTTGGAATTCCTTCAAGTGCTTGTGTGGATCCTCACCTGCAAGACCATTAAACTTGGGCAACAAGTGAATAAAACCAGATTTCAGTTCAAAAGGAGTATCAGCACCAGGATATGAAATACACAATCCATTATAGTTGACATCAGGGGCAGCAAGCTGTCTTAATGTCCTCTGGTCTCCCATGTTTTCGAAAACAGTTTTGAAATTGGAATCACTACTAGTGCTGGCCCGAAATTCTCTACGGAGTGTGTGCAGTGTTCTTTCAATTTCCGGGTCAAAATCACACAGTTCAGGACAATTAGACCTAGTAGCCAGACCAATTCAAAACAAAAACAGAAAATAAAAGAAAGAAAAGAAAATAAAAAAAAATGCGAAAAATAACAAATCAGAGTCCCCGGCAACGGCGCCAATTTTTGGTCGCGCTATCGCGCACGCACCAAAAAGGACGAGCGGGTTTTAAAAATGTAGTTTAGGGCGACAACTCAGATGTCGTTCTCAAGGACTCTTAAAATGTTATTTTCCACAAAAATAAGTTTTTTGGGTGGGTTTGGATTGAGATGCAATCAAAGAAAACAAAATAATGAAAACAGAGCAATAAAACAAGACAGTTCAAAGAGGTTATCAAATTGCCAAAAACAGATTAATCTATTGCTCTTGATTTCCCAACTATCATCGGTTCATGCAATTTCCAAGCCCTAAGCAGATTCTCATCCCCTCCCGGTTGTAGCAACAATTTACAAACGAAACTACTACTACAGATACATGTCCCTATTCCCGAATTAAACAAACGGGGTTAAGCCCTCATGAACTAAACGAACATGAACGTACACACGCGAATTAAACAAACGCGATTAATTATAAGAACATGATATCACCGGAAATAAATCAACGCAATACAATATACTCATGAATTAAACAAACAGAAATATAAAGCATGGCATTGAAGAGGGAAAAGCATACAAAACAGGAGAATACAAGAACCTCAAGTATATGGAAATCAATTACAATAGATCAATCCTAGAAACTTAGTTCTCCATAACAAAAACGAAAACACACAGAGAAAAATGTAAAACAGACAAATGGAGAAGCAAAAGTCCCTACAAACTGTTCAGAACATCAATTTATACTAGTCAGAAATTAAGCCTATTCGCGAGGCGAAGCCTCTCTCGCGAGGCGATTCTTGCGAACAGTCTGCAACCTTTGGTATTCTCGCGAGGCGAACAATCCTTCGCGAGGCGAGGAACTGAAGAGTCTTCTTGTTACGCCCGTTATGAACATCAGGGGCCAACCGTGATGCTTTCTGACTTCCAGGCTCGCGAGGCGAATGTATGCTCGCGAGGCGAGACTCTTCATCTTCAAAACTGCCACGGCCGTGACCTTCAACACGGGCAAGCCGTGATCGTCTCTGACTTTTCAGTGTTGCAAGACTCGCGGGGCGAGACCTTCTTCGCGGGGCGAGACCAGAGACCTTGCATTTTCTTGGAACAGTCAGGCTTCGGGGTCGCGTGGCGAGTATAGCTTTTGCGGGGCGAATCCCCTGTTTCTTTATTCTCTTGCCTTCCAACTTAACTTGAAAACAAAGACACAACTATAAGTGTATTATTTGACTCAAAACTAGCTAAATTAACCTAAAACTACTCTAGAGACTCAAAACCTTGCTTGAGGACAATCTAATATAATTTGGGTGAAAATACGATATAATTTGCACAAAACCCTGGTCATACTAGCCATAAAACTAGATGAGCCAGAGGCTTATCAAGAGGTTACGTTAAAATAAATTGTCAGATTGCCCGAGAGTAAGGGTAGAGGATGGTATATATTAACTTGACGATGATTCGTTAGTTATGTGTGTTGATTGTCTGTGACAATTACTGTATAATTTACTATGACTCTTTTCCGCCTTTTGATGATAGAACTGTTTCTTATCCCCTGTATATTTCTGTATGTTGTATTTTATCTCCTTGTGGAATTGTACGAGAAGACCCCGTGGATGAGCGTAACCAGGAGGCTTTGGATGGAACTCCCTACGAACCGGAGGCTGGAGGACGAGCTCTGACTCATGGTGATTAGGGTCTAGTTAGTTATGGCTAGTGCGTCTCGTGAGGCGTATTTTTATTATCTTTTCCGGTGTTTAACTTTTTGTCTAAGTATATGCTTGTGAGGGATCCTACTGATAGGATATCCTCAACAGTGTTTTGTAATATGCATAATATACTTATATTATGATATGCCATTCTATATGAAGTTGTAGACTTTATAAGTTAAGTTTTTAATTTTTACGTATTTTCACGTTAAGCGTGTGATTAAGTAATTAAATAATGAGGTTTTAATCTAATGACACAAAGAGGCACATCGGGGTGTCTCAGCTTTCATATACCAGTTTTTAGACCTAATCCTAGATTTCTTGGAGCTGCGTCACCCTTAATGTTTTAGGATTATTTTCTGTTTTCTTTTCATTTATTTTGTTATGAACGTGATGAGGAGTTAATCCTCTTTTCTGAGGGATCGATGAAGCCGCTCATGACGGCATAGTTCAATGTGATGTTTTTCTTATTCCTAATCTCAATTCTTCTTTTCTAATTCTGAATTGTTTGTGTTAATCAAAAGGATCCTTGGTTAACTTGTCAGTGTGATGAGACTAGGTAGGTGATTCACGCTTAGGACTTGAATTAGGAACACCAATTGATTATTGCATTGGTAGTGGGTAGGAGATTGGTGCAACCATATAGGGAACAAGAACTTAATAGAATCTAACTGTAGGTTATGAGACTTGGTAGGTGATTAATTTATAAGTTTAGATACATCCTTTAGAGCATTGGTAGTGTCTTTAGGAGAAATTGGGGGTTCCGGTTGACAATGAAATTGAACATAGGGAATAGAAGATCATCACTTGCGTAGCTTGCTTAATTGGGTAAGTGAATTCGTGAACTTAGATCTTACTATCATAATCTAGATAATTGATTAGATAACATCTTTTATTTTGATCTAATTTAGATAATTGATATTTGTTTTAGATAATATATTTTATCCCAACAACTTTCTTTCTCCTCTTTGACTTAGTCAATTATTAGTTGTCTTCTTCAAATCTAGGCAAATTGGTCACCCAATCCTTGTGTTCAATACTCGGTAAATTACTTGTCGTTTTTATTACTACTTGCTTCGATCCGTTACACTTGCCGGAGCCCATCAGCTCCCATGCCTACCCCTAAAGCATTGGTTTCCAAGACAAAGGGTAATGAGAAATCTAGGAGCAATAATATCGGGGCTTGACTCACTGCAGCTTTTCAGTATTTCAAAGGCAAACTGAGCTTCAAGAGACCACTTGAATTTATCCTTTTTGAGAAGCTGTGTTAGAGGGGCAGCAATCGTTGCGTAGCCCTTGATGAAGCGGTGATAGAACCTCGTTAATCCCAGAAACCCTCTCAAAGCTTTAAGAGACTGGGGAATCAGCCATTGTTGGACTGCTTGGACCTTGGCCTGAACTGGCTCAACTCCCTGTTCTGAGACTATGTGGCCTAAATACTCCACCTGCCTCTGAGCAGATGAACACTTGGACATTTTCAGGAAAAATTGACTTCCCTGCAGGAAATGAAAAGCTTTTTCCAAATGTAACAAGTGCTCATCAAATGATTTACTATAGATTAATATATCATCAAAAATACAATGATAAATTTTCACAAGAAGGGTTTGAAGATACCGTTCATTGTGGCTTGGAAAGTTGAGGGTGCATTGCAGAGACCGAAAGGCATCACTCTGAACTCGTAATGCCCTTGGTGCGTCTGGAATGCCGTCTTGCTAACATCAGCCTTTGTCATTATAATTTTATGATACCCTTGTAATAAGTCCAGCTTAGAGAACCAGCTGGCTCCCCCCAGCTCGTCCAATAGCTCATCCACGATGGAGATCGGAAATCGATCCTTCACTGTAATCACGTTCAAAGCTCTGTAGTTGATGCAAAACCTCCAAGTCTCATATTTCTTCTTAACCAGAAGGACAGGAGAAGAGAAGGGACTTGTACTAGGGCGAATGATACCATTTACCAGCATCTCCTCAACTTGATTTTCAATTTCCTGCTTATGGAAGTAAGGGTAGTGATAGGGTCGCACATTCACAGGTTTGGAATTTGGGAGCTGATGAATGGTGTGTTGGATATTTCTAGGTGGTGGTAGGGATGATGGTTTCTGGAATAGGTGGGTGAATTTTTGGATTAGGGTTGCGATTTCTAGGTTGGTAGATAAAGGGTCAGATGTTTGGGTTGAAGGGGGCTCTATGGGTACAACCCGTATGTGGTAGAAGGCACCAGCAACATCAGTCTGGATATTGCGACGCAACTGGTGGGCTAACACCATATTGAGCCCATTATCGCTACTCCCCTTGAGTTCAATCAAACGGCCCGCTTGTACAAATTTCATAGTAAGGTCATTGTAATCAGTAGGTATGGGCCCTAAGGATTTCATCCATTGGACTCCCAACACTAACTCCGCACCACTCAAGGGTAAAACATGCAAGTCAACAATAAAAATATGGTTCTGTACATGAACGGAAACTGCTAGACATAATTGATGGCATTCAATTTCATTTCCATTCCCAACCATAACTTTGAGAGAATTAATTAGTGGGTTGGGCTTTGAGGCCCAGTGACTTTACTAACCTTTCCTGGACAAAGTTGTGAGTGCTGCCTCCATCTATAAGGATGACAACTTGTTGGTTTGCAATTCGGCCCATTAAGCGAAGTGTCTCAGGATCAAGGTGGCCTGAAAGTGCATGGAAACTTATTTGGGCTTGGATGTGTCCATTGGGCTCTGAATCCGGCTCCATTGGGGAATCTTCTGGAGACTCCATCACTGATATGCTCCCTGTAACATCATCATCTTCTTCAGCAATCAACAAGAAGAACTTCAATGCACACTTATGGCCGCGGCTCCATTTCTCATCGCAATTGAAGCATAGACCTTTCTCACGGTGCGCTGCCATCTCGGTTGGGGTAAGGTGTTTAAAATGAGGCGGAGGTGGGGGTAAAAGGGCTAAGGGTAGTTTGTGGTTGTTTCCGGGTTGGTATTGGGTTTGAGGAGGGTTGTGTAAGAGGCCATTGCCGTGGAAGGGACGACAGCCATCGTTGATTTTCTCTTCTTAGAGGCGGGCTAGGGCGACAACTTGAATCAGCGACATCGGTTGTAATGCATGTACTTCACGGCGGATGTCCGCTGATAACCCCGAGATAAAGCAGCTTAACAGGAAGCTTGGAGGCAGGCCAACAATCCTGTTAGCTAGGGTTTCAAATTCAGAGAGATAATCATTCATGGATCCCTTTTGGGTGAGCTTGAACAGGGTGCCTTTGGGGTCCTCATACTGGGATGGAGCGAAACGTGCTTCGAGAGCCTGGAGAAGGCCGAGCCAAGAGGTGATTTGTCCATTACGAGACATCCACAGGAACCACCCCAAAGCTGGACCTTCCATGTAGAAAAAAGCAACGGTCAGGCGTTCAGACTCGGGGGTTTCATGGTACTCAAAGAACTGGTTAATCTTGAAACAGCCCATTGGATTGGTGCCGTCAAACCGAGGCACGTCGAGCTTCATGCGGTGGGGTTTAGTGGCAAAGGTTTTGTTGGTGTGGGGTGTGGGGGATCCGGTGGGGGAGTGTGGTTGTTCTAGGTTGCCTATTTTGTCAAGGATCTCGTCAATTTTGGTGGCCATTTGGTTTTGGGTATCAGTGAGGGTAATCTGGTTCTGGGTTAGTTTGGATATAGCATCTTCAATACGGTCCATATTGTTCTTGGAGCATGTGTTATCAGCCATGGAAGCAGCTCAACGAGAGCACCAAAATGTTAGGAATGGAAATGTATAATAAGAAATGTTCCTAGAATTCAAGGACTAGAAGGCCTCCTGAGAAAAAGTGACGAGGATTTTGAAATTTTTCTATTTCCTTGCTTCATTTTCAACGGAATACATCACCATATATAGTGTAGATTTAGATTCTAATAGAAAAGGAAATAATAACATAATATAAAAGGGCAGAGTGCAATCTAGCACCTAAATCCCTGAGATCACTCTAACCTCTACTAGTATGCCAACAAGGCATTTCTTTAACCTAATAATTGAGTCATTTTACTTAATATAGTTCTGTAAATATTTTGGTGGATTGGTCTTCCTCTTGGGCCTTTTACTATTGTCAGTAACTTTGAGGTTGTGGTTGGCCCATAACGCCTTCTTCAGCCCTTTCATCAGTAGAGGCCCGTATCCTATCAACCTCACTTCCTTAATGTTATTTGCTTCTTTATCAAGTAATAGTTTACCCACCAAACAAGTGCAACCAAGTTAAGTAAACTGTTTGATTAAACGCTGCAACCAAATTCAGAAACTTTGCTGGGTATGAGTGTGTATGTTAAGCAGGCCGTGGGTGTTTCCGTCGAAATTGGACGGAACCAATAACACCAAGGCTCAATTAGCACTATGGCCTCCTACCTCGTAAACATCAAGGACCAAATTACGTTTAAGGTTGTTGAGAGACAGAGGGACCATCCTACTTTTATCAGGTTACAAACACTAAAAAATAAAAATTAATGATACCTATGTCAACCCAAATTTTCTTTCTCTTGAAGTTAGTTGAGCTTGTGAACAAATTTGGGTGTTTGCCTGTACGTAGTCACAAAAAGCATGAAGTGGATCATGTTGCCATGTGTCTGTCACCTGAAAGGCCACCCGCAAGCTTATAATATTTAATTCAATAAGAAATTGCCATTAATATTCAATTCAATATAATATAAATAAAAAGGACTACTAGGTAGTTATTAATAATCTTAAAGAAACTTGAGACATTAGAACTTTACAAACAATTCTCACTTAGGTAATCCTCCGCACCCACTCCTCAACATGCTATATCCTTTTCCATAAGTCCTATTTGACACTCAAACCCACAGGATAGATACACTTATATTCCTATTCCTATATATTCTACCTAGCTCTTGTCCAAAAAAAATAAATTCTACCTAGCTAGCAAACATCCCCAAAGTGAACAATCCCTCGTATATAGTTAAAGTAAAAGTAGTGCAAGCAGTTAATTAGTCACAAAGAAACCTCCAATTGCAGTCATTTCAGCTCACCAAATTAGATTGCTTAGGTTAAACTAAGCACGCCAAGAAAACACACAAAGACTACCACTCCATATATATATATATATATATATATATATATATATATAAAACATAACATAACACAAATATTACCCTTCACACTAACCAAGCCCATGCATTTCCACATTCCCTATCATTCCAACCCCATGACCAAGACTAGCACTAGCAACCTCAACCTCTCCTCTGGCCACCTTTGCACCAAAAACTTCTTTTCCAGCAGCCCCTTTCTCCTACAAGACATCCAAATTTTGGAGATTTTCATTGCAGTTATAGTCTTTATAGTAATTCATTCTCTTAGGCAAAAGAAACATCATGGCCTACCCGTTTGGCCTGTCCTTGGAATGTTACCTTCTTTGGTCACAGGAGTCAAAACCAACACATATGAATGGCTCACTGATGTACTTAATAGGCAAAATGGAACATTCATATTCAAAGGGCCTTGGTTTAGCAGCCTCAACAGCATTGTCACCTCTGATCCCCGCAACCTAGAGCATCTCCTCAAAACCAAGTTCACTGTCTTCCCTAAAGGAAGTTACTTCAGGGACACGGTTAGAGACTTACTTGGAGATGGCATATTCAATGCAGACAATGAGACATGGCAAAAACAAAGAAAAACAGCAAGCATGGAATTCCATTCAACAAAGTTCCGGCAATTAACAACAGATTCTCTATATGAACTTGTCCACTCAAGGCTCTTACCTGTCTTAGAATCATGTGTTAAGAAATCTTCTGCCACAGACCTTCAAGACATCTTGTTAAGGCTAACTTTTGATAATGTATGCATGATAGCCTTTGGTGTTGATCCAGGTTGTTTAAGCCTAGAATTGCCAGAGATACCATTTGCCAAAGCCTTTGAGGATGCAACAGAAGCCACAGTGTTTCGTTTTGTTACCCCCATGTGCATGTGGAAGGCCATGAGTTTTCTCAACATTGGGATGGAAAAAAGGTTGAAAAAATCAATAAAAAGGGTTGATGAATTTGCTGAGAATGTTATTCGAAATAGAAAGAAGGAACTGTCTTTGCACTGTGAGGATAAGAAGCAAAGGTCAGACTTGTTAACTGTGTTTATGAAGCTGAAGGATGAGAATGGACAAGCATATTCAGATAAGTTCTTGAGGGATATATGTGTGAACTTCATATTAGCAGGGAGGGACACTTCTTCTGTAGCTTTGAGCTGGTTTTTCTGGTTGCTTGATCAGAATCCTGCAGTGGAGGAGAGAATATTGGAAGAGATATGCAGGGTAGTTAATCAGAGGGAAGACATGAAGAAGGAAGAATTTGGAAACTCTTTGACATTTAGGCCTGAGGAGATCAAGAAGATGGAGTACTTGCATGCTGCTCTATCTGAAGCACTGAGATTATACCCTTCTGTGCCAGTGGATCACAAGGAGGTATGTAACTGTTCTACTTTTTTAGTACTCATGTTGCTTTTCCTTTCTAAAGTTGATATGTTTTACTATAATTCCTTTTTGATTATTGATTTCTATATTAGGATCATAAAGAGTCGTTTAAAGATATATCTTTTGGTTGTTTTTTTAATTCTTTTGTGAAATAAATTTCTTCTTCTCACTGCATGTTCATTGATACTATTCCTCCAACCGAGTGACATGAGTTTTCATTAATTCTCCAAACTGACATCTATGCATTACAGAGTTACAAGTATTATTCGGTCAACCTTTTGTTTACCTAACAAGCATACTCTTTTTGGCGGACCTCTCATGAAAATTAGGCAGAGCACAGATGGCCAACAGTGATAAAATATTAATACATTTAAACAAAGAAAATTACAAGGTACAAACCAACAATTACATCGAATAACAACACACATAGACCCTAACTCTATAGGAGGGTGCTCATAAACTATCAGCTGAGTGCTATGCATAAGGCTCATATTAGCTAGGAAATCGGCACTTCCGTTGGTTTCCCTACATATACATTTTTGGTATTTGACAAGTATCCTGACAGACAAATTAAAGGTGTGAGACTGACTCTCAAGTCGAAAGTAGTGGTTAAGTAAAACCTTCCACAAAGTGACAACTCGTAAATGACTAATTCCCTATAAATATATATGGCCAACTTTCACTTCCCAATCCGGCTGCATCAAGCATATGATTCGCCCTCAAGAGTCAAGACCTCCCAACAAGCTCCGGGCAAAATCAAGTTGTAGTTCCACCCTTCTATATCCCAATCTCCAAGCCAAAAGCAACCCCTCAAAAGTACCTCAGAGCTCAGCAATGTAAGCCCCAAATCATGAGGAAAACCACCCTACTAGTTCCCATCTTCAACGCGGATGAGGCCACCACAACCAACAGCTCAAAAACACCCTTTGCAAGCACCATCTGCATTTAATCGAACCCAGCCAAATCTAGGAGGCTGCCACTTCTCGTTGACATACTCTTTAACCCCACCACCATGCACATGGGGTTTCCTGTCCCAAGCACTCGTATAATTTAACAATTTGCAGATGTCTAATAAAAGACTCATCATAAATGCTACAATTTCTTCACTTCCACATCCCCATGCACGTAGTTTCCCAAACTGATGCCAATCGAAACTGGTCATTCAAACTGAACTCCTTTCGAAGGTTATACATATATTCCACTGCCTCAAAGTATCATTAAAAAAATATGCTTCCATAATTTGGTATAGAATTGTGTTATTTGAACACAAATTTTAGATCTGAGTATGTGATACTATATGTGTTCCTTTTTATCTCTCACTTATTTTTTATCATCTTTATATACACGTATTTCGAAAATACATCCAAAAACAAAAGCGACACTATATGGTATCCTCAACTTTGTGTTCAAAAAATATTCCTCTTTAGTTTAACCAAGTGCACCCATACAACGTTCCCAAGAGGACAATCACGTAGAACATGTACATATCTTCCACCAAAGAAGGTCAAAATTGATGGAAGGGACTTCTCATACCTTTATTTTTTGGATCCTCTTCTTTTATTCTTTCATATTTTCTCTCACGTTATAAAAGAGAAATATACAAAATCAAATTTACTTTTGTTTGTTAGGCTTCTTTTAAATTTGATTTTATCTTTGTCCCTCGTAACATACCGGAAACATGAGATAATAAAAAAGAGGTATCCAAATCCTTAAAAAAAAAATTTATTACTCATTTAAATTTTATTTAACACTTTATTTTTAATTCTTTACAGTATATGGTTGAAACACAAAGAATAATTTTAAGTTGTTGGATATCTAGATTCTAGAAGTACACTTATGACTCAAATTTGACCAAGAACAAGAATGTAGGACAAGTTTTATTGGAAGCAAAGTCAAACACCTGCATGGTAATAAATGAAACGAAAGATCACACAATTCAAAGTCGTATTGAATATGCATCTAGGGACTCGAGGGTCAACTCAACTGTTAATGGATTTTCAATTATGATATTGCAGGTAGTTGAAGATGATACTTTCCCAGATGGAACAGTGCTAAAGAAGGGAACGAAAGTGATCTATGCAATTTATGCAATGGGACGAATGGAAAGCATATGGGGTGAAGACTGCAAGGAGTTCAAGCCAGAAAGATGGCTAAGAGATGGGCGCTTCATGAGTGAGTCTGCATACAAATTCACTGCCTTCAATGGAGGACCTCGATTGTGCTTAGGCAAAAATTTTGCATATTACCAGATGAAATATGTTGCTGCAAGCATCATATACAGCTACCATGTGAAGGTTGTGGAGAACCACCCTGTGGTGCCAAAGCTTGCCTTAACTATGTACATGAAGCATGGAATGAAAGTTAACCTTTACAAGAGGGATGCTGCAGAATTTCAAAAATACTTTCAAGATTGGTTAATATGAATTAATAATGATGGTGCTGACCAATTATGGCCACACTTTTATTTTTATTTTTTTGTTTCTTAATAGGAACGTACGTTAAGCTCATTATTTGAGATGCATGTAAGTAAAAGAGTGATCAAGAAAAAGGAATGAATGCAGTCCTATCTAGGAAGCTAAACCTAAATAATGTAAATCATGTGGATTATTGTGGTTGATTATGCTGTTGATTGGATATTAATTTGGAACTACATGTTAACCCGTGAGTTGCACGGGTGGAATTTAATATATACAAGTCTAAATAATTCTAGCAGTAAAAGGTAAATTATTTAAGATATATTTTATTTGGACTTTTCATCATGTTACCGTAATAAGTTTGATAATTTTGCATCCTAAAAAAAATGATAATTTTGCAAGACTCGTATCAACCTAGAATGGTTGTTGAATTCATTTCTCTAAAAATTGTGTGTTTCCTTTCCTTTAGATCTTCCTTCTCTGTAGTGGCTGTAACAATATCATAATTCAATCCATAAGCATGAGCCAACATACAGAAACACCCTTATATATTCTCAAATGACAGCGCATTACAAATTGACAATCAAATATAATATGAAATATCCTTTAAGAAGGAACCTTATCTTCTCGGCATTGGAAAGTTTTTTGATTTTCTACTACTTGTGTCTCAAATCATTGTGTAAGTTATTGGATATGTAGCAAGAGTCTCATGTGAGATTAGGAAATGGAAAATAAAGATTTGTTGGACAAATTTGATTTACCTATGGAATGTTTAAGCAATGAATAGAGCAAGGAAACCAAATGAACCCATATCGTGCAAAAATTGAAGCTCCCTCTTATCACACTAATGGTCTTTCATTAAGTTGGTTGAGACTTTGTTCTCCTTTATCTGTGGCAAAGTTAGATACTCATGGGTACATGTAATCCTATATGCATTATGATGGAGGAGATTAGATGTTGTGAAAAGCCATGGTTTGATGGACAAACCAAAGACAAAGACGAGATCAAAATGACCATGTTTTAGCTTTTAAAAGAACCCACAACAAAGGTAATCAATTTTGAAAATTCAAATAATGCAGAGTGTAGTGTCTTTCTAATAACACCAAATATTATACAAAAAGAATCATCCTTCATAGTATAAGCAACCTATCAACATAATTATTTTTATAAAAAAAACTATTTATGGTTTTGACAATACACAATCAAAGAATCTTAAAATTTTAAGAGATAGTGTCAATGTCAGTGCATGTCTCCATCACTTCTTAATGGACACAAAAGAAAAGCAACCAACCGAAATGAAAAAAAAAAAAAAGTCAAAGATAATAATAGGCAAAGAGAAAGAATTTAAATTTGAATTATGAGGTTTTTAAATAGCGAAGAATAAAATGAAAAAGCTATTCCCCGTAATAAATTCTCCATAAGATTCATAAGAGGGTATAAAATGCACAAAAATACATTGAACACATCCTAGGAAAGGAAATTATTTCTCATCCAGAGATAACTTGAGATATCACTATATAATGTGAAGCAATTAAAAGCTTACATGTTTTGTTAAAACATTGAATCCATCCATCTCAATCAGTATCTAATGCAAGTGTTGTTCCCTTTTAGCATCTCCTTTGTAATCTTAACAAATTCCTGTAGGTTGAGAGGTAACTACCCATCAGGGCAACCAAAGAAGCAAATAAAACTCATTCAGTAAGAATGCTGAATGAAAAGTTTAAAAAGTCAAAATACTGACTTGTTCTTTGATGATGGTATCCCCAACTTATACATTATCTTCACTGAAGAATCCATAAATGGATCCACACCATAAAGGATTTTGCAAGGTATTCCTCGATATTCCCCCACAAGCAACTTGAGTTTCCATTATATAACAGAGTTTGAGTATGTGCATTTTAAACACTAATGTAAGCAATTCAAATGGAAATAATTTTTACAATAATAGCTAAAGAGAAATAATTAAAATGTGACTCTCGAGGTTTTCAAATAGTTTTAAAGAAGATGTTGGCAATGGAGATAATAGGTCAATCGCATATTAATTTTTCTCAAACAACAATATGTAACTGTTGTTTTATATAATCCAAGCCACATAATGTTACCTTTCATCACCATGAATAGAGCTTGATGAATGAGATGCAGAAAATGAGAGAACATCAGAGGAAAACTTGAGTATTAGAAGAATGTAAATTCTCATTCATAGATAAAATTAGTGGGTACAAAGGTATATATATATACATGTGCAAACAGAAAAAGAAAAAAACTAACTCTGCACTAAGCTAACTGCTAAGCTAACTTAACTAACTAACTTGCTAATTAATTAACTAAACCCTTTTAGTTAACACCCCCCTTCAAGCTGGAGTGAATGTCAATCATTCCAAGCTTGGATTGAAGTGTTGTGAAGGCGCCAGGATGCAGTGGTTTAGTGAGAATGTCTGCAATTTGCTTTTCAGTGGAGATGGGAAGAAGGTGTCTGACTCCTGCTAGCACCTTGTCATGGACCAAGTGGCAGTCAAGCTCAATGTGTTTAGTGCGTTCGTGAAATACCGGATTAGCAGCTATATGTAGGGCAGATTGGTTGTCACAGTAAATGGCAACTGGTTTTGGATGAGGAATATGTAGATCTTGTAGAAGATAGAGTAACCATTGAGCCTCACAGGTTCCTTGAGCCAATGCCCGATACTCAGCTTCAGCAGAGGAGCGTGAGATGACATTCTGTTTCTTGCTCTTCCATGATATAGGAGCATTTCCAAAGAAGAAACAGAACCCTGTGATGGAGCGCCTAGAGTCGAGGCAAGCCCCCCAGTCAGAGTCAGTGAAACCTCTGAGATAAAGATCAGATGTTGAGGGGAAGAATACACCAGAACCTGGAGCCTTTTTGAGGTATCGAATGACTCGAAAGCTGCTTGTTGATGGATGTCTACGTGGGAGAGTCAAGGAATTGACTCAATCTACTCACCTTTGCATAACAGATATCGGGGCGTGTGTGGGTTAAGTAGAGCAGTTTTCCAATGAGGCGTCTGTAATGAGAAGAATCTGAAAGTTGATTGCCTATTTCCTTGCTTAGCTTGAGTTTTGGGTCCATAGGAGTGGAGCAAGGCTTGCATCCCAAGAGACCTGTGTGTTGTAGCAAGTCTAATGAGTATTGTCTCTGATAGAGTGAGATACCTAAGTTGGATCTTGCTACTTCAAATCCCGAAAAATACTTCAAATCTCCAATGTCCTTGATGCTTTGAATTTCTGGTCCAAAGAAGACTTTGATGGCATTAATTTGATAAGGTTGTTGCCTGTGACGACCAGATCATCCACATAAACTAAGATAGCTGTGAAGCCCTTGGAATCTTTCTTTGTGAACAAAGAGTAATCAGCTTTAGATTGCACATATCCCGATTGAATCAAGGTTTCTGTGAGTTTGGCATTCCACTGTCTGCTGGCTTGCTTCAACCCATAGAGGGATTTCTGTAATTTGCATACAAGATTTGGACCAGGCACCTCTAGGCCAGGTGGGATCTGCATATAAACATCCTCCAGCAAATCACCATGCAAAAATGCTGTGTTTACATCTAATTGCTGTAAGAACCAGTTGTGAGAGGAAGCTAAAGCCAATATCAACCGAACTGTAGTCATCTTGATTACTGGACTGAAAGTTTCAAGATAGTCCAGCCCTGCTGTCTGTGTGAATCCTCGAGCTACTAATCGAGCCTTGTGCCTTTCTACTGTGCCATCCGCATGATGTTTGAGTTTGAATAGCCATTTACAACTTACAAGTGGCTTATCGTGTGGCTTTGTGTTAGCACCAGTGTGATTCTTGTGTAAAGTCGCCGATTCGAATTTATGGCTGCTTGACATGCTGGATGTTGTATTGCTTCATGGTATGACTCAGGTTCAGATGCAGTGGAAATATCTAAGGAGAAATGTTTATGTTTTGGTGATAGATGTTCATAAGAGACATATTGAGAGATGGGGTATTTGGTGTGTGAGGTATTGGCATTGGTATTAAGAAGTGAACAATGATAATCTTGAAGGTATGAAGGTGGTTTCTTGGGCCTATTAGATGTTCTGATGGGAATTGAAGATGATTGGATTGGTGTAGAATGAGATGAAGTTTCATTTTGAGGTGATTGGATAAGAGGAGTATGTGTGGATGAGGGAACATGATCAGTTTGTGCAGGTTGTGCATTTGAGATTGGAGTAGGTTGAGAATCTGGGATTTGAGCAGGTTGAGAATGGCTTGTTGGGTTTGTTGTGGTGATGGTGGGGTTCAGGTACCAAGGGTCATAAGGTGAGTTATTGTCATTTGTAGTGGCAATGGGATAAGGTCTCATGATACTGTCATGACTAAGGGGTGTGGAGTTGTCACTGAAAGGGAATTTGTCTTCATGAAAGACAACATCTCTAGAGAGAAACAGCTCTCTAGTTTTAAGATCAAACATCAAATATCCTTTTGTGCCAGTCTTGATTCCAAGATGAACACATTTTCTGGATCGTGTGTCAAGTTTCTTCCTATGATTTGAAAGAGTGGTGGCATAACTCAAGCATCCAAATACCCTTAACTGATCAATCTGGGAGCTTATTGAACAATGCCTGATAAGGGGATTTGTTTTTCAAAAAAGGTGTTGGCATCCTATTAATCAGGAACACAGCAAGGCTTATGGCTTGTGTCCAAAAACATTTGGGAACATTAGATTGGAACAAAAGAGCTCGAGCTACTGCCAGTAAGTGTTGGTGTTTTCTTTCCACAATTCCATTCTGCTGAGGAGTTTCTACACATGTGGTTTGGTGTAGAATTCCTTTTTGGGTATAGTAATCATGCAACATGAATTCTTTTCCATTGTCTGTCCTGATAGACTTGACATGAGTCTTGAATCGTGTTTCAACAAGAGCAATGAACTGCTTGATATGATCAACAGTCTCTGACTTTAGTTTCATGAAGAAAAGCCAAGTATGTCTTGTACAATCATCAACAATTGTCAAAAAATATCTATGTCCAAGCAGTGAGGAAACCGAAATTGGTCCCCATATATCCATATGTAGCAGATTAAAAGGAATAGTTGATCTAGTAATACTATCTGAGAAAGGAATCCTTTTCTGTTTTGCCATGTAGCATACATCACAAGGCTCTGAGAGTTTATTACCTTTAACAAATGGAAAACATTTGCTTAACTGTGCCAATCTTTCATATGATGGGTGTCCTAATCTCATGTGCCATATGCAATTTTTATTGGAACTAACTACATTTGCATAAGGGGAAGTAAAGGATAAACTTGCCCTTGAGCTAAGAGAGTATAGGCCTCCTTGCAATCTAGCTGTACCAATCGTCTTCAATGTAATGCTGTCATGTATATGACAGGCATTACAATCAAAAGTCAGTTTGCAGTCATTGGATTTAACCATTTTTGAGACTGATATCAAATTGAATGTGAACTGAGGTATGAACAACACATCTGTGAGGTACAATTTATCAGACAAAATTACAGTCCCAGCAATGTCTGTGGACACTTTAGATCCATCAGGGAGCTTGATGAGAATAGGTCTTATCCTTTTATGGCATTGAAATAAGGATATAGTGTGACACACATGGTCTGTAGCCCCAGTATCTAATATCCAATTGGCAGAAGCATGAGAGTTCATAGCAGTGCATACAATACCTGTCTTTTCTGCAGTGTAAGTCACAATCTGATTTGCATTGTGAGAGGTGGCATTCTGATGCCCTGTTGGATGCTTTGCAAAGATAGCCGAGAATGGCTTTATGTTGTTCAGGTGTGAAGCTCATTTTAGAGTTATCCTCACCTTCTTCTCTGATTCTCAAGGATCTCACTGATCTGTCATCATCTTCTATTTCTTCTTCTAGTGTACAATTATTGGCACTATTGTTTCTTTGGAAGTAGCCTGGGGGGTAGCCATGCTTCTTATAGCATGTATCCATTGTATGTCCTGTTCTGTTACAATATGTACAATACTTAGAGCTCTTGCCTCTGCCATTTCCTCCTCTGCCATTTTCTCCTCGGCTCCCAGAGCCATTTCCTCTGCCACGATAACCACCTCCTCTACCTCTAAAATTGCCATTACTAGGACTCATTAGTACTTTAGGTTCATCAAACATCAATTTCATTTGCCTTTCTTGTTGAATCAACATAGAGAAAACTTCACCAATATCAGGAAGTGGTTTCATAAGCATGATCTGTGATCTCACAGCTGAGTATTGCTCATTCAATCCTTTTAGAAACCTTATGACATAATCATTCTCAATATATGTTCTAATAGTTGGAACCAATTGGCATGAGCAAGTGATTTGGCATGTACATGAAGGAATAGGCCTAAAATTTTCAATTTCCTGCCAAAGTCCTTTTAGATGTGTAAAATAAGCAGTGATAGAGGCATCACCTTGCTTGTACATGTAGATTTCTTCTTGTATTTCTGAAATTCTGAATATATCTCCCTGATAATACCTCTTTTTGAGATCTTTCCAAACTTCATGAGCATTTTCCATCCAAAGCACAGTCTGTTTGACCTCTGGCTCCAATGAGTGTATGAGCCAGGCAAACACCAATTTGTTGCATCTACACCAAATCTTATAATCAGGATCATTAATTGGAGGTTTTGGTAAAGTACCATCCACAAATTGTTCCTTGTTCTTGGAACTGAGTGCTACGATCATCGATCTTGACCACTGGTGGTAATTATCACCATTCATCTTTTCGGAAACCAGAATTGCACCTGGACTTTCATTCTGTATCATGTAATATGGACTAGTGAAATCTGCAGTGACATTCACTGGAACAATTTGATTCGCATTTGCCACATTTTCTTCAGTTTCTGCCATTCTTCAAAAAATCAATAAGGATGCAAAAGAAACTCCACAAATCAGAGGCGAATAATCGCGATTGGATTCTCAAAGAAAAAACTCAAGCGTATCGCAAATCGGTGATAGCAAACAAAGATTCTCTGCAATTCGACTGAGATTGAAACAAGAATTGCTATGACCTCAATGATTAGGTCAAGAAGAAAATCGACTTTCAGAAATTGGAGAAAATCGATTGAACAAACGATTAGGTCAAGGAAGAATCAACTTCCAGAAATCGAAGAAGATTGATTGAACAATCACACAATTGGCGATTGATTCAGCAAGAGGAGACTGAGAAATGAAGGAAGAAGAGTTCGCAGCGGTAACAGAGCCCCTAGGAAAGGAGCTCTGATACCATGTTACCTTTCATCACCATGAATAGAGCTTGATGAATGAGATGCAGAAAATGAGAGAACATCAGAGGAAAACTTGAGTATTAGAAGAATGTAAATTCTCATTCATAGATAAAATTAGTGGGTACAAAGGTATATATATACATGTGCAAACAGAAAAAGAAAAAAACTAACTCTGCACTAACTGTTGCACTAACTGCTAAGCTAACTTAACTAACTAACTTGCTAATTAATTAACTAAACCCTTTTAGTTAACACATAACAGCATGATATCCTTTTCCTTTGGGATCTAATAAACCTGTAGGCTCCCCAAGACTAAATAGGTGGATTCAGAATTCAGCCTTTTTATCATGCACCTCACAAGCGAAATCAAAAGCGCGCTATTTTGCTGCATTCATTTATAAATAAGGACCCATGCTTTGAGTTCAAAATCAGAAATACGGAGGGTTGCTAACCATAAATAAAATAGAAATTTCAAGATCAGAAATTCGGAGAGGTGCTAACCATAAGTAAAATAGCAAGCTTGAATGCATCGAATCGTCAGGTGCCCTCGTCGCTGCCACATCCGCCGCATCGCAACCTGGACTAACCTGGGAGAAGCCCATGACTGACCTTTTTCTCTCTTCTACAGTGTTATGATATTTATGCCTTCCTCTGCAGCCCAAATTCCAAAGTTAGCAACTCAGCACAACAATCAACATCAATCAATGAAATTAAACCGAATCAAACATCAAATAAATCATACTAATTCATCTGTGGTTTCAGATACATAAATCTTCTTCAATTGATAGCAATGCCAAGTTAATACAATTAGAAAATGATGGATTAAAAACAAACAAATTTTTTTAAACAATTCTTACCATTTTTCTGCAAAATTTTCACTTTAATAAAATGGAAATCATGGTTTATAACATAAAATGATCGTTGCATGGTGCATGGTTTAAAAACATTCAAAATTATCCATAAGTTAAATTTAAATAGGGAAGCCATAAAGTTCAAAGCTTTATACCAAAAGCTAAAAGTCAGGGCCTCCAGTGAATGCAGTAGCAAATCATGTTGAAAGAAGTGGCTAAAAAGGTCAATTTTTGATGACAAATATGAAGATTTTATCTCAAATTGGCTCACATGATAAGCAATGGTAATTCTTGCCTTCAAATTTTCTGCAGCCCTGGGATCTCTAGGATATTTATTAGGGTGAACTATCCTCACCTGGAAAGGAAACAAAGAGGAAGCATGGTGGGAGATCTACCACTACTTATCAAAGTGACAAAGAGGAAGCAATTTTCAAGTGGGGAAAAAATGGAAAGAAAAGAAAATATTCATTTTGGATAAAGACACAAAATATAAATTAAAGGAAAAAAAATATGAAATTAATGACTAAACCCCCAATTTGGTCCCTGAGAAAAACACTCGGGTCTGAAATAGTCCCTATCCAAAAAAAACTATCCATATAGTCCTTAAGAATGTGTTTACCGGGACAGATTAGTCCTTCTGTCAGTTGATCACCTTTGACCGCAGGTTAATTGTTGACGTGTCAGTATCCATTGCCGTTTCCTTCTTCTTCCTCCAGCTTCTTCTTCTTCTTCCAACGCATCGGAATTGCATTTCAACCTACCAGGCTCAGGCTTCCTCCAACGCGCATTGAGGACAGGAGGGGAACTGGACAAAACTTGATCACATCTTGCCGTGCAGACCTTCCACTCATCCATTGCCTGCATGGCTCTATAAACAATCTGCATACGGGTCTCAATTTTTTCGTCCCAAAGTCTAACATTTCTAGCTCTCCAAATGCTCCAAAGAACCCAACAAAACACGCTCAACTTGTGGCAACTCAACACAGAAGCAACCTTGAAAAACAGCTGAGGAAAACTTTCCACTTCCATAAGCATAGGAGATAGCATCTTCCACAGGTGCACCTTCTCCCAGCACTGTACGCTCAATGGGCAATTAATAAAACAGTGCCAGCTATTTTCAATTACCCATAAGAAACACAAAGGGCAGGACAAGTGATCCCCTTCGCTTGTAGGTTATTACGGGTGGGGAGTACATTGCGACAAAGTCTCCAAAGGAAGACTTTAATTTTTTGAGGAACGTCCATGACCCAAATAACGCCCCAATCCCCCTCTCTATGCAGGTGAGTCAAATCCACAATTTTATCCATGCAAAGGTTGTACGCAGTTTTCACAGTATAGAAACCTTTTCTATTGGGCCACCACTTAACTAATGGGTATGAGTCATATTTGTTTGCCAAGACTGCTATTGTGAATGTGTACACAAAATGTAGGCAAATTAATGACGCGTATAAGATGTTCGAGAGAATGCCACAGAAGGATTTGGTTACTTGGAACACGCTGGTTTCAGGGTACGCGCAGAATGGGTTCGCCAGGAGAGCTTTGCAGTTGTTTTTGGAGATGCAGGAAGCTTGCCAAAAGCCTGAATGACTACAAGCTGAGATAACAGACAGACGGCTGGGTGTCTCTGGTTTCGATTCTTGTCCGGTTCGGGTGGCTATGGTGGAAGGGATTGCAGGACCACCTAAGCTTTCACAGCCCCTATTACTTAAATCCCATTGCGTGTTAACTATTTCTTTATCACTTGGGAATTCTGTGTTGCTCTTTCCTCTTCATAATAACCCTTTCAAGATTCTAAATTTTCCGAGGCGACATGGGGAGAGAGAGGACGATTTTGTGAGAGAGCTGTGATTTTTTACAGGCAACTAGTTTAGTAAGTTAAAGGGGGCCATGGGCCAATTTTCACTACTTTGTAAAACACTGCAACCCATCTATGTTTGGATGGATGGTTTAATAATTTACATTCTGGCAATGTCACGATCTTGACGCACATGAACAAATATTGTAGATTTCTCACATGGAATTGCAAAGGAGAATAACATAAGCCGCCAGCTGTGGGTGAGTAAAGTGGTTGTTATCTCAGCTTGTAGTCATTCAGGTCTTGTGGAAGAAGAGGAGGAGGAGGAGGAGGAGGAAGAAGAAGGAAACGGCAAACGGCATGCGTTTTGGAATGGATACTGACACGTCAGCAATTAACCTGCGGTCAAAGGTGGTCAACTGACAGAAGGACTAATCTGTCCCGGTAAACACATTCTTAAGGATTAAATGGATAGTTTTTTTTGGATAGGGACTATTTCAGACCCGAGTGTTTTTCTCAGGGACCAAATTGGGGGTTTAGTCGAAATTAATTGAGCATTTACCTCAATTATGGCTTGAGTCACACACACACAGGGCACTTTATCATTTCTTGTGTACACCACCTGACGTTAATTTGAACGGATATAACACCTACGTGGGGCACTTTGTCTCACTTGATGTGAGTGAATTTAAGGTATTCAAATAATATGATTCATTTATTTTATTCATTGAAGCAGCATTAGATAGTCTCTAACAGAGTGATGTATTTCGTGGATATTTAATTTAGGAAAATGCTAACAAGTCTTCTAAGGATATTGGTTAAGAAACCAAATAGAGAAAATTTACATAAGAAAGTGGTGTATTCTGATGGGTTTTCCTCTTTAGGCGGAGAGGTAAAGAAGGAGTGATAAAAGAAAAGAAAAAATAGTAAATAGAAAAAATGAAGGTACGGAGAAGTTGAAGGAAATGGATGGAAGGAGAGAATGAGAAAAACTCTCCTTAAATTATGACCATCTATTTGTTACGTAAGTTGGCTATAAAAGCCTTACATGTTTTCATTTCTAAACATCCCGAGAGAAACCAAAACACAGAAAGTTTTGAGAGAGAGAACCTCATTGTTTGTAGGTGAGAGATAAATTCTTTTGAGAGAAAAATCCAAAAGAGAGTTTAGCCACCAATATTTTTTGTGAAATTATTTTTACAACTTTTGTAATCCCGTTAATTTATAATGGAAGATATTTTTGTTGTCTCATTGTGATTATACATAGTGTGGGAAAAGTCTGATCTTGGGAATATAAATTATCCGCTGGCCTTGTGTTAGGTGTTCTTATTTGGTATCTTTCCCAACAAGTGGTATCAAGAGCTTCGGTTCATTACACGGTTTAGCTTGTATTATTCACAATGGACGAGTCAACCTCAACGGCATCAGCAACAATGATTAAGTTAACCTCTTCAAGCTACTCCATTTGGAAGCCCAGAATGGAGGACATCCTCTACTGCAAAGATCTGTACCAGCCTTTGCAAAATAAAGGGACGAAGTCAGACAGCAAGTCTGATGATGACTGGAATTTGATGAACAGGAAAACTGTTGGACAAATTCGGCAATGAATAGATCAAAGTGTCTTTCATCACATGGTGCAAGAGACAGTTGCGTTCACATTATGGACGAAAATAGAAACGTTGTACGAGAGAAAGACGGCCCAGAATAAAGCCTCTACTATTCGACGATTAGTGAACCTCAAGTATAGAGAGACCAGGAGTGTTTCCGAGCACTTTAGCGATTTTCAAGGATTGGTGAACCAACTCACCAATATGAAGATGGTGCTTGACGATGAATTGCAAGCATTGTTACTACTCAGTTCCTTGCCAGACAATTGGGACACACTTGTGGTTTCATTGAGTAACTCAGCACCACAAGGTGTTCTAACATTGGATATAGTAAAAGACAGCATGTTCAATGAAGAATCAAGAAGGAAGGAGCAAGGAATGCCGACAGAGTCTGAGGCGCTTGTCACAGAGTACTGTGGAAGAAGCATCCACAAGAAGTTCAATACTAGAGACAAGTCAAGAGATAAGCTCAGAGGAAGGTCAAGGACAATAAGAGACGTAGAATGTTACTACTGTCACAAGAAAGGCCACATGAAGAGAGAATGCAGGAAGCTCAAAAGAGAGCAGCAAGAAAATGGTGATGTGAGTAACGTAGCCGCTACCATTTTTCACGGAGATGAGGTAATCTTTGTTTGCGATGATGGTCATGTTAATTTGACATCATAAGATACATGTTGGGTCGTGGATTCCGGTGCATCATTTCATGTAACCTCACAAAGGGATTTCTTTTCTTTCTATTCAAGCGGTGATTTTGGTCATGTGAGGATGGGGAATGATAATAGATCCAAGATTGTGGGAAAATGAGATGTTTGCCTAGAAACAAACACCGGTTGTCGCCTAACATTAAAAGATGTGAGACATGTTCCTAACATGCGTCTCAATCTAATATCAAGAGGCCTACTAGACGAAGAAGGCTATACTAGTGTGTTTGGGGATAGCAAATGGAAGCTAACACAAAGTTCCCTGGTGATAGCCAGAGGCAAGAAAGTACACACTCTATATGTGATAGAAGCCAAAGTCAATAATGGGTGTGTTAATGCTCTCGGAGAAGAATCCTCGGTCGAGCTATGGCATAAACGGCTCGGGCATATGAGTGAGAAGGGACTTCAAATTCTAGCCAAAAGAGATACACTGGCGGGTGTGAAAGGATCAAAAATGTCACTTAAGCCATGTATACATTGCTTGGCTGGAAAACAACATAGAGCTTCATTCCGCTACAAGGCCCCACATAGAAGACCAAATGTTTTAGATTTGGTGCATTCTGATGTTTGTGGTCCAATGACCACCAGTACTCATGGAGGTGCAAGGTATTTTGTTACCTTTATTGATGACCACTCCAGGAAGGTTTGGGCATATGCTCCCAAAACAAAAGACCATGTGTTTGTAGTATTCAAATAGTTTCATGTTAGTGTTGAGCGAGAAACTGGTAAGAAGTTAAAGTGTGTTCGCACTGACAACGGAGGAGAATTTATTGGAGCTTTCAGACATTACTGTGTGAGTAATGGAATCCGGCATGAAAGATCTGTTCCGAAAATGCCTCAGCACAATGGAGTGGCCGAGAGGATGAACAGAACTATTGTTGAAAGAGTGAGAACGATGTTATCTCATTCCAAGTTACCCAAGAGTTTTTGGGGTGAAGCTCTGATGAGTGCAGTTGACTTGATCAACTTATCCCCTTCAGCTCCGTTGAATGGTGATGTTCCAAACAAGTTTTGGACAGGTAAAGATGTATCCTACAACCATTTGAAGGTGTTCGGTTGTAGAGCATTTGTTCATGTTCCAAAAGATGAGAGATCAAAACTCGACTTCAAGTCGAAGGAATGCATCTTCTTGGGATATGGAAATGAAGAATTCGGGTACAGGCTATGGGATCCTGTTGAGAAAAAGATTATTAGAAGCAGAGATGTTGTCTTCTTTGAAGACCAGAATATTGAAGATATTCAGAAGGGTGTTAAGCCTGTTAGTTCTAAAGAAAATCCAATCAACTTGGATCCAGTACCTCTTCCAGAGCATTACTGGGGAGATGCAATAGAAGATGTTGGAGATGCAGAAAATGAACCTCCAATTGATAACGATCGAAATGAAGAAGTAGTTGATGGTAACAGGAACATGGTGATACCGATGATGATATGGTTGGAGACTATGAGAACGAAGAACAAGATATTCAAGAGCCATAGTTAAGAAGGTCGGTCAGGATGCCTAGACCACAAACCAAATATCCTGCAACGGAATATGTGTTACTCACTGATGGGGGAGAACCAGAGTCTTATAAAGAAGCTATGATAGATGATCACAAGGAGGATTGGTTGAAAACCATGCAAGAAGAAATGCAATCCTTGCATGAGAACCAAACTTATGAGTTGGCAGAGTTACCGAAAGGTAAAAGAGCATTAAAAAACAAATGGGTGTACAAGTTGAAGAATGAGGAGACTAGCTCACGACCCAGGTACAAGGCGAGATTAGTCGTGAAAGGCTTCGGTCAGAAGAAAGGCATTGACTTTGAAGAGATTTTTTCACCCGTGGTAAAGATGTCATCAATTCGGGTAGTGCTTGGTTTGGCTGCAAGTTTGAATCTAGATGTTGAGCAGCTAGATGTGAAGACTGCATTTCTTCATGGCGATTTAGAAGAAGAAATTTACATGGAGCAGCCAGAGGGGTTCAAAGTCAAAGGCAAAGAAGATTTAGTTTGTCAGCTGAAGAAGAGTTTATATGGACTTAAGCAGGCATCGCGTCAATGGTACAAAAAGTTTGATTCCTTCATGATTGAGAATGGATACCGAATGACTACTTCTGATCATTGTGTCTTTGTGAAGAGATTTTTTGACGGTGAGTTAATCATACTACTTTTGTATGTTGACGATATGTTAATCGTAGGACAAAATAGTGAGAAGATCAACAAGCTGAAGAAGGAAATGAAGAAGTCTTTTGCTATGAAAGACTTGGGACCCACGAAGCATATTCTTGGTGTGTCCATCTGTCGTGATCGGAAGGAACGGAAGCTGTGGTTATCACAAGAAAAATATATCGAGAAGGTATTGGAGCGGTTTCACGTGGAGAAAGCAAAGCCAGTTGCTACTCCACTTGCTAGTCACTTTATGCTAAGCTCAAAGCAAAGTCCTACAAGTGAAATTGAAAAGGAGGAGATGCACAAGGTGCCATATGCCTCAGTTGTTGGAAGCTTAATGTATGCAATGGTGTGCACACGACTGGACATAACACACGCAGTTGGTGTTGTAAGCAGATTCTTGGCTAAACCAGGAAAGGAGCATTGGAATGCTGTGAAGTGGATCTTAAGATATCTCAGAGGAACTTCCAAAATGAGTTTATGCTTTGGAAGTAGAAAACCTGAACTGGTTGGCTACACAGATGCAGATATGGCGGGAGATATTGATTCAAGGAAATCTACTTCTGGATTCCTGATTACATTTTCAGGGGGAGCAGTATCGTGGCAGTCAAAGTTACAAAAATGTGTTGCTTTGTCTACCACAGAGGCAGAGTTCATTGCAATAATAGAAGCTTGTAAAGAAATTCTATAGATGAAACGATTCTTGCATGAGTTAGGGCAAGAACAACAGAAGTACGTCATGCATTATGATAGTCAGAGTGCTATCCACTTGAGCAAGAATTCAAGTTTTCACTCGAGGTCGAAGCACACTGATGTGAGATATCACTGGATACGTGATATATTGGAATCCAAGCAATTACAGCTTGAGAAAATCCATACTAATGACAATAGTTCAGATATGATGACCAAGTCCTTACCTAAGGACAAGTATGAGTTTTGCAGAAGAGCGGTTGGACTGTTGGAGCCCTCCACCTAAATCGTAAGGGGGAGATTGATAGGTTTTCCTCTTTAGGAGGAGAGATAAAGAGTGATAAAAGAAAAAAAAATAGTAAATAGAAAGAAGGAAGGTACGGAGAAGTTGAAGGAAATGGTTGGAAGGAGAGAAGGAGAAAAACTCTCCTTAAATTATGGTCATCTATTTGTTATAAGTTGGCTATAAAAGCCTTGCATATTTTCATTTCTAAACATCCCGAGAGAAACCAAAACGTAGAAAGTTTTGAGAGAGAGAACCTCATTGTTTGTAGGTGAGAGATAAATTCTTTTGAGAGAAAAATTCAAAAGAGAGTTTAGCCACCAATATTTTTGGTGAAATTATTTTTACAATTTTTGTAATTCCATTAATTTATAATGGAAGATATTTTTGTTGTCTCATTGTGATTATACATAGTGTGGGAAAAGTCTAATCCTGGGAATATAAATTATCCGCTGGCCTTACATTAGGTGTTCTTATTTGGTATCTTCCCCAACATATTCAACTCATTAAACTCTTAAAAGTTACACTTTCCAATAAGAAATTTCTATCTTTAGATTCCTTTAATTTAACCCTTTTCCTATCCAACAGGGAGATAGAATGTAGACTCGAGCAGAAAACTCAATAGGAACAGGGAGATAAAATATCATCCATACCATGTGCTGAGCAAAATAAAAATACAGTAAAATTAGTGCAAAAGGCACCGAATAACATGATATTACATTGCAAAGCATGACAAATTCAGCTTAACCCCAACCCGATCCAATTGGTCATCAGAGTGCAGAGAAATCCAAACTACCCTGTTCTAGAACATAATCCACCATGGAGTGACTGAGAAAGAGGGAAAAGATCAGGCTTTTTCTCAAACAGATGGCACACAAATATCATTTGAAATTCTGCTACATTCAAATCATAAGGTTCCAGAATTGATCAAACCCAAAATTACAAAGCTACAATTTGCTAATAAACTTAACTAAAGTTTTGTTCAGTGTGGTCTCCACTGTTACGGAAAAAAAGTGCATATCTTGGTACATGTATTTTTGGTGAATGTCTCTTCAGAATAAATAGATTTTTATTTTTTGAATTATAAAATAAAATGATGAAAATATCATTGTAAAATAAAATGATAAAAATATTAGAATTTTACATGTCACTATGTCAGCTAACTGAATAGAAGGGAGAGATACTGAGGTGGCAGTACCATAATTCGTGCTTCAGAATTTATATTTATATATAATATATATTGTTCCGTCCAAATATCTCAGATGGGAGATACTCGGCCGGAGAAAGTTTAGTGGGGCTGTTTTGGAATTAGCTTGACAGAATGTGAATTCTGCTCCTACGTATCCAAATGGGAATCAAAGCAAACGTAGTTCTCAGTGAAGGGGTTGGACCCCTATTTATAGAGATGTTTAGAATCAGGCTCCGAGTTATACGGAGAGATATTAGGATCAGGCTCTGATTATGCGGAGAGATATCAGGCTCCTGATTATGTGGAGAGATATTAGGATCAGCGAGATATTCGACCCAGTTAGTTGTGACTGGATAACTCCAGTTGTCGAGATATCTTCGTTCGTGGTCTGGTGTGGAATAGGGCCGAGTAGTTGTCCTCGGGTGTTGAGTGTATTAACAGGTCTTCGGCTTTATGGGAGTTCGGGTGAATGTCCACCTACGAGAATGAGCTCGGTCGTATTGACAATCCTCGGCCTTATATCTTCGGCCGGTACACAAGCCCCCCGAGCTCCGAGCTTAAACAAGCGAAAGAGCTGATAAGTATGAAACCGAGCTTATTCTTCGGCCACACAAACTTCCGCATTCCCAGTTGTCATTTCAATCAAATCTTTCCTCTTTGTCAGAGAAGGCAATCATTCCCCCTAATACTTCTGTGACACGCTTTAGGCAAGAAACCCTAGAGTTCCGCGCCCATTTAAGGAGGGGAAAATCAAAAGTCGCGCCTTTGGGCTTGATGGAACGTGGGCCGTTGATCGTGTCATCAACTGCAGCTACAAATATCCCCTCCGACTCCAACTCCCTCCTACCTTGCTTATCCTCCTTTGCCATTCACCTTCGTCTTCCAAGTTTCTGCCATCATTCCTCTGCTTGTCACTCTCCAAGTACGCTCAGTCTCCTTCCTTCCTTCATGCTTCTAAGTTTAATTTCTGCTTACCATATATGAGTTCGTCCATGCCCTCTGAGTCAAATACCATTCCTCTAATGGAGCGCGAGGTTTCCCCCATTGGGGGTTCTCCTTCTGCTTCTTCTGTTCCTTCACAGGAACTGAACGTCGGAGAGGCGGAACCGTCCTCCTCCCGGTCGTCTTCAGCTGATTCTGATTCTTCTGAGTCTGATTCTCCTAGGTCTGACTCTCCCTCTCCCCCAGTGTCCAAACCCGCCGCTCGTAAACAACGCCTGAGGGTTCCAAAAGACCCTATTCCCGATATTACCCTTCCTGGGTATACCTGGGTTAAAGGCGAGGTTGGCACCTTTTTCTCTGACTTCCAAACTCCAGAATCAATTGATCAACTTCTTTCCCAAATTAATATCTCAGCATCTGGAGATGAGTCCGAGTTTATTTGTTCTCCATGCTCAGTGCAAGTGCGTCTTTCTCAGGGCTCGTCCTTCCGAGCCCCCCTTTACATACATGTACAAAACACTTTTTGATAAGCTGCATGTGTCTCTTCCTTTTACCGAGTTTGAGTGTGACGTTCTGAGAACCATGAACGTCGCACCTACTCAGCTCCATCCTAACAGCTGGGCTTTTATGAAAGCCTTTCAAATCCTATGTAAATACCTCGGGATGGAGCCCACCACTCCAAAATTTTTGTATTTTTACCAAACAAGGTTTGGTGAGAAAATGGGATGGATTTCCCTTAATGGGCTGAACCGGAGAGGACTGCTTAGCCTGTACACATCATCGTACAAAGATTTTAAAGTCGGCTTCTTCCGAGTTCGCCCCTCGGGCTCTCACTCCTCCCACTTTTTTGACGATGATAACTGCGCCAAGTTTCCTTTATACTGGCAATCCTCCCCCACAAAATTCGTTGGCTTTGAGTACCAATCCCTCCCGGCCGAGGATAGACGGGACATAGACATACTAGAAAAACTTCCTCGGCCCCTCCATTGTGGACGCCTCCTGAAACTACCCTTCTCCTCTACTCCGAGAACTGACCTGAAAAGTAAGTGCTCGGCTTTTTAGTTTTTGAATCTTTTCTGTATGTGTTGTTGTACTAACAACTCTTTCTTTTTGGCAATCATTATGGGGAAATTCGACTTCTCCAAACTTGTAAAGGCTGCTGCAAAAGAGGGTCAGGGTCCCTCTTCAACTGAGAAGAAGAAGAAAAGACCTCCTCCCACCAAGACCTCTGCGAAAGGAACTTCATCATCTGCCCCTCAAAAAAGAAAGAGGGTAGAGGTTGTAGTTGACACCGAAGATTCTCCCCCACCTCGCCCAAGTCCTCCACACCCTACTACCCAGGAGACCGGGACCGCGGGGCGAGAAGAACAAAACCCTCCTTCTACCGAGGTGAAGTGGTACAACACTTCCCTAAAAGCAGGGACCTCGTCCATTTGGGGCGAAGACTTCAACCCCTTTCCTCCTTTCGACTCGAACTTCTTGAAGCCCACTGACCTCCGGCTAATAAAGCAACAAGGGTCTCTATCTAGCATGGAGGCTCTTTCCACCTACTGCATCCAAGCTGCTGCCTTGGCTCGCTTTTGCAGTCGAGATTTAGTGGATGCTGAGAAGAAGTCTCGGCAACTGGAAGCCAAATCTTCTATTGAGTAACTGAAGGGAGATTTTACTCGGACGTCCACTGAGCGTGACGAGCTGGGCAAGGCTAATAATCTCCTGAACACTACCATCGCCAGGTTGAATGGCCAGAACTCCGAGCTTAACACCAAAGCAAAATCTGTTGAGGAGAGTAAAGCTCGAGTGAAGAAGGTAGAGCTCGTGATGAATAGGAGCTCAAAAAGGCTCAAGCTGAAATTGAGCAACTTAAAGCTGCCTTGGAGGCCGAGACCAAGGCCAAGATGGAGCTCCAGGAGGATGTAAAAGAGGCCACTAACTGCATTATTATCGAGCACCGAAAAGGTTTCGACAAGGCTATTGCTCAGGTTGAGGTTCTTGCCCCGGGGGTTGATCTTTCGGGAGTCGATGTGAACAAGGAGGTGGTGAACGGGGAACTTATTCCCATAATTCTTGAAGAGGAAGAGGAGGTGGAGGTGGAAGGGGAGGAAGACTCTCCCGGGGATCACATCGAGGCCGAAGAGGGTCCTAGGGACGAGTAGCTGTTTAGTTTTTTGTAGTCTTCATCCTTTGTAATGGGCTTTTGCCCTTGTAACTTTAATTTTGACTTAATGAAAATTGTTGCATCATTTTGGTGACCTTTCGTTGCTCTCATTTGGCCGAAATACACTTGAAGTGTTTTCTTATCTTTCTACGTTGTATTCGGCCTGTTTGAACAAATCTTCGGTTAAGACCGAGGTAAACTACCGTCCATATCAAAAACGGACGGTAGTTGTCACACGTGAAACACATGATTCACGCCTTACGCATGCAGTCACGCATTATATGCTTTGGAAACCGCAATGGGTTCATGCAATTACTGCTTTCGCTTAGTTTCGAGACTCGTTTTTCCAACACACCTTTTCCCAGCGCATATTTCTTCCTTTCCAACGCCTCTCACCCCTTATAAATAGGGTTGTTTCACTGCTCCACTTACTCATTCTTCATTCTTTCCCACCAGCCATATTCGTCTTCCTTCAACCCGAGTAGTTCTATGATAGTGTTAGGGGTTTACGCTCCCCTCTCCCAGTTAACATCCTTTTTTGAGTTTCACAGCTGCCAAAAAGGATGTAAGTGGGAGATGGGATCCAGAATTCCTTTTATAATTCAATCCTCCAAGAAGGATGTTAACTGGGAGAATGGCAGTCTTCGGGAGTGGAGAAAGGGGTAGAGGCCGTCTACTACCGGAGCGGGCCGAGCACCTCAACGTCCAGCTTTCGCAGGGGGAAGTGATTACTTTCCCTCATGAGGGAAAGTCGTGGTGTCCGATTGGGGGGACAATTGGCCACCTGGCCTTGCCCCAGCCCTAATTGGGGGGACTACTGGCAAGCCAGGCGGCCCTTATTTTCAATTTCAACTCTTTACGTAGGTCGCAGTACTTACTAGTACTCGACTCGTACCTTGTTTTTACTTTCGACCTTGTACTCGGTGTTATCAATAAATTTCAATGGCTCGGATTTGGCCTTTAGATTACAATTTTATTCTCCTCACTGCTTGTAATTTATTGCACTTAAGTAATTTCAAATGCTAGTACTCGGCCTTCAGGCTCAAACTTGGCCTTAAACAATTTAATTGACTCGAACTCGGCCTTCAGGCTCAAACTTGGCCTTAAACAATTTAATTGGCTCGAACTCGGTCTTCAGGCTCAAACTTGGCCTTAAACAATTTAATTGGCTCGAACTCGGTCTTCAGGCTCAAACTTGGCCTTAAACAATTTAATGGCTCGTACTCGGCCTTTAGGCTCAAACTTGGCCTTAAACAATTTAATGTTCGCGAAACACATACATCGGCAAATTAAGAAGACAATGTTCATAATAAATTCTTTTATTGGATAAAAAGGAAGTCTACGGTGTGCCTCGTTAAAACCTTCTCGGTCAAAACCCTTTTTGGGACAAAATACCGAGGTAGGAAAAAGAGTACATCACCTGACTATTTACATCAACTATAATAAAATTTTAAATGCGAAGCATTCCAAGTCCTCGAGATAGGCTTCCCGGACAATTCTTCTAACCTATATGCTCCATTTCCCAAGTTTTCTACTACCCGGAATGGCCCTCCCCAGTTTGCTGCCAACTTGCCTTCTGTGTGATCCTTCCTTGCTTCTCCTTTTATTCTTAGCACCAAGTCTCCACGCATGAAACTCCTCGGCTTCACTCTTGAATTATACCTCCTAGTTGCTCTCTGTTTCAAGCTTCTTCTCTGATTTTGGCCTCCTCCCTGATTTCCTCTACCAAGTCAAGTTCGACCCTTAAATTGCTTTCATTATCATTCGGCTCATGTTGCATACGTCGGAAAGACGGCTCACCAACCTCCACTGGGATCATGGCGTCCGTTCCATATGTCAGCCTGAAGGGTGTTTCTTGAGTGGTAGATTGAGGCGTGCAGTGATAGGCCCAGAGGATACTTGGTAACTCTTATGCCCAAGCTCCTTTGGATCTTCCCGCCCTCTTCTTCAATTCTCCGAGAATGACCTTGTTGGCCGCTTCGACCTGCCCATTGGTCTGGGGATGTTCAACCGATGTAACGTGGTGTTTAACACCGAGGTCGTTATATAATTCCCGCAATGTCTTATCTATAAACTATCTTCCGTTGTCTGTGACGATTGCAAAGGGAATTCCGTGCCTACAGATGAGGCTTTTCCACACAAAATTTTGTACTTTCTCGACGGTAATCTTCGCCAAAGGCTCTGCTTCAATCCATTTTGTGAAATAGTCCACTGCTACCAGGAGAAATTTAACTTGACCTTTGACCACAGGGAATGGCCCCAGTATATCCATTCCCCACATAGCAAAAGGTCAAGGCGAGTTTAATGTGTGAAGTCCTTCGGGAGGGGTACAACTTATATTGGAAAATCTTTGGCACTCATCACATTGCTTCGTCCACTCAATGCAATCTGCTCAGATGGTAGGCCAAAAGTACCCTGCTCGGACTACCTTGGAGGCCATTGATCTGCCCCCGCAGTGAAAACCACAAATTCCTCGGTGAACCTCTTCCATTACATACTTTGATTGTGCCTTCGTCAGACATTTTAGCAACTGTACCGAGAACCCCCGTTTAAACAATTATCCGGAAATGATAGCAAAGTGACTTGCTCTGAGCCTGATCTTCCTGGCTTCCCCCTGATCTGGGGGCAGAGTTTCTGAGGATAAATACTCCCAAATGGGTGTCATCCATTCTCGGTCAACCGGCTCATTGGCCATCACCTCCCCAACCGTGACACTCGGTTCATTTATGGTTTCTTGAATAACTGTTCTATGGTGGCCCGGCTTCTTTGTACTGGCTAATTTGGACAGCAGATCGACCCGAGTGTTTTCTTCTCGGGGAATGTGCTCAATAGCAAATTTCTCGAAGTTGGAGATTAATTGGTTGACCTTGCATAAATACTTGGTGAGCTGAGGCTCTTTCGTTTGATACCCCCTAGATATTTGCCCTGTGACTAGCTGTGAATCACTCCGGCATCTAACAGCCTTCGCCCCCATTTCCTTTGCCAGCATTAATCCTGCTATCAAAGCTTCATATTCGGCTTGGTTGTTTGAGGTTTTGAACTCAAACTTTAGTGACTGTTCCAGGATCAAATCTCCCGGGCCTTCCAGAATCACCCCAGCTCCACTGCCCCTGACATTCGAGGATCCATCCACATACAAATTCCACCATATATCCTCGGTTATCGGCTGCGGGTTGAGCTCGGCTACAAAGTTAGAGAGACATTGAGCTTTCAGAGGGCCTCTCAACTCGTATCTCAGGTCGAACTCGGATAACTCTACCGACCATGCAATCATACGTCCTGCCAACTTGGGCTTTTTGAGAATCTGCTTAATCGGGTGATCAGTTTTGACAATCACCTGGTGACTTTGGAAATACGGACGTAATCGCCGAGCTGCGGTTACCAGGGCCAAAACCAGCTTTTCAATGACTTGATACCGGGTTTCGGCATCATAAAGGACCCTGCTGATGAAGTACACCGGCATTTGAACTTTCTCTATTTCCTGTACAATGACTGCACTGATGGCATACTCGGTGGCTGACAGGTATAAGTATAATTCTTTCCCTGGGATGGGTCGAGTTAATATCGGTGGTGAAGACAAAAAGGCCTTGAAATCGACGAAGGCCTTCTCGCATTCCTCGGTCCATGTGAAGGTTTGAGGCCTCTTCAGTAATCTAAAGAAAGGTCGAGCTTTCTCTGCGGATTTGGGTAGGAACCGAGATAATGATGCCAGCCGTCCTGCAAGTCTTTGCACTTCTTTAATATTTTGTGGGCTTCGCATCTCAATCACAGCCCGACATTTATCAGGATTGGCCTCGATTCCTCGGTGTGTCAACATGAAGCCGAGGAATTTTCCACTCTGGACACCGAAAACACACTTCTCCGGATTCAACCTCATATTATACTTTCTCAGCTGCTGAAAAATTTCCTCCAGATCTTTTGGGTGGCTATTGGGGTCATCGGATTTTACGACCATGTCATCCACATAAACCTCCATAGTCTTTCCGATTTGTTTTTCGAATACCCGGTCCATGAGCCTTTGGTATGTAGCTCCAGCATTTTTCAGTCCAAACGGCATTACCCGGTAACAGTAATTCGAGCCTTCAGTTATGAAAGTTGTTTTCTCCTCATCTGGGGGATACATTCGGATCTGATTGTACCCCGAGTACGCATCCAAGAAACTCAAAATTCTGTATCCGGAGGCTCCATCCACCAGTCTATCAATACTCGGCAAAGGATAGGAATTCTTTGGGCAAGCTTTATTCAAATCTGTGTAATCGGTGCACATGCGCCACCTGCCATTTACTTTTTTGACCAGAACAACGTTGGCCAGCCAGGTAGTGTATTCTACTTCTCGGATAAAGTTGGCCTTGACCAACTTCGCTGTTTCCTCTTCCACAACCTTTCTCCTCTCCTCACCAAGTCTCCTTTTCCTTTGGGCCACTGGTTTCGCCTCGGGACAAATTGCCAGTTTGTGGCATAAGAAGTCGGGATCAATTCCCGGCATATCAGATGTGGTCCAGGCGAACAAATCGGCGTTGCTGCGAAGTACTTCCTTTATTTCCTCTTTCAAGTTCGGCTCAAGGTGACCGCCGAGTTTGGTGCACTGATCGGGCTGTGAACCGAGCTGGAACTTTTCTAACTCCTCAATAGGTTGTGGACGTTGTTCCTGCATGTCCATTCTCGGATCTAGTTCAACAGAGTTAACAGTGTTCACCGACTTGTCTTTCCCCCTGTCTAGCGCTTCTGCAGGTGTAGGTTTAAGTTTGCTTACACGCAAACTATCAGCATAGTAGTGTCTGGCCATTTTCTGATCAGCCCGGACAGCAACTAAGTCTCCCGAGTTAGAAGGGAATTTCATCGTGAGGCGGGGAGTAGAAACCACAGCTCCTAACTCGTTCAAAGATGGTCTTCCGATCAGGATATTGTATGATGTTACTGCATTAACCAACACGTACCTGACCATGATAGTCTTGGATGCTTTGCCATCCCCAAAAGTAGTCAGGAGGTCAATGTATCCTCGTGTATCCACTTGTTCCCCTGCAAAGCCGACGAGCTTACTGTCATACGGTTGGATAGATTTCTCCGGGACCCCGAGCTTCTGGAATGTTGAATAATATGAGATATCTGCCGAGCTCCCCTGGTCGACAAGGGTTCTTTTGACCGAGAAATTAGCCAACTGCACGGTGATTACCATAGGGTCATCTTGATTAGGATCCACCCCCACGAAGTCTACGTCAGAAAAGATAATAGGTGGGGAAATTCTCGGGGTTTGCTTGGGATCTGAGTTGACGACCAAATAGCCCGCAGGTGCTTTCTCCGAGCTAAACTTGTTGTGCCTCCCCCTGCGAATCCACCTGAAATAGTGTTTATCACACCTCGGACCACATTATCCTCCTCTCGCCTTTCATTCTGACCCTCTCTGGTTTCTGTCCTTTCATTATTTTGTCAACCGCCGCCCCTTCTCGGGCTTTGGTCACCTCCTCTCCTTCTGCTTCTGCCACGCCCCTCACCATTGTTGTGGTTTCTCCGAACAAAATTATTGAGATGGCCAGCTTGCACCAACTCTTCAATTTTATCTCGCAGGACCCAGCACTCCTCGGTGGTATGGCCGTAATTGCGATGGTACCGACAATGTTTCTGTCGATCAGCATTCTGGGGCGTGTGGCCACGGTTGGGGAGCTGTAAAAGTTTCGCGTTGTATGCTTCCTCAAACACCCGAGCTCGGTTTGTGTTGAGGGGAGTATAATGCTCGTACTTCGGTCCCCTATGCAAATGCTCAAACGGGCCTTTGAATTTTGGCCTATCACCTCCGGCCCTCCTCTTCTCTCTCCCTTCTCGTCTGTCAGCATCATCAATTATCTCCCTTTTCTTAGACTCCTCAACCTCCTCCATATTAATGAATCCCGCAGCTTTTCTCCTCAATTCATCCATACTGGTTGGTGGCTTCCGAGCCAAGTGTCTGGCGAAAGGGCCAGGCCTTAACCCGGTCAAGATGGTGTGTAGTGCAACATCGGCACTGAGATTCCGAATGAGGACCGTCTCCTTGCTGAATCTGGCCATGAAATCACGCAGGGACTCATTCTTCTCTTGCCTAAAGTTTACCAACGAGGCCGAGGTTTTTTGATGAGCCCGACTCATGGCAAACTGAGCATTGAACTTAGCCATGAATGTGTCAAAGGAATCAACTGACGCTGGCGGTAGCTGGGTGTACCAGGTCAATGCAGCATCCTTCAGAGTAGTCGGAAAGACTTTACACATGTCAGCATCGTCGTCGGTAAAGAGGTACATCTGAGTAGTGAAAGCGTCCAAGTGACGCTCGGGGTCCGAGGTGCCATCATATCTGTCAATGCTTATGGGTTTGTAGTTGGCTGGTAGGGGAACCTCCATGATAGCGTTTGTGAAGGGATGTCTCGGCCTCCGCACGCCGGTCCTTTCATTAAGTCTATTTGTCTGAAGTGACAGTTCAGGGGCCTGCCTAGGAAATTCCTCCTCGTCCACTCGGTCCATATGATGAGAAGCCCGGAGTTGTGGGCCTCCTTCTCTGCGCGAGTTTATGGATCCTTCATTCTCAGCTGTCCGGCGTTCTCTCTCTGGAGGAGAAGAGGCGGACCTTTCTCTACTCTGTCCTGGTTCGCGACGGCTGTTCTGCCGCCTAATCTCCTCATTCTCCCTTCTCAGCATGGCAATCTGTGCAAGAAGTTCTTGGATAAGGGGGTTGTCGGTCGTTATAGCCGGGTTTATGGACCGTTCCCCATTATCTCCGTTGTTAGCATTTTCTGGCTCCTCTCTCCTGCAGTTCCCGCTCCTTGTTCTCACCATGGTTTGTGGTATGGGAAAGTTTTGCTTCGATTCCCACAGACGGCGCCAAATGTTCCGTCCAAATATCTCAGATGGGAGATACTCGGTCGGAGAAAGTCTAGTGGGCTTGTTTTGGAATTAGCTTGACAGAATGTGAATTCTGCTCCTACATATCCAAATGGGAATCAAAGCAAACGTAGTTCTCAGTGAAGGGGTTGGATCCCTATTTATAGAGATGTTTAAAACCAGGCTCCGAGTTATACGGAGAGATATTAGGATCAGGCTCTGATTATGCAGAGAGATATTAGGCTCCTGATTATGCGGAGAGATATCAGGCTCCTGATTATGCGGAGAGATATTAGGATCAGTGAGATACTCGGCCCAGTTAGTTGTGACTGGATAACTCCAGTTGCCGAGATATCTTCGTTCGTGGTCTGGTGTGGAATAGGGCCGAGTAGTTGTCCTCGGGTGTTGAGTGTATTAACAGGTCTTCGGCTTTATGGGAGTTCGGGTGAATGTCCACCTACGAGAATGAGCTCGGTCGTATTGACAATCCTCGACCTTATATCTTCGACCGGTACACAAGTCCCCCGAGCTCCGAGCCTAAACAAGCGAAAGAGCTGATAAGTATGAAACCGAGCTTATTCTTCGGCCACACAAACTTCCGCATTCCCAGCTGTCATTTCAATCAAATCTTTCCTCTTTGTCAGAGAAGGCAATCATTCCCCCTAATACTTCTGTGACACGCTTTAGGCAAGAAACCCTAGAGTTCCGTGCCCATTTAATGAGGGGAATGTCTCTTCAGAATAAATAGATTTTTATTTTTTAAATTATAAAATAAAATGATGAAAATATCATTGTAAAATAAAATGATAAAAATATTAGAATTTTACATGTCACTATGTCAGCTAACTGAATAGAAGGGAGAGATACTAAGGTGGCAGTACCATAATTCGTGCTTCAGAATTTATATTTATATATAATATATATATAAATAGACTGGATTGCCTATAGTTTCTTTCCAGTCCTTGAGTGGAGTAGATAGCCGTTATTTTTTCCTAATGAATTGAAATTGTTATTATTTATTCTTATTCTTTGATGAATGAGTTGTCTCTAGCACTTCTCACTTAAAAAATTATTATTGAATCTAGACAAGTTTTAACTCTCAACTTTTTTTTTCGTTGTGTGGCATTACAGTCATTGTTCTGTTTACATGTACGTAAGCTATTTTCTTATGTACTTAGGTGGCGTTTGGAAGAGCTTATTTAAGCTCTTTTTGATTTATCTGATGACATAAGCTCTTATGCAGTGTGTTTGACAGAGCTTATAAAAATAACTTATGTCATTCCAAAAGGAGTTTTTGACTTATTTTCATAAGTCACTGGGAGAAGCTTATGGAATTATCATAAGAGCTTATACACTAAACACCCTCTCCGTGTTTTTCACTATTCGAATCCTCTCATGCCCCTTTCTTTCTTTAAGCACTTATGGCATAAGCTCTCATGCGATAAGGTCTTATGTGATAAGTTCTTAATTAAGTTGTTTACCCAAACGCACCCTTATTCCTTAGTCTTAGTTATATCAAACTCAAATTTGACATCAAATCCTAGTTTGACACCAAATCATAGCCCTTAATCATGATTCAATCTAAAGGCTAAACCTAATTCACTTAAACCATCATTTATCCACTAACCCCACTATGATGTATCATCGTCATCTCTCTCGCCCTCTCACTACTCTCTTGCACGCTGTTCTTTCTCTCTCTCACTACTCTCTGGTTGCCCCGACCTTGTTTGGGGTTGTCTGGGACACAAAAGTAATGCTTCCTTATGAATCACATAAATGTTAAAATTCAAATTTGTGATGGGTAATCCACCAACTCGATTCTACACATATCTCCTGTGGAATTCAATGTTATCATCAACATTGACAACCAATGACCAAACCGTTATAAAAGTCAAACACTTTATCATTCTTTTGGCAATGTTGCATTCGTGGTCACCTATCCACCATGAGAAATTCTTGAGTGGTTTAGAAAACAACAATTTTTGTGATCAAATATATACCTTATTAACAAGTACATATACCATGTGATTAAATAAACCCTATTTTTGTGTCCCAAATTAGCAGCAAAGGAGAACGAGGAGATGAGAGAGTAGCGAAAGAGAGAGAAAGACTGAAAGAGCAGCGTGAGAGAGAGAGATGATCATGATGATGATACAGCACATAGAATAAAGGGATAAGCGATGGTTTAAGTGAATTAGTTTTAGTCTTTAGATTAAATCATGATTAAGGGCTAGGATTTAGTATCAAATTTGAGTTTGACACCATGGTGTCATTTGATCCCATCCCTCTATATATATATATATATATGGGCAGACCTTCTTGAGGACATGGCGGAAGAATTTATTTTTTCTTTGTACATATATAGCACTACTTTATGCAATTCTCAAGATCTGAGCTTGATTCCCATCTAAGGAAGACTTCTGTTTTTAGAATTTCAACCAAAATATACAAAAAGTGTAACAGCGAGACTTGAACACTGCTCTAATGCATAGTACAAGTGGAATAAACTAGTTCACCTACAAGCAATTTATATAGGTATGTGAAATATAAATTATATATCTATTACTTTTAGCGGTTTGGCCCCTCAAAATATGTTGTCAAGGAGGCCACTATATATATATTTAAAATCTATAAAGACAAATTATTGTATAAATTTAAATTACTTCAATTATTTTAATCTTTGGTCGAGTATTCAAACAAGCTGTGAAATTAATTCTCGAGTCAGGGATAGTAATTAGATAAAATCCTCCTCAAAGTGGCAACTCCAATAACAAGTCTCACGAGCCCTAGAACACCTACACTAAATAAGATATTTTCTACCATTTTTTATGATATAAATCTGTTTCAAATGGTCAATTTTCTACCATGGTTCAGGACAATATACTAGTGTAGTGTACCTGTGCAACGTACGGGTAAATTTTCTTGCAAAATAAATTATTAGAATATTTAATTCAAACCACATTGTAATTGCAATTTTTATTTTGAAATATAATTACATTATATTTTATTGATTGAAACAAAATACTTAAATTATTCATACTATAATTATATTATACTAATATTAGTAATTGGTTCGTTTCCAAAATCATTGAACCTGATAAATAAACCAATGATCATCGAGTTTGATTTGGTTCGGTTCAGATCCTAACACAACAAAAATACGAACCAATTTAATTGGTTCGGTTCAGATTTTTGGGTTCGTCAAATTATTGGTTCGGGTCTTACACCCATAAACTTTCCCGAAGAACAGAGTAGCTTTGTTACCTTTCATGGTTAAAAACATTTAAAAACAAAAATATATAAACTTTAGAAAATCAATAATAAAATGATATAAAAATTTGAACCTATCAAAATGGGTTCGGTTCGGTTTAGTTAGTGCCCAAATAAATTAATATATATATATATATATATATAATAAAAAAATATGAAACTATAAATTATATATAAATATTAAAATATAACATATACTAAACATTAATGTGTATACGTGTATACATCAATTTCTAAACATATAAATATTAAAATATTAATATATACATATATATGTATGTAGAAATATCAAAAGAGTCCACAACATGACACATTCTACTTTTAGTTTTTACTGTTACAAAAATAGTAAAAGTGGAATTCCCAATTATATTATAGTATTAATATTGATGATGATAATAATAATAATAATAATAATAATCTATGTAAACAATTTAAGCAATTAAGTGTTTTTTAAAAAAATAAGAAAAAGCCCAAAAAAACCACATGATGACTTACAGGTGTTTCTTTCAAGCTTTGGAATTAATTATCAGGAATCACATAGCAGCTTTATGCCCCAAACTTCCCGAAGAACATAGTAGCTTTTCTACCTTTCATGGCCAAAAACATTTAAAAACAAAAAAAATATACTTTAAAAAGTAAATAATAAAATAATATAAAAGTCGAACCAATCAAAATTTGTTCAGTTCAGACCCGAAAATATTAATTAACATATATATATATATATATATATATATATAAATATAAATATATATGAATAAAAAATAAAAAAATATTAAATAATAAAACATTAAATTATATATAAATATAGAAATATACTAAATATTAAATATTAGTATATATGTATATATAATTATTAAAATATAGTGATTGATTCGGTTCCAAAATCTTTGAACCTGACAACTGAACCAATTATCATCGGGTTTAATTTGGTTCGGTTCGGAACCTAACACAAAAAAATACAAACCAATTTAATTGGTTCTATTCAGATTTTGGGGTTCATCAAATTATTGGTTCAGGTCTCATGCCCCTAAATTTTTTCAAAGAACACGGTAGCTTTGCTACCTTTCATGGTTAAAACATTTAAAAACAAAAAAAAATATAAATTTTAAAAAGTCAATAATAAAATTATATAAAAATCCAAACCAATCAAAATTGGTTCGCTTTGGTTTGGTTTAGTTAGTACCCAAAAATACTAATACATATATATATATATAAAAACATATATAAAAAGATAAAAAAATTTAAACTATAAATTATATATAAATATTAAAATATAATAAATAATAAACATTAAAGTATATATATTAATTTTAAATCATATATAAATATTAAAATATTAATATATATATATATATATATATATGTATAAATATTAAAAGAGACCACACTCTGACACACTCTATTAATTTTTTTTTTTTTTGATAACATAGTCTACTTAGTTTTTACTGTTACAAAAAATATTAAAAGTGGAATTCCAAATCATAATGATGATGATGATGATGATGATCATAATAATAATAATAATAATAATAATAATAATAATAATAATAATAATAATAATAATAATAATAATAATAATAATCTATGTAAACAAGCAAGACCGTTTAAATATATATGTATATTTTTATCCCTGATTTTTCCGCTTTCTAAGATCGGTATAAATATAAATAAATATTTATATTTTTATCTAAAACTTAGAAAATTATTTTTGGAAAACCAAAGTCATATTCATATCATACTTATTTTTATAAGTATACGCTTAAATTTTCCATTGAAAATTCAGACAGAACCCGGTCTGCGTTTTGTTGACAATAAGATTTTACTAATCGAAAAACCTGATTTCGACCAGAGAACGAAACGAATATATTTTATATCTCATTTCCAACGATATAGGATATTTTGAAAATTTTCAAAATAAATAGGTTATTATACTCTATTCGGGCATAAAACCCTAAATCGGGTAATCGACGGAGTTGAGAACGGACGTGCAGAGACAAAACAAGACATCGGATGCTGAGATATGGTGCCACCTAGGGTCGTGAGTCATATGGATGAATCGCCCATATCATGATTGCTTTTAACAAAAAATATAGATATTTTTTTAAATTAGTGTAAAGACCATTTTGCCCTTGGACCATTTTACCCTTGAACTTTCATTGAAATGACAAGTTTACCCCACAATTTTTGGACACAAATTAGCCACCTCTCCTTAAACCTCAACCACATAATTTTCATGATTACTTTAGGCATGAAATTACCAAAATGTCCTTAAGTCCAAACTTAATCACAAAATTGCCCTAAGTGAAATTACACTTTTGTCCTTAAATGAAAAATAATTTGGACCCTTAAGCCCCTTAATCCCCATGGCCAACACACCTAAATTAGGTCATTTCACTCATTTCTCTCTAACTTCATCATCTTCCTTAAGCTTTCTTCCATTTTTTCTCCAAAAACCTTAAGATACATAAGCCATTTTTGTGAAGCGACTACTTAATTCATTGCTTATTTTTCAATCCCAAGAGGTATACCATACTCATCTCCCTCATTCATCATTCATTTTTGTAGTTTGAAGTCTTGATCATATTTTTCAATTGTTAGATCTAGAACTTTGAAAAATCAAAGAAAAATCCTTTTAAAGTGAAACCAATTTCTATGATCTTAGTATCCTCTCTATATTGAAGATCCAAGAGGATGCATTCAACAAAAATTTCGTGCCTGTTGATCTTGTTGAGGCCGAACCCTAGTTATTGTTGGGGGAGGACTTTGTTCATTTTTTTTAAACTAGTCTTGTTTGATTCAATCTTATAATTCATATATATATTGAATCCATGGTTGTTGAATCAAAATCAAACCTCTAAGCCATTATTTTGTTCATGGCCGAAATTGTATTTTTGAAGAGTTGAAAGATTTTGTTTCATTTTTCAACTTAGGATAGTTTATCTTAACTCCACACCACTCTAAGGTCATGGATCTAAGAGTATGTAAAATTTTGAAATCTCTAGCCTATGTTATGTGTCATGGCCAAATTAGGGTTCTTGAAAGGTTGGAATATTTTATTTCAATCTTTGTATTCTAATCTTTGTTTTAGGGTTTCAAGTGATTAGAAATCACTAATCCAAAAGCTTAGGAATTTTAGAAATTTTTATCCATTCAAACACCTCATGGCCGAACCTATCATATAGGAGTATAGGTGTATTTAGTGTTTAATTTTTAATTATTTGTTGTGATTTGATTGAAGGATAAATTGTTGTGTGAGTCGTGTACGTGTTTTGCGGAGGCCGGACGTTTGACGGAATTTTAATTCGACAAGAAAAATCTTCAAGAGGTAAGGGGAGTACCTGAGAGATTTTTCCGATAGCTGTATGTAATTGTTGGTAGTTTGTATTATTTGTTGGTGTATTTATTATTTTATGTTGTTAGCATTATTTGCTTAATAATTATCTGTTCTTAAATATTTATTTATCTGCATTAAATTGTGATTATATGTTGCTGCCTGTTATTAATTGTGATATTTGCGCTATTATTGACATGAAATGTTGTTGATGTTGTTGTGTATTGTAAAGCCTGACAGTGGTCAGTGCTCAATTAATAATGAGGTTAAAAGCGTTAAAAAGCTTTTTACGGGATAATGAGTTTTAATTGATGAGAGATAGTAATATAATTACTTAAGTATTTTAGTTGGTTGAAAATGAGAAAAAGTTGAACATAATATTATTTTAATGATTTAACAGTGTAAGAGTGTTTTATGAGTCATAGTGAAGACGTAACCGTGAAAATATTTTTGCACTGCTAGTTTATACGTAAGAAATTTCTAAATATTAGAAAATGTTATTTTGAGAAAATAAGTTTCAAAAATAATTTTGTTATGATATTAGAAAAATTATTTTACTAGAAAAGTCATTTTTAGACTTAAAACATTTTTAACACGTCAAACGTCGGACAATTCCAACAATATTTATGGTAGTATTATTAAAAACGGTAATATTAGTTAAAACAGAGAATTTGTCTCAAAGCAATATTTTCAGGTTCAAAATAATGATTTTTGAAAGAAAATGAATTTTAAGTGATTTTGATGATTTTGTAAAACGAATTTTCAACGTAAAAGGATTTTCTGTAGAGTATTTTTATACAATGGGTTATTTCCGACAACTTGGATAAGTTAAGGAAATTTTGTTTTGGATTTGTGTTTCACAGAGCGAAAATGTTGTTAAATTGAAATACGAACCTAGCTGCCGAGATGTAGGTGCCTAGAGTTCTATGATATGGACCCGGGGTCCCAAAAGGTTAAGTTATGGACTAGATGTCCTATAAAAATCTATATTGATTTTTGTTTGCCCAAAATCTACAAATCTAAATATGGTGCACGGGTCTAGATTTCGTGATTAGCACATTTTTGACTTGGAGTCTGTTTGATTGGTTTGGACTTGGAGTCCTTTTTATTGGTATTATTGTTTAACTTAAATGTTTAAACCTTGGTTGGTCGTGAGCCTTTGAGCCTTGACAAGGAAAGAATGAACACAAAGAAAATTACGTGAACAAAACGTTTTATATGCATTTTGGGCAGACATGCCCTTGCATAGGACTTGAATGCTTGATGGCAAATCACTACTTGAAATCCATCATTTTCGGACAGAATTTCAGACGAATTTCGGATAAAAATTGGACAAATTTCGGACGGATTTCGGACGGATAATTCATTTCGGACAGAATGGCACCCGTTTGAAAAAGCCTCGTGGGAAATTATAAAATCCGTCCCAAATTCTGTCCGAAAATATTTACGGACGGATTTCGAACGGAATATGGAGAACGTGGAAATCCGGATTTTGGTTATTGTTCGGACGGATTTCGGACAGATTTATTTTTGTTTTCGGACGGATTTGGGATGAATGTTGTGATTTTGTTGGTTATTGTTCGGATGGATTTCGGACAGATTTATTTTTGTTTTCCAACGGATTTGGGGCGGATTTCCCACGGAAGAATGAAAAGTCAGAATCTGTCACGGCCGTGACATGTCAACTGAGTCAGACCCCTTCTAGGCAGAATCTGTCACGGCCAGGCCGTGATACCCATCACGGCCGTGACAGACCATTTAGTGAAGCAACATTCAAGCGCGAAGTCTGTCACACGGCCAGTCCGTGATGCCCATCACGGCCGTGACAGATCACTTCACTTACATTACAGTTTCACTATCTATGCGAATTATATGGCACCGATCACTAACATTTGCAGTTTCACATTCAATCACAAAATCATGAATTTGACTATTGTTACAAAATACAGCCTTGGTACCATACAACTTCTAAAAATCAAATACCAATTGCTGCATGCAATCCAAAAGTCATGACTTAAAAACTATCAGAAGATCAAGCCACTGTGAACTGTGAAGGTCTTGTAATGAACCAAACAAAAAAAAAATAAAGTTGTTGTGACCCACTTGAGTACTGCCTTGTCATGTTCTCTCGGTTTGAAAGTTCAGCAGCTGCTCTTGTAGCCATGCTTGCAACTTCTCGGGTCTTCGGCACCTGCCTGCAACAGAGGCAGCATCTTTGAATTCCATGTTCCTATTCTGCTTACCCATAGGAAAGGCACTCCTATTTTCAGAACTCGAATCTCTAAAATCCATTTCTTGTCTTCCAGTTCCTGTAAGAAAGAATCCCAAATATTCAGGCAATAGAAAGAACAAAAGCCCCAAATCAATAGTTCCAGAAAGAAAAACCCTCATGCAAAAATCGCTTCAGACACAGTGACACACAAGTGAAGTCAAAGCATGTGATAAAATATAGAGACAAGCATGTGCATCCAGCATATTTACATAAATGACATACATAGAATACCAATTTAGACATGATGTCAACAATAAAACAGATACAATTCTGCAAGTCAGTACCTAAAATCATTAGGAATGCAAGGTGCCACTAGCAAGCTACATGATCAGTTGAGGTTCTTAATGAGGGCCTTTGCTAGTGTATCAAGTGCACCGTTTAAAATTGCGAAAAATAAAGAACCTTTTGCAGTAGCATAAAATATAAAAAATCATTGATCAATGCTATATCCTAGATATAAAGCCTATTGTTTTCATATGAGAACAGAATTACCAAGACTGAGATAGTGAAAAGTTATTTTGGCCCAAGGGTCTTAATATTACACTGGGATGTCATATCCCCTTGTTTAGTTACTTTCACTTGCTACATCTCTAGTCAAGCCCTAGTGTGACAAGAACCACCTTAGTTATACAGTAATATTTTACTCTTTATAGTGTAAATAGAATTAGATTCTCCTAAAGTGATAACACATTTCCTTGATAAAGCCTAACAAAATCATGACAAAGGCGAATTCAGTGATATTGCCCAAATTGCAGAATAACTGAATAAATATAAACTTCCAGGCAGGTCAATCTAAAAAGTGAAAAAAGAAAAGATGACACTCCCTCTAAAATAGACAAGAATACATTTGTAAACACATTTTGAAACAATAAAGACATGTTTAGTGGGGTAAACTTCACAGTGTAGATAAGATAGAATGTACTAAAGAATAATGAAATTGGTTTAGGGAAACACTAATTCACAGTCCCAATTTCATAAAACAAGGTTTAATTTTAAGAGTAAAATCTGAAATCAAAGGGTTAGGGTTAGGGTTTCAAAATCAATTTGGGGATTTCATGAAATCCAACAAGGTAAGGTGAGGAATCACTCACCCACAAGTAAGGGAGAAGAGATGGTGGCGGTCTGGCTGTCCGGCGCGGCGGCATTGGCAGCGGAGGACGGCGATGCGCTTCTGGACAGCACCAAGATCTAAATGAAAACAATAATCAAGCTTTAGGGGAGGAGGAAAGGAGGTGTAACAACCCATAGAGGTTGAAAACCACCATTAATGGCGGCAACCGAAGCTTACCGCAGTGGAGATGCCGTTTCACGACGGCGGAGGGCGAAGCAGCGGCCAGGCGCGCGCAGGAAAGTGCTGGGTCGCATAGCCATCTTCTCCGTGTTGAGAAGTGACTGAACGGCGTCCCTAGGAGGCCCGACGCGCGGCCGGACGGTGGCTGCGATGGAGGGACGACGCCGGCTGGGAGTGAAGGAAGAGGGTGAAGTTGGAGGGAGGAAGAAGAAGAAGAGAGAAAGAAGGAGAAAGAAGAAGAAAAAGAAAGAAAGATAGAGGAGGGAAGGGTTACGGGTGGGTCTGATGAGGGAAGGAGAGAGTTTTTATGTTTTAAACTTAACACTTAATGATAGGTACAAAAATGAGTGATAAAATATTAAGCCTAAAAATAAACATGTTTTTAGTTTTTGAATCTAAAAATAAAGATTGATAAATATATGATTTCAAAATTCAAATTAGAATAAAGATTAATAGTTGAACTGATCAACTACGAATATACTCGGTCCAAAATTTAATCTCCGATAAATGTCAAACCAGTTTATTTTCAACTGTAAAATTAAATAGAATGAAAATATGAAAATGCTTTTCTCTTAATCTTATTATTTAAAATATTTTTCTGTACTGGTAATAATAGTGACAATAATGTAACTTATTGTCTAGTAAGCGTGCATTCACTGAAATAAGTCAGTGCTAACGCACCTAATAAAATAATTTGAAGAGAGTAATTTAATTACTCAAACTAAACCACATAACAAAATTAACATAAACATCCATTCTAATTTGATCTAAACACTTAATCTTATTACCAAACAAGGTTATTTTCAAAGAAAATCATGTTTGGAGCTTACTCTTAGGTCCTAACAAGTCGATTTGGGCTCTATTAGGATCAAACAAGTCCATTTAGGCTTCATTAGGACCATAGAAGTTCAATTGGGCCGATCGGGGCAATTGGCCCAATTAGGTCCTAAGAAGTCAATTTGGGCTCTATTAGGATCGAACCAGTCCATTTGGGCTCCATTAGGACCAAAGAAGTACAAATTGGCCTAGTTAGGTACTAAATGATCTAAAATGTCCATTTGGGCTCTATTAGGATCAGACAAGTCCATTTAGGCTCCATTAGGACCAAAGAAGTACAATTGGGCCGATCGGGGCAATTGTCGCAATTAGGTCCTAACAAGTCGATTTGGGCTCTATTGGGATCAAACAAGTCCATTTGGGATCCATTATGCCCGAAAAAGTAAAAATTGGCCTAGTTAGGTCCTATATGACCTAAACAGTCCATTTGGGCTCTATTAGGATCAAACAAGTCCATTTGGGCTCCATTAGGACGAAAGAAGTACAAATTGGCCCAGTTAGGTCGTATATGACCTAAAAAGTCCATTTGGGCACTATTAGGATCAAACAAGTCCATTTGGGATCCATTAGGACCAAAGAAGTACAATTGGGCCAATCGGGGTAATTGTCCCAATTTGGTCCTAACAAGTCGATTTGGGCTCTATTAGGATCAAACAAGTTCGTTTGGGATCCATTATACCCGAAAAAGTAAAAATTGGCCTAGTTAGGTCCTATATGACCTAAACAGTCCATTTGGGCTCTATTAGGATCAAACAAGTCCATTTGGGCTCCATTAGGACGAAAGAAGTACAAATTGGCCCAGTTAGGTCGTATATGACCTAAAAAGTCCATTTGGGCACTATTAGGATCAAACAAGTCCATTTGGGATCCATTACGACCAAAGAAGTACAATTGGTCCGATCAGGGCAATTGTCCCAATTAGGTCCTAACAAGTCGATTTGGGCTCTATTAGGATCAAACAAGTCCGTTTGGGATCCATTATGCCCGAAAAAGTAAAAATTGGCCTAGTTAGGTCCTATATGACCTAAACAGTCCATTTGGGCTCTATTAGGATCAAACAAGTCCATTTGGGCTCCATTAGGACGAAAGAAGTACAAATTGACCCAGTTAGGTCGTATATGACCTAAAAAGTCCATTTGGGATCCATTAGGACCAAAGAAGTACAATTGGGCCGATCGGGGCAATTGTCTCAATTAGGTCCTAACAAGTCGATTTGGGCTCTATTAGGATCAAACAAGTCCGTTTGGGATCCATTATGCCCGAAAAAGTAAAAATTGGCCTAGTTAGGTCCTATATGACCTAAACAGCCCATTTGGGCTCTATTAGGATCAAACAAGTCCATTTGGGCTCCATTAGGACGAAAGAAGTACAAATTGGCCCAGTTAGGTCGTATATGACCTAAAAAGTCCATTTGGGCACTATTAGGATCAAACAAGTCCATTTGGGATCCATTAGGGCCAAAGAAGTACAATTGGGACGCACGGGGCAATTGGCCCAATTAGGTCCTACCAAGTCGATTTGGGCTCTATTAGGATCGATCAAGTCCATTGGGGCTCCTTTATGCCCGAAAAAGTACAAATTGGCCTAGTTAGGTCGTATATGACCTAAACAACCCATTTGGGCTCCATTAGGACGAAAGAAGTACAAATTGGCCCGGTTAGGTCGTATATGACCTAAAAAGTCCATGTGGGCACTATTAGGATTAAACAAGTCCATTTGGGCTCCATTAGGACCAAAAAAGTACAATTGGGTCGTACGGGGCAATTGACCCAATTAGGACTTAACAAGTCGATTTGGGCTCTATTACGATCAAACAAGTCCATTGGGGCTCAATTATGCCCGAAAAAGTACAAATTGGCCTAGTTAGGTGATATGATCCAAAAAAAAAGGATCATGTGAATTTTCGGATCTATCTGATAGTGTGATTTCACATTACATTTCATGTACATTTTTGCATACATTTTCATATAGTTTAGGCATATTTAAATTGATTTTTAGTAGTTTTTACCTTGGAAAGGGTAAGGCGGTTTTGTGGTGTTGTTTTGCAGAAATTAAAGTAAAATGCTCAAGATTGACCATGATGGAGCTTCGATGAAGATAGGGCTTGAAAAGTGAAGAAAATGAGCCAAACAGAGCCCATCACGGCCTAGCCGTGATGACCATCACGGCCATGATCAAGCAGAGCAGAAGGCAAAAGTCAGAAGCTGTCACGGCCTAGCCGTGATGCCCGTCACGGCCGTGACATGTTAGCTGATCCAGACAGAACCGATCACGGCCTAGCCGTGATAAGTGTCACGGCCGTGACAGACCAAAATTTGAAAGCGCGCCCAAGGAAAATATAAAAAATAATAAATTCCGTCTGAAATCCGTCCGAAATTTTCGGATGGATTTCAGACGGATGTAAGAAATATAAAAATAACAAATCCATCTGAAATCTGTCCGAAATTTTCGGACGGATTTCAGACGGATGTAAGATAAATCAAGGAAAATATAAAAAATATCACAATCCGTCCGAAAATTTCGGACGGATTTCAGACGGATCAAGAAAAATATAAAAAATAACACAATCCGTCTGAAATCCGTCCGAAAATTTCGGACGGATGTAAGAAATATAAAAAAATAACACAATCCGTCTGAAATCCGTTCGAAATTTCAGACGGATCAAGGAAAATATAAAAAATAACACAATTCGTCTGAAATCCGTCCGAAATTTTCGGATGGATTTCAGACGGATCAAGGAAAATATAAAAAATTACGATATCCGTCTGAAATCCGTCCGAAATTTTCGGACGGATTTCAGACGAATCAAGGAAAATATAAAAAAAATAACACAATCCGTCTGAAATCCGTCCGAAATTTTCGGGAAATTTCAGACGGAAACATTTCCGTCCGAAAATTCAAGTTTTCTAGTAGTGAATATTCATGACGTTTGCATCACTGTACCTTGATGGATATATGACCACGAAACCATATACTATGAATAGTAACCACTTTGCCTCGTTTTGGACTGTGGAATGGTTATTTGATCTTTGCATATCTGGCATTGATTCTGCCTTATTCGGCAATTGGAGCCTGATCATTTATTTGTTGTTGGAGCTCTGAAGATTGGGTCTCAAAGTTAGTTGATGAATATTGAAGTGTCATGGTTTTTAAACCAGTTACGACTGTCGGGTATGACCCCTTTGATAAATATATATAGTTTATCTTAATATTCATGTAAAATGGTATTTGAGAGTCATGCATATGGTTATCGTTTTAAAATCCATATATTGGAACTCAACCTTGCAGATGCAAAAGATTTCAGCAAGATAGCCCTTCCTCTGTCCAACCTGCTGAAGAATGATGCCACTTTTAACTTTGATGACAACTGCAAGAAGGCATTTGATTTCTTGAAGAAAGAATTGACCTCCACTCCCATCATCCAGCCCCCTGACTGGACCCTCCCTTTCGAGCTCATGTGTGACGCTTCTAACTATGTTGTGGGGGCGGTCCTTGCACAAAAGGTGGGCAAGGTTGCCCATGTGATCTATTACGCTTCTAGGACTTTAGATGCTGCACAGACTAATTACACCACTACTGAAAAGGAACTTCTAGCTATTGTTTTTGCTCTTGATAAATTTAGATCATATTTGCTAGGTTCCAAGGTTGTTGTTTTCACTGACCATGCAGCTATGAAATACTTGTTGAAGAAACCAGAAGCAAAACCGAGATTGATTTGGTGGATGTTGTTGCTCCAAGAATTTAATGTGGAGATTAAGGACAAGAGTGGAGCTGAGAACTTGGTGGCTGATCACTTGAGCAGAATAGAAAGGGATGAAAATCCTTCTCCCATCCAGGATGACTTTCCCGATGAGCAGCTTTTACAATTGCATGGGGTAACTCCTTGGTTTGTTGATATTGTTAATTATCTTGTTGCTGGTGTTTTTCCTGCAAGTGCAACTAGGTCACAAATCCACAAACTCAAGAGTGACGCCAAGTACTATGTTTGGGATGATCCATTTCTTTGGAAATTTTGCAGTGATCAGGTAATTAGGAGATGTGTCCCCGACTATGAAATTTAGTCTATTTTGCACTTTTCTCATGCTTCTCAAGTAGGGGGACACTTTGGGCCACAAAGGACTGCAAGGAAAGTCCTAGACTCAGGTTTTTATTGGCCCACCATTTTTAGAGATGCTTATGAGGTTTACCAGACTTGTAAAGAATGTCAGACAGCAGGTACAACCATCACTCGTAAGAGTGAAATACCTCAGCAGCCCATGCTTTTCTGTGAGGTATTCGATGTGTGGGGAATCGACTTTATGGGTCCTTTCCCTGCATCTTTTGATTTTCTCTATATCTTACTGGCTGTTGACTATGTTTCAAAGTGGGTGGAAGCTATCCCCACTAGGACTATTGATTCTAGAGTTGTTGCAAATTTTGTCGGGTCCAATATTTTTGCAGGTTCGGCATACCGCATGCTATCATCAGTGACCAAGGCACTCATTTATGCAACCGCACCATGGAAGTTTTACTACGGAAGTACGGAGTTGTGCACAGGGTCTCTACTGCGTACCATCCCCAGACCAATGGGCAGACTGAGATCTCCAACAGAGAGATCAAACAGATCTTAGAGAAAGTGGTGCAGCCAAATAGGAAGGACTGGAGCCGCTGTCTAAAAGACGCACTTTGGGCTCAGAGAACAGCTTTTAAGACACCAATAAGGATGTCCCCCTATAGACTTGTGTTCGGTAAGGCGTGTCATCTGTCTGTGGAAGTTGAGCACCGTGCTTATTGGGCGGTCAAGAGGTGTAACTTGGAAATGGAAAAGGCAGGCATTGAAAGAAAACTCCAATTGCAGCAGCTTGAAGAGCTTAGGTTGGAAGCCTATGAAAGCTCTCGGATTTATAAAGATAAAACTAAGCACTTCCATGACAAGATGATATCTAGGAAAGAATTCTTTGTGGGCCAACAAGTTTTACTGTTTAACTCCCGCCTGAAAGTGATGGCTGGGAAACTTCGATCCAAGTGGGTTGGCCCATTTGTTGTCACTAATGTTTTCCCTCATGGTGCAGTTGAAATTAAAAGTGCAGGTAGCAACAAAGTTTTCAAGGTTAACGGGCAGCGCTTGAAGCCATTCCATGAGAGCTCGATGCCTGAAGATGCTATTGTTGAGGAGCTCTCCTTGGGAGAGCCCGCCTACACTACACCTTGATCAGGGAGCACCTTCTCCTTTCCCTCACTCTGATTTTATATTCATGTTCTTTCATTGAGAACAATATATGTTTTAAGTGTGGGGGAGGGAACCGATTGTTTGTTTTTGTTTTGTTTTCCTTTAGATCTTGAATAATTTGAGAAGATCAAGAGTTTGTGTGTGAGTATTGTGTCGGCAAGCTCGGTGGATTCTGTTGAATTTGCATAGATAGATTGCATGATATATGTTGGCTTGATGACTTCCCCCCTAGGTCCTGAAAATTGAAAATTGACCCCCATGTGAAAAATTGAAAATTGAACTTTGAGATATTTTGTTGTGATTGCATGATTTATGATAAGTTTGGGCTGATAGGGTGCACACACTAGGGATAGAATCTCGGTCAAACAATTTGCAAAAAATGTCCAGGTGAGGATTTGAGCCTCCATCATTGTTTTTAACTGTGTGAATCGCTTTTGAGCTGCACTTTCTCGAATTTGCTTGAATCTCTTCATGGTTTGCATGTCTATGTGTTTGCATCAAATGATTTAGGCAATTTTCTTTGAATTAGCTACTTGGCCTAAATTGAACCAGTCCCTAATGCATGTTCCCTAGTTAGCCACGTTGAGCCTAATAAGCAAAAAATCTGAAAAACCATGTTAACCCGATCTTAGGATTAGGAGAGCACGGAAGCATAGCAAGACAAAGGTTTGCAAGAAACTAAGTTTGGGGTGGCTACAAGGATATGATGTGCTGTTTTGGATTGAGAAAAAGAAAAAAAAATAAAGGTTGGAGCCAAAGGGCAAAAAGAAAAAGAAAAAATAGAACAAAATGTCAAAAAGGGGTATTAGAAGAAAAAAAAGTTGTAGTCACCCAAGGCAGAAAGAAAAATGGAAAAAGGAACTTGAGTGGAAATTCAATGTATCAAAATGCTCATGCTCTCTTAGTTCCTAGGGACTTAACCCTAGTACCTTTGAATATCATACCCTTAGCCATGCCCCATTACAACCTTTAAAAGACCTTTTGATGCTGCATGCATGTTTTCGTGGGAACCTTGATTGAGATGAAAATCAAATTCATGTGAAGTGCTCTTAAATGTGAAATTGAGTGGAATGTTGATAGCCTAGACAAATTGAGCGAATGAGTGAAATATTACATGCCCTTGTGAGGAAGGGGATTGTTTGAATTTGGTGATCTCCATTTTGTGTGTAATTTGGATCCTCAACTTAGATTAATGATTGCATTAATGATGGAATTCTCAATTGTTTAAAGTAAATGAATGTGGGGGTTACATTGTTGCAAGGGGGGAAACATTGAAGAAAAACTGTTTTGATAAAATTGCATAAAATCTGTGCGAATTTGATTGAGTCCTTTAAGCTTACCAAGTTTGAGTCATTTTTTAGTTCTGGTTTGATTGGGGACAAGAAAAGTTTAAGTTTAGGGTATTTTGATCGGCCTCTGGCTCATCTAGTTTTATGACTAGTATGACCGTTGTTTTCTGCTAATTATATCTCGTTTTCGCCCAAATTAGACTCGATTGTCCTCAAGCAAGGTTTTGAGTCTCTTAAGTAGTTTTAGGATATTTTATCTAGTTTTGAGTCAAATAAAGCACTTATTGCTATTTCATGTTTCAGGTTAATAAGGAGAACAAGAAGGGAAGGGCCCTTAGAAGCAGAAGCCATCACGGCCCAGCCGTGACACTGGTCACGGTCGTGGTGAGCTACTCATGGAAGGCAGAAAGGATCACGGCCCAGCCGTGATACACATCACGGGCGTGATGAGAAGATCATGAAAGTCAGAGAGCATCACGGCCCGCCTGTGATACCCATCACGGGCGTGATGAGGAGAACCTGAAAGACAGAATTGATCACGGCCCAGCCGTGATGAAGGTCACGGCCGTGACAGATCATCATCAAAGTCAGAATGCATCACGGCCTGGCCGTGACAAGCATCACGGCCGTGACGGACTATAATTTGAATGCGCGCCCTTGACAGAAGCGGTCACGGCCTGGCCGTGATGGCCATCACGGCCGTGACGCGCGGTCACTCTATAAAACAGAAGCGCACCAGACAGAAAAAGGATCCAATTTTCACATTTTTAAATAATATTTCTAGTTTTTGTTATACCCTTGATGGAGAACTAATTCCCTTGGGTTAATCTGCTGTAATCGGTTTCCGCCGACACTTGAGGTTCTGTAATTCTCGAATTGAATTGCTTTTCTCTTTCAATACTATTCTATATTCTCTGTTTGCTTAATTCAGTTTGTATCGAATGAGTATTGATTCATTTCGATGATTTTATGTTCCTATACTTAATCGCATTTGCTTAATTCGCGTGCATTCAATCGTGTTTGCTTAATTCACGAGAGCTTCATCCGTTTGCTTAATTCGAAATTAGGAACATAAATCTAGTAGCGTCAATTTCGCTTGTTAATTGCTGCTATAATCGAAAAGGGATAAGAATCTGCTTAGGGCATGGGAATTGTATGAATCGATGATAGTGGGAAACCGAGAACAGTAGATTAATCGTTTTGATCATTGATAATCACTTCTCGCTCTGTTTTCTACTCTGTTTTTGTAATTGAATTTTAAACCTTCAACCCCCCCCCCCTAAATTGATTTTTCTGGAAATAACAGTCCAAGAGTCCTTGTGAGACGATACTCGAGTTGTCGCACCCTCACTACAGTTTTTACAAACCACTCGTTCCTTTTGACACGTGCGCGACATCGTGTCAAAAATAGATAGAAATGATAAACTCTTTGAAATTGAAGAAGAAACCAAATGAAACTTTGTAAGTGTTTTGTGACGAGTGTGATTTCACCTCATATTTGTTTATCGTATTGCATGCATTTTCATATAGTTTAGGCATATTTAATTTGATTTTTGTTAGTTTTTACCTTGGAAAGGGTAAGGCGGTTTTATGGTGTTGTTGTGCAGGAATTGAGGATTAAAATGCTCAAGATTAACCATGATGGAGCTTGCATGAAGATGGGGCTTGAAAAGTGAAGAAAATGAGTCAAACAGAGCCCATCACGGCCTAGCCGTGACAGCCATCACGACCATGATCGAGTAGAGCTGAAAAGAAAGAATGGAAAAGTCAGAACTGGTCACGGCCGTGACATGCCAATTGAACCAGGCCCACACAGGCAGAACTGATCACGGCCTAGCCGTGATGGTGGTCACGACCGTGACAGACTAACCAGCAGAGCAACCTACATGGCAGAATCCGTCACGGCCTGGCCGTGTTGGACATCACGGTCGTGACGCGTAATATTTGGATCTTTAGAAACTGATTTGATCTGAATTTGTAATTGCTTGGGATTCAAGTTACCCTAATCTATAAATAGAGCACTTTTTGGGCTCAATAATCTCTCGAATGAGATGGAAGCGCCTAAGTATATGTTTGGATCGCTGATGAGATCTAGGTTCCTTAACTTGTGCAATGGCCCCATTGTTATCACAATAGAGATCAATGGGGTCCACAATACTAGGAACTGTACCAAGCTCAGCAATGAACTTCCTGATCCAAACAGCCTCCTTTGCTGCATTGGAGGCGGCAATATACTCAGCCTCTGTAGTAGAATCGGCGACTGTCTCTTGCTTTGAACTATTCCAGCTCACCGCCCCGCCATTCAGGCAGAACACATAACCAGATTGCGATCTGGAATCATCCTTATCGGTTTGGAAGCTAGCATCGGTGTAACCTTTTACAGCAAGCTCTTCCTCACCTCCATATACCAAGAACGAATCCTTAGTTCTTCTCAAGTACTTAAGGATGTTCTTGACAAATGACCGATGACTTTCACCGGGATCGATCGTACACCTGCTCGTTATGCTTAAAGCATACGATACATATGGTCGAGTACATAACATGGCATACATGATAGATCCAATTGCGGATGCATATGGAATCTTACTCATGCGATCCCTTTCTTCTTGAGTGGAAGGGGATTGTGCCTTTGATAGGCATATACCATGTGACATAGGCAAGAGTCCTTTCTTGGATTCATGCATGTTAAAGCGTCTCAACACTTTGTCTATGTATGTACTGACTTAGGCCAAGCAATTTCAGCGATCTATCCCTATAGATCCTGATTCCCAACACATAGGTAGCTTCACCCAAATCTTTCATAGAGAAGCAATTCCCTAACCATGTCTTTACATTTTGTAGTGTAGGGATGTCATTTCCAATGAGTAATATGTCATCTACATATAACACCAGAAAAAACAACAATGCTCCCACTAACCTTCTTGTAGACACAAGCTTCATCTTCATTTTTTATGAATCCGTACTGTCTTACAAAGATCATCAAAACGAAGGTTCCAACTTCTGGAAGCTTGCTTCAATCCATAGATTGATCGCTGCAATTTACATACCTTTCCGGCATCCTCTGAAATGCCAAAGCCTTCAGGTTGTGTCATGTACACATCCTCAAGAAGCTTTCCATTAAGGAAAGCAGTTTTGACATCCATCTGCCATATCTCATAATCATGGTATGCAGCGATAGCAAGTAAGATCCGGACGGATTTAAGCATCGCAACAGGCGCAAAGGTCTCATCATAGTCGACACCATGAATTTGCTTGAAACCCTTAGCGACCAATCGCGCCTTAAAGGTGTGAACCTTACCATCCATGCCAGTTTTCTTTTTGAAAACCCACTTGCACCCTATGGGTTTCACCCCTTCAGGTGGCTCTACCAAGGTCCATATCTGGTTGGTGTACATGGAATCCATCTCAGATTTCATGGCCTCAAGCCACTTCTCAGATTCTGGGCCAGTGATGGCCTCCTGGTAAGTCACAGGCTCATCTTGATCCATGAGCAATACATCACCTTGTGGAGTCATGAGAAATCCACATCTCTCAGGCTGGTGACGTATCCTGTTAGACCTACGCTGGTCTTGTGCTACTGGAGCAGGTTGTTCCTCCACAGCATTTTGTGAAGGTTGCTCATGTTCCACCAATGGTAGGTCACTACTCTGTGATTCTTGAATTTCTTCAACTTCTATCTTCCTCCCACTGGTTCCTATGGAGATAAACTCATTTTCTAAGAATACACCAGTCCGTGCGACAAACACTTTGCCTTCGGAAGGATTATAGAAATAGTACCCCTTGGTTTCTTCGGGATACCCCAGAAAGAAGCATTTACAGATTTGGGATCAAGCTTATTAGAAACTTGACGTTTTACGTATGCTTCACAACCCCAAATCTTCATAAAAGACATGCTGGGTCGTCTACCAGTCCATATCTCATATGGTGTCTTTTCTACCACTTTGGATGGAACACGGTTAAGTGTAAAAGCTGTTGTTAATAGAGCATGTCCCCAGAAAGAGTTTGGAAAGTTTGCATGACTCATCATAGACCGAACCATGTCCAACAAGGTTCGATTTCTCCTCTCAGAGATACCATTCCATTGTGGTGTTCCAGGTGGAGTGAGTTGAGAAAAAATTCCACACTCTCTCAGATGATCATCAAACTCTAGGCTCAAATATTCACCATCTCGATCTGATCGAAGAGTTTTAATATTTTTACCAAGTTGGTTTTGTACCTCATTTTTGAATTCCTTGAACTTTTCAAAGGATTCCGATTTATGTTTCATAAGATACACAAATCCATATCTACTGAAATCATCAGTGAATGTGATGAAGTACTGAAAACCACCTCTAGCTAATGTGTTTAGGGGTCCGCATACATCGCTATGTAAAAGACCCAAAAGATCGTTAGCTCTTTCACCTTTTCCGGTGAATGGAGCTTTAGTCAACTTTCCCAATAAACAAGACTCACATATCTCATATGATTCATAATCAAATAAGTCCAAGAGTCCATCTTTATGGAGCTTCGAAATGCGCTTCTCATTTATATGGCCTAAACGACAATGGCAAAGATAAGATGGGTTCAACTCATTTGGTTTGAACCTCTTAGTATTTATGTTATAGATGGGAATTTCAAGATCAAGGACATAAAGCCCATTACTCATGTGTGCACTAGCATAGAAAATATCATCCAAATAAATAGAACAACTTTTGTTCTTTATTATAAAAGAAAAACCAATCTTGTCCAAACAATAAATGGAAATGATATTCCTGCTAATTGCAGGCACAAAATAACAGTTCTCTAACTGAATAGTAAACCCAGTGGGCAAAGTCAATACATAAGTCCCTACAGCTAAAGCAGCAACCTTTGCTCCATTTCCAACTCGTAGGTCGACTTCGCCCTTTGCCAATGGCCTACTCCTGTTTAGATCCTGCACATTTGTACAAATGTGAGAACCACATCCAGTATCTAATACCCATGATGCAGAAGTAGATAAATTGACTTCTATAACAAACACACCTGAAGTGGAAGTCTCGCTTCCCTTCTTCTTGATTTCTTCCAGGTATTTTGGGCAGTTCCTCTTCCAATGTTCGGTCCGACAACAATGGAAGCAATTGCCTTCCTTAGCCAAACCACCCACGGGCTTCAAGCCAGAAGCACTGGGCTTGATCTTGTTGATGGCATTGCCCTTGCCTTTGCCCTTTTGTTTGTGCGTGGGCTTCTTGGGCTGCTTCTTGCTATTTCCAGCCTGGACCATCAAAATGGCCTTCCCCTTTCCTTTGTTAATATTTTGTTCAGCAGTTCTCAACATGCTAAACAATTCTGGCAAAGGTTTGTCAAGATCATTCATATTATAGTTCATGACAAACTGACTATAGCTCTCAGGCAACGATTGCAGAACTAAGTCGGTGGCCAACTCTTGGCCTAAAGGAAATCCCAGTCTCTCGAGATTCTCAATGTACCCGATCATCTGCAGTACATGAGGACTCACAGGGCTTCCTTCTGCCAATTTACACTGGAAAAGGGCTCTGAAAACTTCGAACCGCTCATGCCTTGCTTGCTCTTGGTAGAGCAACTTGAGGTGCACGATCATATTGTACGCCTCCATGGTCTTATGTTGCTTTTGCAGCTCAGAGGTCATGGTAGCAAGCATAAGACAGCCGACGTCTAAGGCGTCATCCTGATGCTTCTTATAAGCATCCCTGTCAGCCCTAGGAGCACTTGAAGCCGGTGGCTCCTCGAGAATAGGCTCCTCAAGAACATACAGCTTTTTCTCATGTTTGAGGACAATCCTCAAGTTTCATGCCAGTCCGAGAAAATTTGTTCCGGATAGTTTGTCCTTCTCAAGGACGGATCGCAATGACAAGTTACTTGATGTGTTTGATGCCATGGTAATCTACAGAGATAAATATGCAAAATATAAGTATCATGCCATGAAGTTATTTAATAAGGTCTTTAATTAAATACGCCTCCCATTATTTTACTCAAAACAATGACCCTCATCATTGATTCAGAAAATCCCGTTGGAAGATTTTCTAGTGGGCCAAGATCCATATTTCACCTAGCTGTAAGTCAGCTTTGGCTGATCACTCAAAATTCGGTTATATAGGTAGGAAACACTTTCCGATTGCATCTCATGCAACTCTTGGACAGTTGGGTGAAGAACTCTTATTCTAATCCATCACATGGACCAAAGCCCAACTTATAAGCCTCTAAGCCTTTCAATCCTATTGAAGTTGGCTTAGTTAAGTCAGACCCAATGGATAGCAGTTGAACATTACATTTGTCCCATCGCGTCTTACTAGTATAAATAAAGGTACCCCGCTTTGGCGGACCCACACTTAATCGATCCTAGTCTTGACGAGTGCCATGCATTGGAAGGCCTTTAAATGTGACTTAATATTTCCTTTTGAGGGATTTGATTAAAATTTGATCTCATCATTTGTTAAACTCTTTAACTTGCTATTTACATACACGCATCTCATACATATATTAGTCAAACCCCTTTTAACATACTATATACATACATGCATCTCATACATATATAAGGCAAATAAATGTGATATGGTTATGGCCCCTAACGTATTGATTCTCCCAAGCCAATGAGAGAATCTAAACTAAAACGTAGGAGCGTCCATGCTTCTCCAAGCATGATCTCCCACAGGATAACGTCTTCTTGTCTCCATCATTACATTACATAAACAGAAACCTCATTTTACATATGAGGGGAGTGAGATGAGAAAAGAATATACATATGGAATATAAGAGAAAGGCACGGCACGCAGGCCGTATTTCAAAATATAAACCAAAAGATTAAAGGACTAAGGCCATAACCATTCACCATACATTACCAAATAAATAGTAACAACCAATAATAATACACAATTATTATTATTATTATTATTATTATTATTATTATTATTATTATTATTATTATTATTATTATTATTATTATTATTATTATTATTATTTTATTAATTAGAGATTTCAAAATCTGAATTTTGAAAACATAACATATATACAATAAATCACATTTATTGTAATTGATGTTACTATAAATCACATTTATTGTCATTGATGTTACTATAAATCACATTTATTGTAATTGACGTTACTATAAATCACATTTATTTTAATTGATGTTATTATTAAATGGTGACATAAAAGATTTCAAAATTGAATTTCGAAATAACACACTACGCAGAGGTAGCACGGGGTTCCCACTTCCTTGGCGGCTAGGGCTTCAACCTCTCAACCCTAAAACCGCAAGGCCCACAAGAACATGAACTCTTCATGTCTGAAACCCCTTAACGCCGCCAGCAGAGAACTGAAACCGATCATGTTTAACATCAACACTTGACGCCATCGCAGAACATAAGAAGGATTCCAGAACCAATGTACATATCGCATATATACATAAACATGCTATAGACGCATATATCATATACATACGAAAATAACAGAAACAAGGTTTCGCAAAAACGGATGCAAACGATTTTCAAAAAACAATTTTCAGAAAAACGATTCACATTATAAACATGTTATCATACATAACAGGTAAACCACGTAACAGAATCATGGTTTCGTAAGCGGCTCTGATACCACTGTTGGGAATTTGCGTATAAAACAAAATAACGCAGCGGAAAAAAATTTCCCATCGAAGGATCCTTGCGAATGGTCATGATTCATGGTTAGAAGATTTACCTCTTGAAGCGATGACAATTGATTGAAATCGTCTATCACGAACTCCGCACGAACGATGTCTCTAAGGTATCCACACGAGCATATCCCGTGAACGTCCAACGTCATGAACACGAAGCGTCTCTGCCTCACAGTGATAGCTTCGAAAACCGAGACCTGCTGCTCACTGTCACTCTCTATGTGCGGCTAGGGTAAAAACCGTGTAGGCACAATAGCTTAAGTGGTCTACTTATAGTAGCACCTCCTTAAGTGAGTTAGTGAGCAGCGTTTGACCTAAGCCCCATGTACTATGCGCTAGGCCCAATAGAAGAGTCCAACTCTCCTTTTAATGCTTCTTTTGATCTGCTCTTATGTGTGTGACCTTATAGGTTCCCAAAACGTTAGTAGTAATATTAAATCCCATTTAATATTACAAACAGTGAGCGGTATCTAGCAATACATCACTGCCACCTAAGCAGTGAGAAAGTCAGTGATTTGGCGAAACCTTTCTATGACAAATATTCATGTACATTATTATCCCTTTGTCCATATATCTATATTGAACACAAGACATATAATGTGTCACCCTTGTATGGTTCAATATCATGTTCCCTGATACCCGAGTAGACTTAACAACAAAGGAGGTCAATATCTCATATTGACTCATTTCAGCACGGCCATGCATTTTACAGTCTCACTCTATCAGGGCCCCCACAGATATTACTCCTGTTATGTAGGAGGGACAAATTCCATCTAGGTCACTCACATCCCTCTGCATGGCTCGTGGTATGCCCAATGACCGTCTTTATAATCATCCTATTACAGATGACGTTTGACGATATTAAAGCACACGACTCCTCATGTAGGGATCGTAGCGATTTCAGGTCGAAGGATTGCATACACCATTGTCACTATGAGAACTACTTATGACACTCACATAACGCTCCATGTAGTGTTCTCATGGTGGGTCAATCCAAGACATCATTACTCTAATGTGTACCTATGTGGCGACTCGATATCTCATATCCATGACCCGTGAGATATGGTCATCAGTCTGCACACATAATAGTCTCAATGTATTATTATTGTCCTTATTAATAAAATACTTAACTACGGATATTTAAGAATAGGATTTCATTGTTCAATATTGTCTCACGATCAAGTCATGTACTTGATATTCTATTAAACTGAAATTTCTATTCTAAGGACTTTATTATGTTTAAACAAGTAACACAATAAACTGGAATGCCTCATATCATATATATATATATATATATATATATATATATATATATATATATATATATATATATATATATATATATATATATAATGGCAAGATACAAATGTAAGTCTAAGAAATACACTGGCCTCTAGGGCTTACACCAACAGAACTTAGGTATTGGATCTATAGGAATCAAACTTGGGACTTAAATCACGAGAGTTAGAAGTGGTCCTTCGAGGGTTCATGAATTGTCACAAAACTTAAAGGGTTCAATTTAAATTCAATTACCACAAGAGTAGGGGTTGGTTTAATTGGGCACGGTTTTTGTAACCCGAGAGTGAGCATTAACTTATTTTGGATAAATTCACCTTCAAAGCAATTTTGATAATTAACAAGGGGTAGTCAATTTGGTAACATGAACAATCTTGTTGGTAACCCAATTCATAGGAATCCCTTTTGATATGAAAAACCCCTATTTGAATTACTTTCTGTTTAAATTGATTGCATTCTTAAATATTTGATTTTCTAAGTTATTTCTTATTACAAAAATCAAATATTTTAAAAATCTTTTTTATGGTCCAATTTAATCGATTTAGTAATTAATTGTTATTTGAGATCACGGTTTCTGAGGGATCGATCATTTTATTACTTGGCGACGAATCCGGTAAACTTCCGGAATCCACGCTATCAAGTTTTTGGCGCCGTTTCCGGGGACTGTGCTTTCTTGAATCTCAATTTAATTTTTAAATTGATTTTTTTGGACTTTTTCTTTTTAATTATTTCCTTTTAAAAAAAAAATCTTTCATTTATCTCTTTTTATTTCTAGAGTATCTATCTCTCTCTTATAGGTGTTTTTCTCTTTTATGCAAAGATCCCTAAGTCTTGGAAGCCTTATTGAGGTTGACCCCGAAATCAAAAGGACCTTTCATAGATGTAGGAGACTACAAAGAGAGAGGAAGAGGTTGATTCCCATTCCACTCATGGCGAATCTACCGAATACAAAACCACTGAAGGACTACGCAGCCCCGAATACTAGGGGTTTGCGAACTGGGATTGCTTGACCAGAAATCGAGGCGGTGAACTACACTATACCGCCTATGTTAATTAGCATGATTAGGCAACATCAATTCGGAGGATTTCCCTCGGAGGACCCGACTGATCATGTGGAGACATTCTTGGAGTTCACCGATGCAATTAGAATTCATGGCGCCCCGATTGATGCTATTCGCTTGAGGTTGTTCCCCTCCTCTCTTACTGGAAAGGCAAAAGCTTGGCTGAAGCAAGTGCCCGCTAATACCTTGTCGACTTGGGACCAACTGGAGCAGGCATTCTTGGAGAAATTCTTCCCTCCATCCAATACGGCTTACCTACGAACTCAGATCACCGACTTCTTCCAAAAGGATGGAGAATGCTTATCCGAAGCTTGGGATCATTACAAAGGGTTGCTGGAGTCTTGCCCACATCATGGGCTCAAGAAGTGGTTGTTAGTGCATACCTTCTACAACGGATTGGATTACTCTTCGAATATGTCACTTGACTCCGCAGCTGGTGGAGCCTTTATGAATAGACCTCTGACCTAAGCATTCAATATTATTGAAAACTTAGCCACCAACTACCACCAATGGGGTTCGGAAAGAGGTAATAACCCGAAAAAGCTTTCGGGGGGTAAGTTTGAAATGAATACCACTGATCTAATTATGTCTAAATTTGACTCATTGAATAAACGCTTTGATCACCTTGAAAAGGCTAATGTGAGTTCAACAGGTGCTACTAATATTGTTTGTGAGATTTGTGGAATGCATGGACATGACATAATAGAGTGCCCACGTGGTATTGCTCCTGGATCCGGTGCTTCGGGAGAACAAGTGAACTCTTGTCACAACTTCTATGACACGAACCCGAAGTTTCCAAATTATGCTCCTCCTAATTCTTACATCCAAGGAAGGAAGAATAGCCCTTACCTCTCCTACGAGAACTACAACAACACGTTGAACCACGAATTCCAGGAAAGCCAAGGTAATAGGAAACCCGCATCAGGGTATCCTCAGGTACAAAAGTCTAGACTTTAGTCTCTCTTGGAAAATTTGGTTGAAACTCAAACAAAATAAAATGAAGAGTTTAGGCAACAAGGGAGAGCAGTCAATGAGGCAATAAAAGAGTTATCATCTAAGGTAGATAACTTAGCCATCCATAATAAAATGTTAGAAACTCAGATTGCCCAACAAGCTAGTACATATACCAGAACTAAGGGTACGTTCCCAGGACAACCCGAAGTTAATCCCAATGAGCATTGTAATGCTATATACTTGAGGGATGATAAGCTTGGGGTAGTTGAGAAGGATGTGGAATGTGAGGAGGACATGAGCGAACATGAAGAGATAGAGCCAAAGTATGTCCCCCCACCACCGTACCAACCCCCTATACCGTTTCCACAAAGGTTGGTCAAGAAAAAGCAGGTAGAAATAGAAACTAAGAGCTTAATTGAGGAGCATAACGCCATGATAAAAACTAATATGCCTCCTAAACTAAAATATTCAGGAAGTTTCTCTATTCCTTGCTCAATTGGAGAAGTGAAAATAGACCAAGCCTTATGTGACCTAGGGGCGAGTGCGAGTTTGATGCCGCATACCATCCTTGAGAGGTCAGGAACCAAGGAATTGAGCCCATCCAAGTTCTCTTTACAATTTGCGGATGGCTCAACTAAAACATCTCTAGGAATACTAGAGAATGTTTCCATAAAGGTAGGGAAATTTTTCATTCCTACCGATTTCATGGTGTTGGATATGAACGGGAATTCTAAATTCCCTATCATTCTAGGAAGGTCATTCTTGGCCACAACTGGAGCAATAATAGATGTAAAGAATGGCAAGCTCTCTTTAAATGTAGAGGAAGTTAGGGTAGATTTTGATTTGACTAACTCATATAACAACTCTCCTTTTGAGAGTCATGTGTCCAAGATTGAGATAATGTCTCCAGAGGTGAAGGAAGAGCCTAATATGGAAGCAACTCCCAAACTTAGCATGAAGAATGATGCACCAAACGGTGATAAAGTTGGAGTTGCTCATCATGTGGAGTTAGAACTTCCGTCGGGAGGAAGTAAGGCCATGAAACTCAGTAAAAAGAGCAAAGCGCAAGCGCAATTGGCCATATGAGCAAAATAGGCTCTTCGAAGGACTTCCATGGAAGAGAGGTGTTCTTTCACCTCCAATCCCAGTCGACCCCAGTTGATACAAGGGAGTATGGTCAAGCTTAAGTCCGTAAATAAGTGCTTCTTGGGAGGCAACCCAAGTTTCCTTTCCCTTTTCCATTTGTTTTTGAATTTTGTTTTTGAATAATTTGAGGAGATTAAGAGAGAAAAAAGATCATTAGTTGATGGTTCTGCCAAGTATTTTCGTGTTATGAAAGCAGTAAGAGCAAAAAGGCAAGGAAAAATAAAGTCAGAAGTCACCACGCCCATCGTCACGGCCGTGATGAGCTAACCCAAGAAGATCAGAAAGGATCACGACCCAGCCGTGATATCCATCACGGGCGTGATGAGAAGGACCCTGAAGATCAGAATTGATCACGGCCTATCCGTGATGAGTATCACGGTCGTGACACATTTTCAAGCATCTCTTTGACTGGCATGTGAACCAATACCCTCTACCACCTCGGTGAGTTGTTCCATTTTTCTCCTCTCTCCGACTTGATTATTTACATTGGGGACAATGTAAGTTTTTAAGCTTGGGGTAGGGGTATTTTTGCAATATTTTTTGCATTTTTGCATTTTTCATGTTGCATTCATATAAGCATAGTTTTGCATGATCACATGATTAGATTGCCCCCTTGATTAGATTATGCATCAAATTGTGAGAACTTGGTGCGGTGCCAAATAAGTTGAGATAGTGAATTTTTGAACCCAATTTTTGTATTCTTGTGATAGGCTAAAAATAAAAATGCTTGAGATGATCTTTTGATAGTTGATAATTAGCATGTGATTCCTTAGATTTGTGTTTCTCATTGATTTTAAACTACTAAATGTGAGATTTTTGAGCCTAAAAGGGGTACTCGCTAAATCTACCCCATTCTTTGTGATTGAGTATTTTATTCCTCTTGGATTGTATTCTCTAGAACTTCACTTGAAACCGTTTTGAAACTTAAAAAAATTTTAAAACATTTTTGAAAATGATTGAGGCACTAGGTATTTTTCTGGCCTTCTGAGCTTTGATTGATTAAATGTGACCCCTTAGTTGCCCAATTTTGAGCCTAAAATAATAAAATACTTTTCTTGGTACCTTGATTTATTTTGATGAATAATGCTTGGTATGACACCTTTTAAAGTATTGCAAAAAGGGTAAAAAGGTAGTTTGAAAAATAAATTGTGGGATGAGAAAGTTAGAAAAATATTTCTCTTAAGTTGAAAATCTCCCCTTCTCCAAATAAATGAAATAAAGTAAACAAAAAGAAAATGGAGAAGGGGATGAGAAAAAGAAAGTGAGAAATAAAATAAAATAGAAAAAAGGAAGAAAGGTGGAAAATGTGAACTAAAAGGCCCAAAAAGGTATTTTAGAAGGTTGACATGCTTTGCAATGTTTGATATTTTGTTTAACCTTCTTGAATTTTCCTTTTCTTGATTTCCCCACCTAACAATTAATCCCATGGCCCCATTACAACCAAAATAAAAGACCTCTTGATTCCTATGTGTTTTCATTAATAAAGTAGAGATTTGGTTAATAGTCAAGCTTATGGTAGGGTACCTTCCTTGAGGAAATTGAGCGAATTGTCATATACCCTTAAACACTTGAGTGAGGTGAGAAGAGTGCCCGAATTAGTGAGAGACATGAATCTAGAAAACCTAAGCTTCTTATTGGACTTGAGATTGATTGTCTCTTGGTTACTTATTTGAATATGCCTGTCACTTGGATTAGTTACTCGGGTTCTTGGTTCACTGTCCATGCTCTGATTATTTATCTTGACTGGCCTTAGTGATTGCTTGAGGGCAAGCAAAATCTTAAGCTTGGGGTGGTTTGATGAGTGTGATTTCACCTCATATTTGTTTATCTTTACCTCGGAGCGGGTAAGACGATTTTGTGGTGTTGTGCAGGAATTGAGGATTAAAATGCTCAAGATTAACCATGATGGAGCTTGCATGAAGATGGGGCTTGAAAAGTGAATAAAATGAGCCAAACAGAGCCCATCGCGGCCTAGCCGTGACAGCCATCACGGCCATGATCTAGTAGAGCTGAAAAGAAATAATGGAAAAGTCATAACTGGTCACGGCCACATGCCAACTGAACCAGACCCTCACAGGCAGAACTGATCACAGCCTAGCCGTGATGGTGGTCACGGCCGTGACAGACTAACCAGCAGAACAACCTACAAGGTAGAATCCGTCACGGCCTGGCCGTGTTGGACATCACAGCCGTGACGCGCAATATTTGGATCTTTAGAAACTGATTTGATCTGAATTTGTAATCGCTTGGGATTCAAGTTACCCTAATCTATAAATAGAGCACTTAGGCTCGAAAATAGGGGACTCTGAGAGACTTTTTGGGCTACTACCTTAGGCAAAATTAGGATTTCTCTTCCTCTTCTTCTTCTCTTCTCTTGGGTTTTCATTCATGTTTTTGTTAATCAAGCTTGCCATGACCATGGCCATGCTTGAGTAGTAGTTTTATTTCTAGGGATTGGGGCTATGCCCAAGATCTATGTTATGTTATGAATTGATGTTTTCCCTTTGTTAATTTCGATTTCGCTTTCGATTTGGTTTCTATCGCATGAATTACTTGTGAATCTGGTGCGCATTTATTTGCATGTCATAGATACTCTAAGGAGGAACCTAGCGGTGAACTTAGGTATTGGATCTATAGGAATCAAACTTAGAAATTAAATCATGAGAGTTAGAAGCGGTACTTCGAGGGTTCACGAATTGTCACAAAACTTAAAAGGTTCAATTTAAATTCAATTACAACGAGAGTAGGGGTTGGTTTAATTGGGCACGATTTTTATAACCCGAGAGGGAGCATTAACTTATTTAGGATAAATTCGCCTTCAAAACAATTTTGATAATTAACAAGGGGCAGTCAATTTGGTAACATGGACAATCTTGTTGGTAACCCAATTCCTAGGAATCCCTTTTGATATGAAAAGCCCCTATTTGAATTACTTTCTGTTTTAATTGATTGCATTCTTAAATATTTGATTTTCTAAGTTATTTCTTATTACAAAAATCAAATCTTTTAAAAATCTTTTTTATAGTCCACTTTAATCGATTTAGTAATTAATTGTTATTTGAGATCACGGTTTCTGAGGGATCGATCTTTTTATTACTTGGCGACGAATCCGGTACACTTGCCGGAATCCACGCTATCATTTTACTTATTTTTGAGTGTGTAAAATGGAGAATGAAAAAAATGAGTGTATTTATAGGAAATAAGGGTGTGAGTCCGTGGAGAGGAGAGAGGGAAAATGAGCTTGGGCTCCAAATTTTCCTTAGGGAGTGTTTGGATGAAAAAGTGAAGTGTTAAGGAGTTTTGGATTAAAATATAGTAAATTTCAAAAAGTGTATTGATAATTTCTTTGTGATGTGACATTAGCCAACACCCATCAAGTCACTTCATCTCCAACAAGTCTCCTCCGCCTTCTCAGCTCTCTATTCTGCTTCGTTGCTTATCTGGTTACAGTTTCCGATTGTATTTTTCGAAGATTTACCACGATAAAATATTATATTTTATTCTCGAACGAAACTTTTCAAAAATAACCAAGATCATTGTAAACACGACAAAAACACTAACCGGTTCGTTCACTTGTCAAAATTAGGTTTTCTGCTCAGTAAATTCTTATTGTCAGTGAAAACGCAGACTGACTTTCGTCTGCATTTTCAACCGAAAATTTTACCGTGACTTTCTACGGTAAGGTAGAGCAAGACAATGATTTTAGTTTATACAAAATCATTATCTGGGTTTTATAAAAAAAATAAACACACATATACATGTATTAACTGTTACAGAAAGACAGAAATCGGGGCGTTACACAAGGTACCATACATAACAACGTAGCACGGAATACCTTCTTTATCGAGGTACCATACATAAGAACGTGGCACGAATACCTTATCGTTAAGGCATCATACATAAGAACGTGGGCACGTCTGCCAATGAATGCATATAAAACATTTTGTTCTCATCATTTTTCTTTGTGTTCATTCTTCTTTTGTCAAAGCTCAAGATGGCTTACGACTATTCGTAATTTTCAACGTGTTAGATTTCTCAATATTCACCATTAACAATGTTCATTACAACGTGAATAGGACACAAAGTCCATAACAACGTAACACGGATCAAAGTTCTCCGTGGTTTTATTTCAGAACGCCAGTATCACGACGTCTTGGATACTAGGTTTAAATTTCAACGTTAGCACCGTTTTCGTTCTTTGAAACACAAAATCAAAAGAAAACTTCTGAAACTTATCCAAGTTGTCAGAAATACCGTCGTTGAGTAAAATTTGATTCTGAAAAATCATTTCAAAATTGGAATTTCCTTTGTAAAATCATCAATAACTTGAAACATTTTTCTGAAAATTTTATGTTTCAAAAAGGGAGTCACTTGAGGCTCGGTCTTGGTTTAAAACACGTACTGCCATTTTAGAATTTCTTGTCTTTGATACTTTTCCAAATTACCGACGTCTAACATTTTTAAAGTCATTTAAGTCAATTCTTAAACTTTTCCACTTAAATATTTTTATAAACTCATAATTAAGTTATTTTCGAAGATTAATTTCATAATATAACTTTTTACAATATTACGGAATTTCTTACGTAAAAATTAGCAGTACAAAAATATTTTCATGGTTACGTCCTCGCTGTGACTCAGTTCATTCTTACACTGATAAATCATTTAAATAATAATATTTTCCAGCATTTCTTATTTTTCCAAATAATATTTCCATCAATATTATATTCCAATATTTCACCGTTAAACATTGAATACAATTTATAAAGCTTCTTAAAGCTTTTATCTAGTTAATTGATTGGGCACTGATCATTGTCAGGCTTCTCAAACAACAATCAATAACAACATAATAGCAATATTCCCAGGCAGATCATGCATCACAACATTATAATATATAACTATAAATAAACAATTAATTAACTGCAGATAAGCAAACAGAGATAAAATAGCACGACATAAAATAACTTAAAAAAACACCACAACCACATATAAATAATACATACCAACAACTTGATAGCATGTAGCCATCGGAAAAATCCCTCGGGCAATCCCCTCTTACCTCTCGAAGAACTTAAATTCTGATTAAAAACGTTGCCGCGAATCCGAAAATCGTTGACACACGTACACGGTACAATTCTTTATCCTTCAACAAACCACAATCAACCATTCAAAATCAAACAAATACAATCACTTATTCCTCTATAATAGGTCACGACCTTAGAGAGACTTTGTGGCTAAAATTTCTAAAATTGCTCAAGTCTTTGGATTAGTGATCCTTAGTACTTAAGACAATAGATTAATGACTCATCATAAAAGATTGAATCAAAAACTTCCAATCCTCCAAAAACCTTGGTTTGGCCATGATGAATAAATGGAGTAAGAGATTTTAGTTTGATACAAGGATTTGGATTCAACATATTTACATACTAGAAGGATGAAATACAAGATCATTTTCAAAAGAAATGAACAAAAGTTCCTCCACCCTCACATGCATAGTTTCGGCCTTGGAGAGAAAAATAGGGAGGAAAACTTTGTTTGCAACAAACTCTTGGATTATGACAATAGAGATGATAACTAACTCCCACTTGCTTCTTAAATCTAATGAAAATTGCAGTTCCCTAAATAAAATATCTGCAAGGAAACAAAATAATGTGACGCAAATTGAAATGGACTGTATGTGGTCACTATGTCATAAAACAATTGAGGTTTAATGAACTTTTTGGTCTCCGTGAAGTAGGGGTGTTTTGAAATAAGTCCTTGTAAACTTTTTTGTTGGGTTTTGGTCCCTGTAAGTAGAACTTTTTTGTTCTGGGTTCCTGCCATTAAGTTGTGCCGTTAATCTGTCGACGTGGCTGACGGTGCGTCACGTCAGCACTGCCACCTGGATGGATTTGCACACCTGTCTGCCACATCAGCTGCCACGTCATTTTTAAAAAAAATATATATTGCATTTTAGAAAAAAACAATTTTGTCCAAAAAAATCATTAAAAACTCGTTATTTTTTTAAAAAATGGCTAAAGGCTCCAAAAACCACTTACACCCAGGTTCTACTACACTTTCGTTTCATTTCATAACCTAGGTCACACATTTCATGTTCATGTGTACCAAAGTCCAGAAGAGAAGGCGCAAGCGACGGCAGTACGACTCCTTTCTCATCTCAATCAGCAAGCGACGGTGGCGGCTTCTTCTCTTCCCCATCAGAAAGCGACAACGTCTTGCAGCTAAGAGGGAAAAGCTTACACTCCTTTTGTCGCGTCGTCGTTCTCCCTCATGGGTCATGGTGGCGTTCCCCCTCACGAGTCACGGCGGCGCGCGACTTCCTCTTCCTCACCCCCATGGAAACTCAGCAACACAGAATTAGGGGGGAAAAATTAGATCTGCATATCAGCAAGGCGTAATCACACAAATCAATTATTTTCCCCAGATTCCCAACACCACCTTTTCCCCTTTTAACACAAACCTTAAAACGAAAACTCAAAACCAAAACTACTATCGGAGGTATCTACTTCTTGGGCTTGACGGCGGTGGATTTTGTTGGGAATTTGGAATCGAAAGACAAGAAATAGGGAGAGGATTTTGTTGAGATTGGAGGAAAAATCTAAAGACCCAGAGGCAAAATCTCTTTCGACATCTCACCCATTCTCTCCTTCGATACCTCACCGCCCCGTTTCTTTTTCTTGCCTTCCATGTTCAAAGTTCAAACCTTTTCGACCTCGAAGCCATAGAGGTATTTGAGGACACACTTGATTTCGATCTTGGAAGCAGAAGGTATGGTTTTGAGTGCGATTTCTTGGATGTTAGTGAAGGAATTTGGCATCAGAAGCTTAATGGGTAGGTTTGCAAAATGCATAACTCTTCTTCCCAATCTGCTTCCCATTTCTTCTTTTTTGCTTCAATCTCTCCCTACTTCCCAACCCACTACTGCGCCTCCTAAAATAGCATCATTCTGCTTCTTCTCACCCAGGATTTTGATGCAAGCTGCCGAAGGAGAAGGGTGAAGTGTTGAAGGTGAGAAGAGAAGAGAAAGGTTGAAGGAGGGTGAGAAGAAGAGATGATGCTATTAAAAAAAAATTGTTTATATTTTTTAAAAAAAAATTAAGAGTTTTTTTAAAATGATTTTCTTATATTTGTTTTTTAATTTTTATTTTTTAAAATATTAGTTTTTTAAAAAAATGATGTGGCAGCCGACGTGGCAGACATGTGTGCAAATCCATCCAGGTGGCAGTGCTGACGTAGCGCACCGTCAGCCACGTCAGCAGGTTAACGGCACAACCTAACGACAAGGACCCGGAACAAAAAAGTTCAACTTACAGGGATCAAAATCAAACAAAAAAGTTTACAGGGACTGATTTCAAAGCACCCCTACTTTATAGGGACCAAAAGGTTCAATAAACCAACAATTGATAAGACGTTGAATACCTCAAATATTGTCCATTTGAAACATCTACTATCTACTATAATATAATGGCTTAACTGCAAATTTACTGTAGCGCAACAATAATTTGAGGTGTCAAGCCTATGAATTCTTGCCATTATTTTATCTATTGTTTATTATATTTTATCCATTTATGTATTTTTTTTATTAACTAATATATATATATATATATTATAAATATATTATAAAATTATTATTTTTATTATTATCACTTAACAAAGGTGATCTCTTTACTACAATATAATTGGGAACTCCACTTTTACTATTTTTTAACTGTAAAAACTAAATGTAAACTGTGTTATCAAAAAAAATATAATAATAGTGTGTCAGGTTGTGGACTCTTTTAATATTTATACATAGATATATATATATATGTGTATATATTAATATTTTAATATTTATATATGTTTTAAAATTAATATATATACTTTAATGTTTAGTATTTATTATATTTTTATATTTTTATATAATTTATAGTTTAATATTTTTTATCTTTTTATATATGTTTTATATATATATTGATATTTTCGGGCACTAACTAAACCGAACCGAACCAGTTTTAATTGGATCGGATTTTTAAATTATTTTATTATTGACTTTTTAATATTTATATATACATATATACTAATATTTAATATTTATTATATTTCTATTGTTTATTATATCTTAACCATTTATGTATTTTTTTTATTAACTAATAATATATATATATTTTTTAAATTGTAAATATATATTATACAATTATTATTTTTATTATTATCACTTAACAAGGGTGATATCTTTACTACAATATAATTGGGAACTCCACTTTTACTTTTTTTTTGTAAAAGTAAAAACTAAATGTAGATTGTGTTATAAAAAAATATATAATAAAAGAGTGCGTCAGGTTGTGGACTCTTTTAATATTTATACATAGATATATATGTATATATTAATATTTTAATATTTATATATGTTTTAATATTAATGTATATACTTAATGTTTAGTATTTATTATATTTTAATATTTATATATAATTTATAGTTTAATATATATACTTTATTATTTATATCTACTATAATATAATGGTTGAACCGCAAATTTACTGTAGCGCAACAGTAATTTGAGGTGTCAAGCCTATGAATTCTTGCCATTATTTTATCTATTGTTTATTATATTTTATCCATTTATGTATTTTTTATTAACTAATATATATATATATATATATATATATATATATTATAAAATTATTATTTTTATTATTATCACTTAACAAGGGTGATCTCTTTACTACAATATAATTGGGAACTCCACTTTTACTATTTTTATAATTGTAAAAACTAAATCTAGACTGTGATATCAAAAAATATATAATAATAGTGTGTCGGGTTGTGGATTCTTTTAATATTTATACATAGATATATATGTATATATTAAATTTTTAATATTTATATATAATTTATGGTTTAATGTTTTTTTTATCTTTTTATATATGTTATGTATATATATATATAAATATTTTCGGATACTATCTAAACCAAACCAAACCGAACCAGTTTTGATTGGTTCGGATTTCTATTTTATTTTATTATTGACTTTTTAATATTTATATATACATATATACTAATATTTAATATTTATTATATTTCTATTTTTTATTATATTTTATCCATTTATGTATTTTTTATTAACTAATATATATATATATATATATATATATATATATATATATTATACAATTATTTATTATTATTATTATCACTTAACAAGGGTGATCTCTTTACTACAATATAATTGGGAACTCCAATTTTACTATTTTTGTAACTGTAAAAACTAAATGTAGATTGTGTTATAAAAAAATATATAATAAAAGAGTGTGTCAGGTTGTGGATTCTTTTAATATGTATGCATAGATATATATGTATATATTAATATTTTAATATTTATATATGTTTTAAAATTAATATATATACTTTAATGTTTAGTATTTATTATATTTTAATATTTATATATATTTTATAGTTTAATATTTTTTATCTTTTTATATATGTAACATCCTAATTTTTCGCTGCTTTATCGGAAATTTATATAAATACGTTTATATTTTTATTCAAGACTTATAAAATGTTTTTAAATAAACCAAAACCTTATTCCTACTCTACTTAATGGTAGAGAGTTACGATTAAAATTTAGGTTGAAAAGTCAGGTAAAACCCGATTTATGAATTTCACTGACAATATATTTATACTGATCAGAAGACCTAATTTTGACTCATGAACGAAATACTTGGGGTTTCTATGAAGTTTCCAACAATATAGGTTATTTTGAAAATTTTCAAAATAAATAGGTAATTATACTCGATTCGGGCGTAAAAACCTAAATCGGGTAATCGACGCTGTCGAGAACGAACGTACAGAGACAAAATCCGACATTCATTGGATGAAGACAAGTGATGACTCATAAAGGTGAGTTATATAGACAACTCACCTTAGTAATGATGGCTTTTTAGGGATTTTACACTTATGTCCTTCAAGTTGGTTTTAATCACAAGTTTGCCATTGTACAATATTACAATTTTGTCCCTAGAAAATTAAGCCTTGGATCCTTTTAACCCGTAAACCCCACGACCCAAGCCTCCTCCATGAGCCCACTCCATTTCTATAAAAGGCAATATTCATTATCTTCACCAAGTTTCACAATTTTCTCTTAAAAAGCTTAAGTTACATAGTCTTAATTTGTGAAAAAAGTGCTTGATTTCTTGCTCATTTTTCATTTCCAATAGGTATATCATACTCTTCTCACTTGATTATCATCAAGTTCTTCAATTATTTTCATGATTCAATGCCTTGTTCAGTATTTTCAATTCCTAGATCTAGAAACTTTGAAATTCTCTAGAAAATCATAGAAAAATCCTAAAAATATTAAATTAATTTCTAGACCTTCAAATGGGACTTCTCAAAACTTGAAATCCACCAATACTAATGTTATATATGATAAACATAAGAACAAGTGCTTATTAGCTTAAACCATTCCATTCATCGTAGAACTCTTTCACAAATTCCTCCATGAACTTATGCCTTCTCTCAGCCCTCCTCTGCCCAGCCTGAAATTGGAAGCTTGCATTCAAACTCCTTGACAGACATTATACATAGGCATATACTTCTTGACAGACTTAACACGTGAATGTATGTAGTTTAAGTATGCAGCAGACAAATTTTACAACATGGAAAAATGCACGGTGAGGTATTAGTGAAATATTGATAAGGCCATGAAAAATAAAATAAAGCATTACCTTGGTTTTCATCATATCTTTGAGCTTGAGAAGCTTCTCATGAAAATGATTAATAGTAGTTTGCTCCTCTTTGTTCATGTATTGCTCCTTGGATAAATCATACCGTGGTGGAATGGCAGGATAATGCAGCAGCCTCTTCCTACTCCCACCAAAGGTGAAGCAACGTGCAATTCCTGACATTGACGGAAGTACGGACGCAATAAGAAGTTTCATATATATACTTTGACATCCAAGTTAATGTCCAAGCTTTAGAATTTAAGTATAACATGTTTAAGTAGCCTTTTAAAGATTCCTCCCCACCTTTGAAAAGCTGAAACACAGTTAATCCGACATACCTATAGCACCAATAGCATCAAGCCTATCAGCATCTTGTACAACTCTAAATTCTGGAAACCATTCAGAATTTCCATTTCCCGTCACCTCCTCTTTGAAACCTGAACATTGAAAGCAGCATCTTAAATTTGTAATTTAGAATAAATAAGCATGGAAAAGTACCGTGCAAAGTGGCATAAGCAAGTTATTATTAAGAACACGCAAGCAACTTAAAGAGGCACCAACTTAAAAAAGGAATTTTACACATGATAATAGTATTTTAAAGATATACAACAGGTATTGAGAAGTATAGGAACTATTTTATCAAGGATAATGCAGTTGTTCCGGATAGAATCCAGGATACATCGAAAAGATTTAGGGCCTGTTTGTTTTGTTTCCAGTTTTTGTTTCCATTTCCTATTTTCAGAAAGAATCACAAAACTGCCACATTGTTTTCATTTTGTTTCCTGTTTTCATAAATTTGTATAGGAAAAAGTTGTTTTTAGTGTTTCCTGTACAAATTTCTGAAAACAGGAAACGGAATGAAAATAAGATGGCAGATTTGTAATTATTTCTGAAAACAGGAAATGAAAATAGGAAACAAAACAAACAGGCCCTTGTTTGCACTGTTCTTGGAGCCAAGTGTTCTCGAGAAAAGAATAGACTTGTTAGAAATATGAAACCAATCTTGTTCCTTCACCTAGCAGCTTAAGCTTTTAGTGCTTGTTTCGCATCTACAATTGAGCATGGGATTGGGTCTTGGAATTTTATTTTTCATAATTAGAATCATAATTCCAAAGACCAAATCCATGGAATTAAAATATAACTAACTAAAACATTTCTCAATTATCAACCCCATCCTAAGAATTATCAATTCCGCAAGCATCAACGGACAACACAAGTAGAATAACACATAAGAACCGCCTGAAAACTATCGTAGGCACCTTCATACAATCAAAGTTAAAGAAGATGATCTTATCTGTTTGGTTACTTGTATGCAAAAACATTTCCCCAGTATTTCTGCTGAAAATTATATTTAATTTGAATTAAAGAAAAACAAACAGTGAGAACAACAATGTGGAGAACCACTAACTCACCCATTCCCTTTATAATCTGCAAGATTTTTGCCTTCATGTTCTCCTCAATTCCTTCTTCATTGAGAAAATTCTCAACAATTTTTTCCTCGGATGGATCCCTAGATCGATGACAAAATAGTAGCAGCTCATATAAGGAAAAGGAAAGGAAAGGAAAGAAAAGAAAGAGAAAGAAAAGGGTTAGTAAAAATTGAAAGGATGGAAACACTATCATAAAATTATAAAACTGTTACAAATGCCAATCTTTGGTTACTCAAAATAAGACTTTTTGACAGAGGCAAGCATTGGAATTGAAATTGAAATGATAAAAATATTTGGGTCTGTTTGTTTTGTCTACAGTTTTTTGGTGTAATTAAATGAGAACATCATCCCCACCTAGTGGGATAAGGCTTGGTTGTTGTTGTAAATGAGAACATCATAGCATAAGTAACAAAACAAAGTGAGGGATGGCATAAGATAATGATTGGTTGAAGGGAAGGGGAGCCACACGTGGGATCTTGTGAGAAATTAATGGAAGAACTTGATGAGGTTCTGCTCCATTAACCTCCTCGGCGGCAGCGAGATCCAGCGATCTCTCGTCAGTTGCGGAGGCGGAAGGATGGGGGGAAACAACAAAGCCAGTTGGGTGGATGATGGCGGAGAGGCAGGGAGAGAAGAGCAGGGACGTAGGAGCAGTGTTGAAGGGGAGCTCTGGTAAGGGAATTGGGTCTTGGTAGTGATTAAAGTCGGGGTGACTCTGGGCAGTGGGCATGGTGATCGATTGGTGATGGTATAAAGGGTTGGGCGAGACTTGTGAAGAAGGTTCGGTGTTGATGAAGGTGGAGCGTGGAGGGACAAGGCTGGTCTGGATGTTGGTATGGGGACTAATGTGGGTGGAGTGCGGAGGTGCAAGGCGGAAGCTGAGGTTGGAAAGTGTAGTAGTCATAGATAAGAGGGCATGATGGCAAATTTGTTGGCTCTCTAAAATTTGAAGGAGGATGGAATTAATGTTATCAGAGGAAAGGGGAGGAGAGGCCATGGCAATGCAAAGAAAGCACCAATGTAAGGTATACTAATTATACCTAACAGGGGAATTTTTTTTAATTTTAGCATGTTTGGTTTAACTTTTTTTAGTAGAGGTGAGGGGAGCATAATCCCTCCTCGCTTAATTAGGTTCCCTCCAATATTGGGGGATTTGGAGGGGAGAGATTTTAAAACATTTTGCATACATCGATCAAAACATCCTCATTTGTTTATTTTAAATAAATAATTATAAGTGTGTAAAAGTAAATTTGTTTTAAAATCTTTCCTCTCCCCTCCCCTTATGAAACAAACATGAAAAGTCGCTCCCCTTTTCTCAACCAAACACAATAGCTAGTTAAAATCGCTCCCCTCCCATTCACTCCCCTCCCCTCCCCTCCCATTCACTCCCCTCCTTTGAACCAAACACACCCTTATCAAAACAAAGTGAACAATGTTGAGAATTGTTACTATTCCAGGAATAAGGAGGAAAGAGAAATATGCGAACCTGAGGTATTTGTAATCAGCTGCAGATAGTTAAAAAAAAAGAGAGGTGAAATTAGCATGGAATAGTATAAATGAAATGGAGATTAATTAGGCACAGGAGTGAATGAAAAGTGACCTAACCAACCTATATCATGGAAGAGTGCAGCAAGCTCAACGATTTCCATAGAGTGAGGGTCTGAAGAGAGGCCTTCCTCAGAGGCAAGGGAGAGGGCAAGGTCGCGAACCCTCCAAACATGCGATGCATCATGAGAAGCATCGTTCCCTTTCATTGCTTCCTTCACCAATGCCTCTGCTTTTCTCACCCTCTCTTCCCTCCCACCCATCGCTACAGTTGTCGTCCTCCTCCTCCAAAAACTAACGACTGCGGAGGTTTTAATATTTGCGGAACTTGGAAAATAAAAGGAGCTGGATTTCCAGCGGTGACTGCTTCCTGTAGTTACTGCGGTCACTGCAATGCGAGCCATTATATATGTTGGATTTAGTATCATCTCTGTTGATTTACTAGAAACACGGGAGTGACTATAGGCTATCTGCATTCAAAGTTAATGGGCGGATCATTAGGGTTGCTGACCCGCGCGGGACGCACGGTACTGTTATTTTTTTTTTTTTAAAGTAACAACAAATTTTTTTTATAAATAATAGTAGGTTTTAAAATTTTTTTTTGTTATACATAAATATTAGTTTACATAACATAAATCACTCAAATCCAACGAATTTTATTAATTTGCAATAAATCATTTAAAATGAGTTGGAGTTTAATTGATATACATTGTTAGTATAAAGTTTTTATCACTACCAACCAATCACAAATCATGTTATGAATGACTTTTAAGGTGGTTTGGATAAGAATCAAGGATTTTCAATGACGTGGCGATTTATTATTGGTTGACAATGTAAAAAAATCTTTACACTGACAATACATACCAATTAAACTTAATGAGTTACCACACCTCTTCAATATTCAATAGTTCAATGATATATATGTGTTAATTAGGAAACGCCCCAAATTAGAGAAATTTAATTTAGTGAATAAAATAGTACTCAACATAATGAAATGCTTATTTTGTTTCCCTTTTCCCATCTTTCTAACTTTAAATCACTTTCCCCGTCTCTCTAACTTTAAGTCCCAACATAAAGTTGATTGATTATGTATTTTCATGTTAGTATATCAGTTGTTAGTTCTGTTTATCTTCTACAAATTTAAAATCTAACCCTTCAAATCCTTGAAAATATTTTTTTTTTTTGCAATTTATAATGCTTCAAAATATTAAACCTATAAATCAAACCAAATGACTATTTCATGGTATTATGTTTATCTCATTCATTCGCACGGGACAATTGTTTATTTAAATAAACAATTATAAAATATAATTAAATGATTAACTATAATTTTTACTTATATTTTGGATTATATTATATTTTATGTATTTAATTTATATGTACGGTCAAATTAAACAATTTATACACTGACATCCGATATTATTTTGTCAAATTTATATTATAGTTATTTTTTAAAATTACTAAAATAAGCATACACATATCAAAGTATTAATGAATAACCATTTAAAATCTTTTGCACTAATAATCTATCATAAATTTCACGTCCTGAACTAAATAAGGGCATGTTTGTTATGAATTAAAGAAAATTAATTTTGATATCTAACAATTTAAAAATTATTTTTAAAAGCATAAACTATCCTATTTTTATTTAAAAGAGTCATTTGGGTCTCTACATATAACAAATCTGGTTTTCATTTTTAACCCAACTTTAAGTGTGCTATATCATATTTTTACTTTTAGTTATAACATATATAATATAATTTAATATAATAATATTTATTTATTAGTCAACAAAATCTTTGAAATTGAAATGTATCAAAGTTTGCAATGGATATATTTCATAAATGCTAGGTTTGAATGTAAAAAAAAAATAGACTTGATAATATAATAGATATCTGTATGAGAAAAATATTGGAAATTTGATAAGGTTAAATTATAATGTCAATTTAGTGTTTGTCAATTCTATAAGTATATAACAACATCGATACCAATATTAGAGTGAATATAGTATCAGATACAAAAATTCAAATAGAGCATACATAATAAGCATTATAAATTGTAGAGATTACATTTAATTTAGAGCAAGAAGGGCCGAAAAAAATACTCCAAGATTAATATGTGAATATAAAAAAAAACAAAAAACTTGTTTTCCTTTCCACTTTATACATACGATCAAATTTTCTTACAGAATAAATTATTACAATATTTAATTCAACCCCATTGGATTTGTTGTTTATATTTTGAAATATATTTACATTATATTTTATTGATTGAAACAAAATACTTAAATTATTCATACTATAATTGTATTATGCTAATGAAAATATAAATAGCAAGTGGTTTTAAATCTAAACCAAGCATCAAAACCCTAAACCCTAAACTCTACTACTACTACTTGGAATTGTAAAGAAATATACATAAAATTATAACACATACCAATATAGATCCCTCAAGATTCTTGCTATGTATATATGTTAATGCAACCTCAATCACCCAGTTTTCTTATCATAGCTCCTACACCCTGCCATTACCATAAGCAAAAGTGCAAAAAACAATATTATTTGTGAGAAAGCATAGAATTTAAAAATGCTATCAATTGGATGCAAGCATAAAACACCACTTGATTATCAAGATCATTCTCAACATAAACTTCCTTATATGCCCATTCACCCTACCACAGAAAATATTATGAATAAACTAATTAAGATGACAGAGATTGCATATATAAAAGTAAAAGATAAAGAGGTTTCACTGTTTCAGATTCTCTACACAAGCCATGAATTTTTGTTTTCCTCAAAGTTAACACTAGCAGAAAGAAATTTCACAACATCTTTGGTGGTGGTTTTTCAACATAATATAAGATATACAATGACTGTACTCGTGCAAATAATTACCCGTCCAAAGGTTATTTAAACTGTGTATAATTTAATTGATAAGTAGACTGGTTTTTTCTTAGTGGACGAGGCCATAAATGAATACCTAAATAACTTGATAAGAACAGCAAGTCCAAAGACTTGAAAATAAGCGCGTCCATCTTGCCACGTCAGTAGACGAGTGTTATTCTTGTAACTCAAGTATACATCCATAATGCCTAACTAAAATTCAGTAAACGTCCACAATGCCACGTCACTGGACATATTTTCTCTTAAGGGCTTAGCAAGTCCAAAGACTTGTGTGGACGAGCGCTTCTGTCACTTGTGTGGACGAGCGCTTCTGTCACTTGAGTGGACGAGGGCTTCTGTCACTTGTATGGACGAGCGCTTCTGTCGCTTTAGTGGATGAGCGCTTCTACCACATCAGTGGACGAGAATAAAATCTTGTATAGATGCGTTCTTAAAACTAAGTAGACGATATATCTTTACTACCTTGAATATGATTTAATGCAATCTGGTTCACAATGAATTTATTTCAAATGATTGATATTTATTTCACACTCTTGCTATGGTGGCTACACTCTTACTTATTTTCATATTTTTATTATATTGCCCAATATATAGCTGACATTATTGCTACTCAAATGAAATAAGTTTATTTTGGTAAAAAATAAAAAACTTATTTGTCTACCTTTCTTAATACTTTAGTATGACCTTTATTCCCTGATATAGTCAACATCAAAATTTTAGAACTGAATTAACTATATTGGCTGCATTATACTCCCTTTGATCCACAATATAAGAAACAAAAGACTAAAATACACATACCAATGAAATACATTGGAAAGAGTTACCATAAGATACGACTTGTGTTAAGTTTTGGACCTTAATTTTAAAAGACAATTGGGCCCTTAAGTAAACAATTTAACTATATAATTTTATTTTAATATATACATTAATATATACATATATATATATATATATATATATATATATATATATATATACCAAGTAAAAAAATCGGTGCCCCCAAAAAAATGGGGCCTGTCTGTGGCCGCACCATCAAATCATAGTCGGGGCCACCACTAGTTAGTTATTGGTTTGGGTTGTCAACTTATCATTTCTCTGAATATATATGGAGTGATGATAAATGAACACACTTTTGGTGTCGAAGATCGTGTATATATATATATATATATATATATATATATATATATATATATATATATATATATATATATATATATATATTCGTATTTAAGATACAAGTCCAAATCATAATATAAGCAACTACAGGGAATCCAAATCCATAAAAACCAAAATTATCCTGAAGTTGCCGATAATGGTTGTTCACAAAATATTTCCAATGTACTATATACAATGCACCCACCAGTTCAAGTTTGATTATACTGATCTGATTAAACATTGTTTGATTGTCAAGATAACACGATCAGAAAGAAAGGCAAGTTGAAAGTAAAATCAGGGATCCTTAGCTTATTTATCAAAATGCATTTGCGTGAATACACACAGTGAATATACAATTTCGAAGGCAAAAGGAGAAAAACTGAGATCTTGTAAAATAGAGATGAAAACCAAAGGCATTCATCATTGCAAGATTCATCAGCAAAAGCAACATCCGACATAAAACGAAGGAGAAAATATCAAAGGAATTGAATACAGTGAAATCTCAAAGAAAAATATACCATTCGTCCACTTTGACAACTCACCCACCCGATCCGAAGGCCCCTCTTTCTCTGGAGTTCCAGAAGCAGCAGCAGAAACATTCTTCTATGTCCTTCTTCTCTTATTACTTCCTTTCACAGGAGCCATCACAAGTCTTGTCAAGTCAATCGAATCACAACAGTCCTAGGATCTGGGGAGGCAAAGTCTGCAAGAACCACAAAGAAAGATTATATAAAAACCAAAAGAGAGAAGATTCATTACTATGATGATAGAATACAGTCACCACCATAAATCTTAGAGAACGATAAGCAGTGAACAATAAACCTTAGCGAATGATAGGCAGTGACATGGGGTAATGGTTAGCTGCAGAGAAGAGTGTGTAAATGAGTGTTTGGTGTATGAGACTTTGTCGTTGACCGCGCTGTCGCCACGCGCCAAAAAGGACGAGCGATTATAAAATAATGCAGTATAGTGCGACAACTCGGATCGTCTCTCAAGGACTCTTTAGTGTTGTTATTATTAACAGAAAATTAGTAAAAGTCAGAATTGGGGGGTTGTTTGGATTGAAACTAAAATAAAGAAAAACAAAACAAAACAGAGAAAAGAAACAAAGCAGTTTAAAAGATTAGCAAATAAACTAAAGACGATTCACCTACTGTTCTCGGTTTCCCACTATCATTGGTTCAAATAAATCCAAGCCTATTCTAATCCCCTCCCGGTTGTAGAAATAGTTAACAAACGAAACCACTACTACGGATGTATGTTCCTATTCCCGAATTAAACAAACGGGGTTAAGCCCTTCGTGAACTAAACGAACACGAAAGCGAACACACGCGAATTAAACAAACGCGATTATATATAGGAACATAGCATCACCAAATGAATCAATACAACACTATACATTCCTGAATTAAACAAACAGAAATATACAAAGATGGCATTGAAAAGAGAAAAGAAAATAAACTAGGGAATACTGAAACCTCAAGTGTTAATAGAAACCAATTGCGATGAGATTAATCTAGGAGACTAGCTCTCCATTACAAAAGGAAAACAAAACATAACTAAAAAGAAAACAAAAGACTAACTAAGACTAGCTCGTAAACTAGCCAAAATCGGCTAATTCGACTATCCCCTTCATTTACTGCCTAAGACTGCTTATATACATGTTTACGGAGTCGAGTACTCGCGAGGCGAAGCACTTTGCTCGCGAGGCGAATTACATGAAAGGTCTGCAACTCTTTGTCTTCTCGCGAGGCGAACACATCCTTCGCGAGGCGAACTCTTGACTTCCAACTATTACGCCCGTGGCATTCAACACGCCCAAACCGTGATGGCTTCGATCTTCCAAGATTCGCGAGGCGAAGGAATGCTCGCGAGGCGAACGCTTCAACTTCAGAATTGCCACGGCTGTGATCTTCAACACGGGCAAGCCGTGATCGTCTCTGACTTTTTCATGGTTGCAATACTCGCGGGGCGAGAGATTATTCGCGGGGCGAGCGGCTCCAGATTTATTACTTTTTATTAACCTGAAAACAGAAAATAAAAGTAAATACTTTATTCACTCTAAATCAACTAAATTAACTTAAAAACACTTTACAGACTCAAAATACTACTTAGAGACAATCAAGTCTAATTTGGGTAAAAATGATATAAAATAAGCACAAAGCCAAGGTCTTTACTAGTTATAAAACCAGTCAAACAGAGGCTCATCAGACGTCGTGCCACATAACACAAAAAACTAAAGGGTGTGGCCAAAGAACCATGTCTCAATTCTTGAAACAATTATATATGAAAATTGATTTGGAGGGACAACACAACAACCATATGCTAGTCATTTCTATACTACCTATTAGATTAAACATCCTTTAGAACAACTTCAAACTCAAGTTTGTTTCAAGGATGAAAGCCAATAGCGAACAAGCTTTTCTCCGTGTCATATGCAAAATAAAATAAGTAAAAAAAAATCAAAAAGAATAAAAAAATACAAAACTTGAACAACAATCACCTCTTTCAGCAAGAAACTTACAAAGTATCTTAACTAATTGTTGTAAAAGATTAATAAATTGTCATGCCAAACCCATACTGATAAATTAGACCCACATGGTAAATGTGAAACATAAAGGAATCTGTGAAAAGGTGCAATAAAATAAACAACACATTCAATTCATGTCCAAGAAAACCAAAGAGGAAAGAATCAGCTGTGCAAGTAAAAAGGCAAACAGGAAAGGATTAACTATGCAAGCAAAAAGACTTCGAAATAGAGCCTATTGTAAGATCAATGTGGAAGATGGACTCACCAATATTTTTTAATCTAAGTCTCTGCTTTGGCACATCATCATATTCACACACAAAAATGACATTGTTTAATTTAAGACCTAGTACAAAATAGAACTTGTGTATCAAAGAAGATGAAGAAATATTTAGAATGAAATACTGAGAGAATAAATATGTATATGTAACTTTTGAAAAAATCGAGGAAAAGACAAACTAACCTTGGCTTGTAGATTCTCATGGTTTTATAATATTGAAATCCCAAAACATGAAAGCTTTAACGCCATATGGTTGAAGGAGGGGATAAACAACCGATTTTCTTTGTCTATTTAACAAAGAAGACTGAGCAGAAAATGTTCGCGTTAGTAATTATAATACTGAATACAGAATATAAGACAAAACTTATAGTGCTCGTATCCTCTTTCCATTACCTTGGGCAACCCCTATCTATCAGTTGGCCAAATAGACATATCTCTTCCCCACCATTGCAACACCCTACAAAAAAGCTTTTCAATAATGTAAAAAAGGGAAAACAAAAGTTGACATTTACATCCTGCACATGTTTATTAAAACAATAAAGCCATAAAATCATTTATCATGCACATGGCTCTCTCCTGATCAAAGGCAAAAAAAATAAAATAAACAACCATAGAATGAAACCAATGATGATCCATTATGTGGTAAGCGAGATCGTACGAGAGAAAATTCAAGTTTTGAACTTAAAATCAAAAAATCCAGCAAAGTAACCAATAGGTTAATGCTTACATGGAACTTAAGTTTCTTAGTCAAGGGGGAAGGCTGAGTTTGTCCTTCAATCCTAATAGACAACAACTTAGGTGAACACAGAAACTCAAATGAAACTACCTTGTAAGATCAAGTCAAAATCATGGCACAAATTGATGCAGTCTATCTAAATCTTACCTGGTTTTTGCACACAAACATCGACATTAGTGATCGCTTTTCAGGTGAGTCAAAATCAACAATCTCATCTGAAGAGAAATCAGAATCGTCAAACGATTCCAATTCCATGGCTTAGAACATATGTAAACATACCAATTGAAGAGTTTATGCTAAAGTGTACGCAAGTCACGAAGGGTTTATGCAAGATTGTAGCCACTCCTGACACAAAAAAACACAGTTGACACAACCATAGCAGTATCATCCAATACCCACTAACAGTCTAACCACATAAAAACTTTGCTATAAAATGATGTGGTAGAAGCGCTCGTCCACTGATGTGGTACAAGCACTCGTCCACTGAAGTGACAGAAGCGCTCGTCCACTGAAGTGACAGAAGCGCTCGTCCACCCAAGTGACAGAAGCACTCGTCCACACAAGTCTTTGGACTTGCTAAGCCCTTAAGAGAAAATCCGTCCAGTGACGTGGCACTATGGACGTCTACTGAATTTTACTTAGGCATTATGGATGTAAACTTGAGTTACAAGAATAACACTCGTCTTGCTGAGGCGCTTATTTTCAAGTCTTTGGACTTGCTGTTCTTATCAAGTTATTTAGGTATTCATTTATGGCATCGTCCACTAAGGAAAAACCAGTCTACTTATCAATTAAATTATAAACAGTTTAAATAACCTTTGGACAGGTAATTCTTTGCACGAGTTCAAGCATTGTATACCTTATATTATGTTGAAAAACCACCACCAAAGATGTTGTGAAATTTCTTTCTGTTGGTGTTGGCTTTGAGGAAAACAAAAATTCATGACTTGTGCAGAGAAGAGTGTGTAAATGGGTGTTTGGTATATGAGACTTTGTCGCTGTGCCACATAACACAAAAAAACTAAAGGGTGTGGCCAAAGAACCATGTCTCAATTCTTGAAACAATTATATATGAAAATTGATTTGGAGGGACAACACAACAACCATATGCTAGTCATTTCTATACTACCTACTAGATTAAACATCCTTTAGAACAACTTCAAACTCAAGTTTGTTTCAAGGATGAAAGCCAATAGCGAATAGGCTTTTCTCCCTGTCATATGCAAAAGAAAATAAGTAAAAAAAAAAAATCAAAAGTATAAAAAATACAAAACTTGAACAACAATCACCTATTTCAGCAAGAAACTTACAAAGTATCTCAACTAATTGTTGTAAAAGATTAATAAATTGTCATGCCAAACCCATACTGATAAATTAGGCCCACGTAGTAAATGTGAAACATAAAGGAATCTGTGAAAAGGTGCAATAAAATAAACAACACATTAAATTCATGTCCAAGAAAACCAAAGAGGAAAGAATCAACTATGCAAGTAAAAAGGCAAACAGGAAAGGATTAACTATGCAAGCAAAAAGACTTCGAAATAGAGCCCATTGTAAGATCAATGTGGAAGATGGACTCACCAATATTTTTTAATCTAAGTCTCTGTTTTGGCACATCATCATATTCACACACAAAAATGACATTGTTTAATTTAAGACCTAGTACAAAATAGAACTTGTGTATCAAAGAAGATGAAGAAATATTTAGAATGAAATACTGAGAGAATAAATATGTATATGTAACTTTTGAAAAAATCGAGGAAAAGACAAACTAACCTTGGCTTGTAGATTCTCATAGTTTTATAATGTTGAAATCCCAAAACATGAAAGTTTTAACGCCCTATGGTTGAAGAAGGGAACAGGGTCGGAGGAAAGGAGGAGGAAAAAAATCACATACCCATTTCAAAAAAAAAACATAACTTTAGTAATGAGAAAGAGAAAATAGAAAAAAATCACATACCCACCAACATCGATCAGATAACCACCCTATTCGCCACAATCTTCTAGCTTCTTTGTGTGTGTCCCAATAATAGATCTGCATCAAATCCCTTCCACCATCGACATCGTCGGCGATCTTCCCGGCAACCACCCACACCATCAGTCACCGACATCAATGGCAAGCCAGAGAAGAAAAGTGCAGGGGACGAAATGAGAGAAAGAGAGATCGAAGAGGAGAGGGTTTCATTTTGATGTAAAAGAAAAAGAAATGGAAGATAATATGATATGTATCTTAGCATTAGTTTCATCCGTTCATATGGCTTCAAGCTTTACGCCCCTATCTGTATCTATCTTAGCTTCAAGCTTTTCGTCCCTTCCTATTTTGTTAGCTTTGGTTATTTGACTGAAAATAAAGTCTATCCTACAAAGAAAGAAATGATGGTTAATAGGCTAGTTAAGCTATCATCTTCAACAAATGACCAATAAAAAACTAATTTAACCCCCAAATCATGGTTAAGCTGACAACTAAACAAACAGTAAAAAGAAGATCCAACAGCCATTATAAAGTTATGATTAATCATGGATAATAAATGATGGATTTTAACATATTATTCGAAAATGTAATGATTTATAGGATGTTCTTATAATTAAGATTTTGCAGGTTTAGATTTTAAAAGATTTATAAGATTTCTATATAATAGATAGACTTTATAGGAGAATCAAAAAGTCTAATGGATTCTAAAAGATTATTTACAAATATAATGATTTATAAGTTTTTTTTAAAGACTGTTATAATAAAAAAATTTATGTTTGAAGTTTAAAAGATTTATATAATAAAAAATTATAAGACTTGAAAGAATAAAAAAAAAACAATATAGATTTATAAGATTCGAAAGCATCATATAAATTTTTAGGTTGATATTCAAAATTATAAAAGTCAATAAAAAAATAATAAAAGATAATAATTTTTTTAAAATAAAAAGTACAATTTGAAAATATTAAAAATGAAATAAAATCCATTTAATTATTAAATTTTCAATTTATTATATATTCAGTTTGTTTAAATAAGTAATTACTTTCTGTATACATTCTAAGAAAGGGGGAATGTAAAAGATGTAGAATTAGACACATTTTAAAGTGAAAAAAATGTATATTGAAAAAATAAGAGTGAATCTACTCTTAATTTGTTAAAGTGAACTGAGAATTTATTCCACTTTAACTAGTTAATGGACATCCTTATTATTTATTTTACACTTTACTTTATTTTAGAATAACTTTCTCCAACGAAGATGTAGGATTAGCGTAAGGGTAAGACCAGACAAACCCTTGCTTTAGGCCCTCAACTTACCTCACCCAATCCCTTACATAATCCACTAACATAGATTGTTTGATACCTAATAAAAATTTGCAAATATAAGACCCTCTCCCATGATTTGTTTACTTTGAAGCCTCACCTTACTTTAGGCCTCACTTTACCTCGAGGTGACTTTACAAATATGAGTGGATATTCACGAGTCGGTGATTCCGGTTATACACTACATGAGTTGGATAGAAATCCTTTTTACCGTTTATATGTCTCACTTCTTGTCCATGAATAATAGAAATTATAATGTAACCATTTATAAAAATATGTATAATTGTTTCATTTTAATGGGATACCGGATATGACAAGAATTAACACAAAATTGAGATTTTTGTCTAAAAAAAAAACAAAAACAAAAAATTGAGACAGAAGCTCTATCTACATGAGTTAACCAATTTGAAGGTATAATAAATAAATAATAAAAGTAAAACGACAAATCCGGAAGCATAGCATAAGCCCCCTGGTGGTTAGACAAACCCTAATAAAAAATCAGCAATCCGGTTTGTGGAGTGCTAGACCGTGAGAATCTCCTCAGCCCTCAGCCATGATGAGAGGCCTCTTTTCGAGTTCAAGACTGTTTGCCACCAAGCTCTTCGATGGAAGAAGAAGGAGCAACCAATTCTCACAATGCAATCGCGCATTCAGCCTGATCCCAATGGTGATAGAACACTCATCCAGAGGAGAGAGAGCCTACGACATCTTCTCCCGTCTTCTCAAGGAGCGTATCATCTGCATTAACGGACCCATCTCAGACGACACCGCACACGTTGTCGTCGCTCAGCTTCTCTTCCTCGAATCTGAAAACCCCTCGAAGCCCATCAACATGTACCTCAATTCCCCTGGCGGCGCCGTAACCGCGGGTATGACCCTCTTTTCTACCCCATTTCCTTTCTTTGTCTTTTAAGGTTCTATAATTGATTGTGTTTGTTCAAAATGTCATTTTTTAGGAACCCATGACACTGAATCCCACAAAACCTCCCTAGATCTTTCAATGATGCACCTATTTGTAATAAAACCCCAATTCTTTCATGTGTAAAAGTTGACATGTTGCAAATCATATGATTCTTATTAGGTTGAATTACTCATTTGCTTCATATGGTTTCACTCTAAATCCATTTTGGTCCCTACAGCTCAAAATCATCGCTATGTTTTGGAGGATGCAGTGAATAATGAAGTGAAGTTGTTAAATGACATTAACCCATTGGTTGGGAGTATCTAAGTAATGGAGTGGGATGGTAACTCAAACCACTCCATCCCACTCAAACCCTCCATTTAGGGGGATTTGGGAATTGGGATATCCTTCAATTCCATCATTGAACTTCCAAACAATAGTATGGTATATTTTTACCTCTCCACTCCACCCCATCTTCTTCAAAACTTCCAAACATAGCCTTAAAAGTTCCTTATAAAGTCCCTCGTTAACTGAGTATGAGTAATAAATCATTTATAATGTCTTGGGCAACCCTCCCTTTTGAGCTAGTTTTTGGGATAGAGTTAAGCTTGGTTTTTCCAATACAATCTTAAGTAGGGAACACTCCCAACTAATACAGGACGTTTTGCATTATTTGAAAACTATGGGATATTTTTTAAAATGATTTTAAACTATATGGGCTAAATTGAATTTTGAGTGAAACATAGGAATTGGACCAATTTATGAATTTAACCCTCCTATTCGTCTTCTTTTAGTATGTATGGTGTTCTGATGCTTGCATTGGTGTTATGTGTAGGTCTTGCAATTTATGACACTATGCAGTACATTCGCTCTCCGATTAATACAATCTGTTTGGGTCAAGCTGCGTCCATGGCTTCTCTCCTATTGGCTGCAGGTGCAAAGGGTCAGAGGCGTTCTCTTCCAAATGCAACTATCATGATTCATCAGCCTTCCGGTGGTTATAGTGGCCAGGCAAAGGATATTGCCATTCATACAAAGCAGATTGTTCGGGTTTGGGATTCATTGAATGAATTGTACAGGAAGCATACGGGTCAATCAATTGATATTATTCAGAAGAATATGGATAGGGATTATTTTATGACACCAGAAGAAGCGAAGGAGTTTGGGATTATTGATGAGGTTATTGATCAGAGACCAATGGCTTTGGTTTCTGATGCTGTTGCTAATGAAGGCAAAGATAAAGGTTCAGATTAGCACTGGAGGGTTAGTCTTTGAGGAATCCTTGCTGTATTTAAATGTCATGTCTGCCACCTTAGGTATAAATTGCAGTTGATATAATTTTATCAATTGGACATGATCTTTGTTAGTTTCGGTTGTTAGATTTCATCATTGAAATTCTGTCTAATGCTCAATTTGGTTTTATTGGCATAATGTTTTTTTGTAACACAGATTTTGAACTTTAACTATCCTTATCTTGTATCAGATCAATATTATGGTGAGGGTATTCAATTGTATATTTGATTGCTAATTTTATGTGTGTGAAAAGTAAAACTAGGATAACCGAATTGGAATTTAATCAAAGGTCAAGTTACCCGTTCCACTCAATGCATGATGCAAATTCAGTCAGAATATGTGGATAACTTGTCGAATATTTGTGGTTGGAAAATACTGATTTATGCTCACAGCATTTTAAATTTGAGATAGGAACATGTTCACATGAAATAAAATTGCTTCAGCCCCTATAATGCCATAACAGTGCCTGAGAGCAGTAGTTATAATGGTGCTCAAGGACAGATGATTGAAGAACTTTGCAAAGATAGGAAACAAAAGAAATTGGTTATTATGCCAGGATAGCCGACTGTAGTTCCAATCTTTTGAATTTATATGGTTGGTTGATTGCTGCTAGGAATAGACTTGCGGGGGTGACAAATATTATGGAACCAGTGGGAGATGATTGAACATGATAGGGAGGGATAGATGAATGATTGTATGCTAGGACGACATACAACAGCGCCAGCTTTGAATTATTTTTGACTCTATTTGAATAAGAGTGGGAGGATAACTTTCCAATGCCTGGATGGAACTCGTGGCTGGTGTTTTGTTGATGTACAGTGTGAAAGCACGTTCAACATGAAACTACTCATTATAGCAAAACATGCACGTAGGTGGTGTATCCTTTTACTCAAATCGTGAAAATAGTTTGTGATATTTTTTTATAGGGACATTATTGGCCAATACAAAACATAATTCATGATCTCCCTCTTCTACTACTTCTTATGTGTTTGGAACTAAGGTCACAGACTGAATTTTCACGTCCCAAGACACATTCAACGCAGAAGCTCTCTCTTGTAGCTTCACAATGGACGTGCGTCTGCAGTGTCAGGACGCGGATGCAAACACATGCTTCTTGTTTAGAAGATAGAAATTGTAGCTTCTTAAAAAAGTATCAAAATGTGCTTTTTTTATTATTGCATTTTTCTAAAAACCCATCCAAACATCTGTATTTTTTTTTAAAGTACTTTTATTTTAAAAATAAGTGTTTTTTTCTCGTAAAAAGCTTATTTACTTATGTTTGTTTTATGGTTTATGAAAGCATGCACCTTATTTTTAGGAGAAAAGTTTTATGAACACCAAAACAATGGATACCATATGGTGTCCCTTTGCTTTTATGGTGTTTTTTTGGAATGCGTTTATATAAAAAGATAAAAAGTAAGAGTGAGATAGAGATAAAAATATACAATATTACATACGGTGTCTAAATTTTGATGTTCAAATAACATAATTATATTTCTAGTTAGTCATGTGATGTGGTCATTTATCCGTGTAACATGTACATACATATAGATATAGTTAATTTAAACCCTAATTTTTTTTTATCTGTTTAATTTTTTATTTGGAAATCTAAATCCTAACTATGATGAATCAATATCACTCTTACACGGACAATTGATATATCAAAGCAATTTATTCATATGAATAAAAGAGCTCAATAATATGTTACCATCTATTCTAAAGATTTAATTGATATACACTGTTAGTGTAAGTCTATCATAAATTATCACAACATTTAAAATATATTTGACTTTGATCATAACAACATTAAATTAAAAGCCATTAAAGTCAATATATCAAAATTAAATTCCTATTCTAATTGTTTTAATTGATTAATGCCTACAATAGAAGATGTGCCAACCAACATTACGTTGATCTGGGTGGAACTGAGCTCGGATCACTTAAGCAAAGTCGCGAGTTCGAGTTTTGTTGATGGAAAAAATGTAGTTGGGAGGGGAGACCCTATTAAAGGTAGCCGGTTAAGTTCTCCGACGGAGATTAGTCATCGACAAAATCATTGGATACTTCATACCTATCTCATGATCAGTGACGAATCCACACATGCGCCATTTGGTGCAGCAACCCCCACCAGGTAAAATTTTCTTTTATTAAATCTTAAATAATTTTATTTTTGCCCCCAATGAAAAAAAATGTTGCCCTCATTATCCCAATACTTTTCAATTTTTTAGGACAACTTAAAATATATTTTAAAATTAGAATTAGTAAAAGAGTTAGAGAGAGAAATGGAGTAGAAAGTATTGGTATAGTGGCTATGGGGCTTGAATCATATGATAGTCGACTTAAAATTATATCATGAATGTTCGTTTTTATAATTTAAATGAGAATAGTGATCTTTCTGAAATGTTGGTGAAAACTAGAAAGTATATTGTGTATCCAATGATATATTTACTTTGAAGTTAGCTTCGATTTTGCTCGTGACCACTGCAACAATTGAAAGGAGTTTCTCTGCAATGAATTTTGTGAAGAATCAAGTGCACAATTGTGTGAGTGAATGATGAATTGTTTAATGATTGTTCGGTCACATGCACAACGAGACCTTTTTTTTATAGTGTTGAAAATGGAAAAATATCATATAACAATTTTAAAATATGAAGACACGTAAAGAACAATTATAATTTGTTGAAGTTATCTTTAACTTTTTCGATATACAATAATAATTTTTTTGTGATCTCCAATTTTTGACTTAATGATATCGTTATTTTACTGCTTATACATTTATTTATATATATATATATTTATTTATATATATAAATATTTATGATATATGATTTGCCCTCACTAATCAACATTTCTGAATGCGGCCTGCTCATTGTAAAAAAAAATGTGTCAAAGATAGTGAAATTGCATATCTCCCCCATATGAATTGGCATATTGGTAGAAAATACAAGATCTCCCATCAAAATCAACTGAAAATAAAACAAAAATTGCTCTATCCGGACTAGGGATGGCAACGGGGCAGGGCGGACACGGGTAGCACTCCCCCTGCCCCCGTATCTGTCGGGTAAAATCCGTACCCGTCCCCGCCTGTTACCCACGCGGGTATTTTTCGAGCGGGTATCCAGCGGGTTTCGCGGATATCCGCGGGTTTGCGGGTATCCACGAATTATTTTTTCCAGAAAAAATATATACTCTTTTTCTTGAAAAATTGCTAAAATATACGTAATTCAATTTAAAATAACCATGTTCATGCAAATAGATGTTAAGAAAGCATCAAAGCATTATCCAATTACAAAAGTTACTAATAAAAGTAATTAAATACATTTAGCAATTACTACATATATATAATAAATGTCATTTTAATAATTTAAGTAACGGGTACGGGTATCCGTGGGCACGGATAGTGTGACATCCGCCCCGCCCCGTTTATAAACGGGTATTGAAATTACCCATTTATTTTATCCGCGAGTACCCGTTTAACTACCCATCCCATACACATTACAGATTTTATCTACGGATATCCACGGGTATGGATAAAATTAACATCCTAATCCGGACCCGAATTGAAAAACAAACTCGAAATATAGGCAGTGGGCAAAACCAAAAGAAAAAAATATCAGAAAATTCCCAATAGGTCCGTGTTGCCAAAGCCACCCTAACGAAATCTACACTATTCCCTTTCTCTTCCTCTCTATTTCCCTCTGCCACCGCCTTCAACCCCTCCCTGCAATTTCCCGATTCCCTTCCCTCCCTTTTTCTCAATGCTCACCCCTCCTTCTCCGCCCTTCCCTCCGCCGCCCTAGCTGCATCCCGTCACGCCTCTTCGCCGCCGGAGATAATCCCCACCGCACATACCCGCGCCGCCGCTTCCGCGGGATTTTTCTAGGGTTTTTTGATTGCTTGATTCCGATCCCGTTACCCTTCTTCGACGTCGTGTTTTTCAATTGAACTCACTGTGCAACATCGACGACCGTTATGGCTCCCGCGCGTCGACGCGGAGGGAACAAGGCTAAGGCCAATGGGCAGTTGAGTTTGGGCGATCTCGTCCTCGCTAAGGTCAAGGGCTTCCCAGCTTGGCCTGCCAAGGTTTCACTCTGTTCCTCAAATTCTTGATGTTTTTCGCATATTCTTCATGTTTCACCTATCGATATGTATGTCACACTTGCAATGGAAATCTCTGTGTTGCACTGCTTATTCGTACTTGGATTTTGAATAGGTAAGCCTAAATTCAATTACTTTTCTCTGCTTAGGTTGTAAAATTGTTCAGATTAGGGATTTTACATCTATTGGTGGCTAATGTGATGTGGTTTTGTTTTAGTGATTGCATAGACTCTTGTTGTTGAACATTGTTAAGATTTTGGTAAATTTGATCTATAAACAATTGAACATTTACACCGTCCCAATTTGCTCGACTGTTACTTTTGTGTCCTCTTCCCTTTTTGTGATATTTTTGCATTGCTATATGGTTACCAACTAATTGTGGTAGTTGAATTTTTTGTTATTAGTACCGGGGATACTCACTTTGTTGCATATTTGTCTTCAGATAAGCAGGCCTGAAGAATGGGATAAACCCCCTGATCCAAAGAAATATTTTGTTCAATTCTTTGGTACGGAAGAAATGTAAGTCTCTTTCACCTGTTTATATTGAAATGGGTAGCTAGAAAGTATGTGAACGGTTAGGTTGTCAAGTAATTAGATGAATGGTGATAAGTTCTTTTAGGGTGGATTCAATAACTCATGATGAAAATTAAAACAAGGATTACTATCCAAAGGAGAATGTTAACAAGTAAGGGCACTGGTTAAAGAATAAAAAAAGCAAGTTTGTATGGGAAATGATGTATTTATTGTATTGAGAAGTGGTATATTTTGTTTTCCCATAAAACTTTACTTCTTTTGGATTCCTTAACCAGCGCCCTTAGCCCTAAGGGCACTGGTTAGCAAGACCCTTATCCAAAATAGTGGGAAACTGTGTAATGCATTTCGGAGGTGGAAAAGAGATACATATGGCATAGCTGAAATAATACTTTAAGTGAACCTTTGGCTTTTGGTTGTTGTGCTTGCTAGAGAATTTTCTGACTCACCAGCTGGTGGCTGAGACAAGGTCATATCAAATTTTAAATGTGGAATGTAGCATGTGTATTACGTCATAGTGGTCAAAGAACAATATCCTTAGTCATGAAACGGAAATAATAATTAATTCCAATTCTCTATTTCATGTGTGCATTTGTTTGTATGTTGTATTTTTTAACAAGTCTTTATAAAGAACATTGGTGTTTAAGATAATTGTAAGTAATAATGGTTTCAAGATTGATAATCTTCAGTGCTTAACTGGTCAATATAAATTGTTGATTCCATTAATTACTTGTAGTGTATAATTGGCTTTGTAATATAGCAAGAACCTACTCTCCTAAAAGCTTTAGCTATTAGGTGGAGGAGGGCCAAGAATCATTTTACATGTCTAACACTCCCACTCACCCAAGAGCTTTTTGTGCTTAGCGTGGCATTTTTTGCCTTATGCTAAAATTCAACTATGAAGAATGGGCTTAGCAAGGTTCAACCCTAATCACTTGGTCATAGAGGTTCTAATCCATATCAAAGATCGGCTCTCCTTTAGGGGATTTGACTCTAGCAAAGATGCTAAAAAGCTCTGACAATGTGCTCGCTTTGCGGTTCTTTGGTGCATTTGGTTGGAATGGAATGCTAGAATCTTTACAGGGTGCTAGATGTCTCGAGTTTATCTAGGATAGAGTAGTTTTTCTAGCTTCTTTGTGGGGTTCTTCTCACTGCCTTTTTAGAGGGTTGTCCTTGGCAGACCCGCGGAGAAGTTGGCATGCTTTGCTGCATTTTATTGTTGTTAGTTTTGTTTCTAGTTTGTTTTTTGGGATGCCGCTATCATGTGCGAAGCGAAGCTTCTTGAGGATTTCTTGTCCCCTGCATTTTTGTACTCTTGTTCCTTAAATAAATTGTTTTTTTTTTTAAAAAAAAAAATTGACTCTCCTTAAAGCTTAAGTAGTTTGGTGGAGGTCATTGAATCATTTTATATCTCTAACATAATATGAATGGATTTTTGCAATTATTTTTTTGTTTCTTACCCAATATTTTATGAGGCTTTAGAGAAAGAAAGCAACTTTCAACGTGGGTCTAGATATTGTTGTGAGGACTTCTGTCATGATTCATGCGGGATGAGGGTGGGGAGATGATTTGACTATTAGGGTGAGTCTTAAACAGTTTATGCCTCAAAATTTGAGTTTGAAGGTTGTGTAAATTAGTTATTTTCACTTGTTGTGGTATTTATGGCTCAAGATCGAACCTTTTCTTCTCCTTAGCTTGTGTATTAATGAACCGAATAGTCGGATCTCCTTGAGGCTCCCCAGCTCCCTCCCTTGGCCCTTGAATGTATCCAAAAACAGGGTCTGAGATGTTGTATATGTGATAAATTTGATGGTTGGAGTTTATAGTGAATCTAATTAAGTAATAAGGAAAGTAAATTCAGGAATTTAGTTAGCGCCTTAGCGGAATTATGAAATAATACCAATTTTCTCACACGAGAAGGTAGATTTTGTGGTCGTCACTTATTGTTTTGAAACTTGTCTCTAGTTGTATAGATTTTCCAGCATCCATGCACGATAATATTAATACATGATTATAAATAGCCTAATAAGAAATTTGTTGATGATGTACGAGTGATCTGGGTGACTTTTCAGTGTTAGTTAAATGTTTTGAGATTGAATCCTTCTTGCTATTGCTAAGGGCTTGAAAAGCTCTTTTAAGCTACTGTTCATCTTTTTATGGATTCTTTCTCTTTTCTTTGGTTGTTTTGTAAGGATGTCTTATCCTCTGCTCTAGTACTTCCTTTGACAATAATGAATCTCCTCTCCCTTTTGGAGAAAGAAGGTATCCAGATTCTGTAGTTTTCATTATGCTTTAATTTTTATTATTTTCTTCGTTTTGAGGAGCATTTTTATGACTAGTTCTCCATCAACGGCAATGTGACTCACAATCTCAAAAGGTGTAGTATCCAGAATTAGCCACCCAATTAAAGAATTAAACCTTTGGTTAACAACTATGATTTTACTTTAAGTAAATTTCAAATAATTTCAAAAAACTCTGTTTATCCGCATCCATTCAACCTGAATAATCTGATTTTGTGATTACTCTGATGATTTCTGCTTTTCATCTCTTTTGTTTATTCTTTTACTTTAGAATGATTGTCTTACATTTTATCTGCTTACAGCTTCACCTATGCCATGTTCTTTTCCTTTGCTCCTTTGCAGAGCTTTTGTTGCCCCTGTGGATATTCAGGCATTTACTGGTGAGGCTAAAAATAAGTTGTCTGCTCGGGTTCAAGGCAAGACGAAGCCCTTTACCCAAGCTGTGAAGGAAATCTGTGCAGCATTTGATGAGATACAGAAACAGAAGGCTAGTTGTTTGACAGATGACACTGATGATTCTCGTATAGGTTCAGAGGCTCCTTCTGTTGATGGAGTAGTGGGTGACTTAAAGGATGCTACTGATGCTGTGGTATCAAATGCAGAAAAAGATAACATCGATATGGGTAAAACTGACTCTAATTTGGAGCACTGTGCTCAGAGCATTCGAGAAAGTGATAGCCAGTATGAAAAGCTCTGTGTATCTGAACCAAATGAAAATTATTCTGCTTTGTCACCTGTGATCAAAAGTAAATTATCCATTGGTTCAGAGTTAAAGAAGAATGCTAACAAATCTAGTCTTAAGGGTGGAAGCAATGTTAATGACTTAGCGCAAGATGATAATGGACATAGTGTTTTGACAAATGGGAGCAAGCCAAGGAAGCATGGTACTGGCTCAAGGAGAGACGAAGGTGCAGATGATAGAAATAGAAATGGCGGATTATCTGCAGGATCATCCTTGAAGGGCAGAAATTCTACTGGCAGCATTGATCTTTCCAGGTCTGGAGAGATGATGAAAGCTGGGAAAAAAAGGAAAAATGTATTTGCTATTAAATCAGATTCTCCAGATACTCTGAAATCAGACTCTAATGGTAATACTGGAAAAAAATATAAGAGCTCGCTAAAAGTCAAAACAAGTCTTGAGGAAAAAAATGAGTTGCAGGAGATCTTGGTTGATTCTGAGGAGGCTGATGGCAAAAGTTCTAGTATGCAAAAGAAGGCCCAACTTCACGCAAAGCATAATGTGGCAACAAATGAACATTTACATGCTACCAAGAAGCTGAAGCATATGGATGCCAAAGATGACATAATGTTAGGATCTGTCCCAAAAGATGTGAAAAGTGCCTTGCCTGGCTCTACTGTTGTTGAAGACAAATCATTTAAAAAATTAGAGTTGAAATGGTCCACGTCACATTTGAAAACAGAAAAAAGCTTAGCAGCAAGGGGTCAAATTGGGGTTTTAGCTTCTGATGATTCTGTCCACGAGGTGCTACCTGGGACCAAATATCATAGCCAAGAACAGAAAGCTATACCTGGTTCTGCTAGCATTGCTTCTGATGAGAAAACAGAAAGCAGTTCTATTAGACTGAAAGTTAATGCAAATAATGTTATGATAAAACAAGTAAAGAGGAAACGTAAAGCTGTTTGCCTTTTTGATGATGACGATGATGATGAACCTAAAACTCCTGTTCATGGAGGAGCTGCAAAAAATATCAAGTCACCTTTTGCTTCAGATGTCTTGAAGAGCAATAATGCACACTCAAAGAAGTCTGATGTTGCTCAGCTGGCTCTCAGAAATTCTGGTGAGCTTGAGGATATCCATTTGAAAGAACCATCTTCTCAATCACATAATGACACTTCGTCAACTAGGCAGCCTCTAAAAGAGAAAGCCGATGAAGAAGTTCCTGCAGATATAGCTCATAGTCCTGACAAATTAAATTCAAAGCAGTTCCCTTCCAAGGTGGCAAAATTAAGCTCTGCCTCTTCTGTAAAATCACCTCAGTTGGCCCCTGCAACAAAGTCAAATGCTGAGAGGCATAAATCTTCCAATTCTTTGCTTAGAGTTTCCAATAATGCTACTCAAAAGAAGGCTGATCATGGGTCTTCAAAATCTTTGCATAACATCACTTCTCAGAATCTAGTTGCAGCTCATAAAAAGAAGCTTGCATCTTCTGCAGAAATTTCTAAAACTACTCCAAAAAGATTACCACAGGCAGTTGAAGTTCCTTCTTCAACAGTTGGTTTTAAGGAGCCTGATGCTTTTCATGTTGATAGGTGCATATGCTTTTGATTCTGGCTTTAATTAATTTGTAGGTCCTTGAACTGTTTAGGAATTTTCAAATAGGTCTATATACTTTTGTAATTGGGTCCCTGGATACAAAATAAGTAATTGGGTCCCTCGTACACTATTCTGATAGGGTTTAGTTAAGTATCTATTAAGGTTCCATTAAGAGATCCATCCACTTGTCATTTGTGGGTCCCTAATTTTTTTAGAAAAATTCAAATAGGTCACATATCCCTGTATTTCTTGGAGCCCTAACGGAAAAGTGTACGAGACCCAGTTACAATTTTTTCATGTATTCAGGGACCCAATTACAAACTTTTAAAATATAGAAATCTGTTTAAAAATTCCCAAATAGTTCAAGGATTTACAGATTAATTAAACCTTTGGTTTTTCTTGTTTCTTTTGGAATTATTTATTGATCCTTCTTCCTTCCTTGTTTATATTATTACAGATTGGACGTAGGCACGGAAGAAAAAAGTAGTGTATATACTGGTTCTCGGACTCCAGAAACTGCTAAAACTATGAAGCATCTTATTGCGGTTGCCCAAGCAAAAAGGAAACAAGCCCATTCTCAATGTGTTCCTCTTGGCATTCACAGTGTTCAGGGGGGGACTCCGAGCCCCTCCACAGTTCAGCCATTCCTGTCTGTCTCAAGCAATTTTTTACAGGCAGATGTGGAGGGAGTTTATGAGCATCCAATATTGGCTTCTCCATCTACTAACGATCATCACTCTGCTTCTCAAAATCAACTTGATGTTGAAGAAATTGAAGAAAGAAGAGTTGGTTCAGTGCAAAGGGGTCTAGGAGGCTCGCTGAGTGGTGGTACTGAGGCTGCTGTTGCTCGTGATGCTTTTGAAGGAATGATCGAAACTTTGTCAAGGACCAAAGAAAGTATTGGGCGTGCAACTCGTCTTGCCATTGATTGTGCCAAGTATGGCATTGCCAATGAGGTATGCTCCATCATACTATTTCTAGTTATAAAATTATGAATATGATAATAACTTGATTTTTTTTCCAACCAATTTTCTTTCCGAATTTTATGAGCTTCAGGGGGAATGAAATTGCTGTAAAAAAGAAGTTAAATGCTACTTACTGAAAAAAAAGTTAAATACTATTATAGTGTACAAAAATACTTCTCAATATTAGTATTTAGTTCTTAGATAATACTTTGATGTGATTCATAAGATTTTTTTTTTATTTTGATGAGTTGTGTTGGAAGTGTGAAACTGGTGGGTGTCTCCTAAACCAGCATTGTCAGTTTTGTTGGAAGGGGAAGCTCCGCCTGTGGATAAGTTCATAACACTAAGCCTTAAGTTTATTGAGAATAAAAGTCTTGGAACATTGTTGTGTTTCACTAATATGGTGTAATGTAACTCGTAGTTTTGTTAGTTCTAGTGTTAGGATCCTTAGAAACAGAAATCTGAATATAGATGAAAAGAATGAAAGAATAGTAGTGAATCTGTATAAGCTTCTTTATTATGAAAAGAATGGTAAAAGAACTACACAAGGGGCACTCCCCTTCACACTGAGACTTCTCAGTCGATGCAACTATACAAATGATCAAGAGTGCCTAATTCTAACTATAGGATGCTTATTTATAGTAGGGTGTGCATCTAACTAACTTGCTGACTCAGCATAGGCAGTTATTCTAACTGCTAACTGCTTGTGACAGCTAAGGCCAGCTAAGCAAGCCTTGCCACCCTTAGTTCCCTTCAGCTGGTGACTCTGCTGTCCTAACATCTAGTGTTAGTTTATGATAGGTACTAGAAAAATAGACTGATAGGAATGGAAATAAATAGGCTAAAAAAACAAGAGAAATATGATATGTATCTGAATATTTCTTGGAATACAGTAAGAACTGTGATGAAAGAAGAAAAGAAAATGACTCAACCAAGAGATTGAGCCCACGGCCTTAGGAGTGGCCTACCCCAAACTTCCTTTACTTACTAATTCCTTTCCCACTCTCTTTTCCTGTATTGTCATATAAATCCTAAAAATATTTCAAATTCCAGCACAAGCAAAACACAAAAATAAAAAATACTTTTTTTTATTCTTCACATCCTGGATTATGTCCTGGATCGTTGGATCGTTAGATAGGGAATCCGAAGATGAAAAGAGAAACAAAGAATATAACTACTGTCTAAACAAATAGTCTTAGAGCAAGCATTACAAGATCTCCAAGATAATCAAATTAAAAAACAACTGAGAAAGAGAATAGATTCTCTTATTTTACACATTATGTTTCTTTGGTACTGAGTTTCTAAGGTTGGGTTTGTTCCATGGTATGAATATATATTCCTAGGAATAAGACTTGGGAATGAAATATTCTCATGTTTGGTATAAGGTTTTAGGGAGAGAAAAAAAATCCTGGTCATCAATAAGTCTCAAGAAATCATGTTACCCACATTTTAATGGGTTTCTATTACCATGATATATATTAGGAATATAAGTTCCGAAGTGAGAATAAGTCCAAAAATGGCCCAGGTTTACCACTCCGCTGCTCCACGATTTTCCACTGCTCCATGATTTGTATCTTTCTCTTAAACCAAACAAACTTCTAAGTTATTTTCGGGAATTTCAGAAAATATTCCCAAGAATTTTAAATGCTAACTAAAGATGTTTTCTAAAATACCCAACACATTCCTAGAAATGCAATCCCCAGGAATGTAATTCCATATCTTGAAACAAACGCCTCCTAGAAATGAAGTGTTTTTAAGGAAATAGAATTTTTTTTGGAAATTGTTTGTTGTACCGAACTGCTCACTGCTCCACTCTTCTATCATACTTGGTTGGCTGATCTGCTGCTGCTCAAGACACCCTAATAGGTAGGTATCTATCAGTTTACATGTGTGCTTTTTGTCTTAATTTCTTGCTTAATTATGGTGATAACGAAGTTTTATTTGACATAGAAAATCATGGAGTAGGAACATCTATGATCTTTTGAAAATAAGATTAAGAAATGCATTTTGTTTTTGCTTTATATTTGGTTAGAGATAATTGATTGGAATGTGATTTTTCCCTAAGATGTTATACTTTCTCAACTAATTTTGCAGTTATGCTAATTTAGTGGTTACTGTACCTACTGTGCTCTGACTTCCTAGTCCTTATGTTCAGGTTGTTGAACTTCTTATCCGAAAGCTGGAAAATGAAACTAGTTTTCATCGCAAAGTGGATTTGTTCTTTCTTGTTGATTCCATCACCCAGTGTTCGCATAATCAAAAAGGTGGGGTGGGCATCTAGAGAATCCTTTGCTATTAACATTTATGGGTGTTCTTGTTTCCCGATCTCTCTCCCCTGCCAAATTTGCTAGTGTTGGTAAAATGTTCTCTTCATGCTATTTTTAACTCTAATTGTTGAGGACTTTTTCAGGCATTGCGGGAGCCTCCTACGTCCCTACAGTTCAAGCAGCGTTGCCGCGTCTTCTTGGTGCTGCTGCTCCCTCTGGGGCTAGTGCCCGTGAAAATCGTCGTCAGTGTCTCAAGGTCAGCTCTTTTTTGTGTTGATAACAAGGATTTTTATTTGAGAGGGAAGAAGCAGACTAGAACTAGGGTGAGGATAACTCATCATCCAAATCAGAAAAAGAAACAAACAAGAAAGAAAGGGATAATTAATAATGCAACAAAGTTACCCAGTCCCATTGCATATCCCTGATATCGATAAAGGCGACTAATTACCTAGAAACAGGCATGAGAGCACTAGAGAGAGAAGCCATAAATTCAACCCTATCCTGAAGAGGAACTAGGGGCAAAGAAAGGCGCTCTAAAAATGTGGGCATTTCATTCCAACCAAATAAACCTTATATTTGTAAAATCCACTCACATTGCCGCTAAATTTTGGATTCCTATTTTCTTCTGAAATCTTTAGAATAAACCTGGAGATACTGCTCCAAAGTGAATCATCACCCAAGATGTAAGATGTCTAAACTTTAATGGGAATATATCTTAAACTCAGGAATCACATAAATAGCTGTGATGATCAGGTTGGCATCCGACTAGGTCTACACCATACTTTGAATTAACTGTTGCCTCAATGGGGTAGTCTCTGGATAGAAACCATTTTGCTGCCAAAGAAATATTTCTGAGCATAAATTTCCAATCCCTAACCCCCTTTCCTTTTGGACCTGAAACAAACCTCTTAAATAACAAGGTGGTCTCTACACTTCTCCCCAACTCAAAATCAAAGGAAATCCCTCATAGTTTTCTCAATCCCGAGTCATTATGTCACTGTAAAAGATATATCAAAAAGGAAAGCCGGTACCCTGGATTTGTGGTCAAAGTGGCTTGAATAAAAAAAGAAAGCCGTGAATGAGAGGCCATTGTAAAATTTGGCATCCACCCAAAGCAACAAGGAAGGATTATGGCATTATTATCCTATTTATATCTGCCAACTCACATTTAGCCCATTTAATCTTCAAACCAGGAAAAAAAAACTGGAAACTGTAAAGAACGTTGACAAAAAATTTATCATCCAAAGAAAGAGAACTGTTTTCAACTATAAACTGAAGGTGAGGGATCATTTCATGGAGCGCACTCTGAACCAACGTCCTTTTGATGAAGCCTCCATGAACAATGCTGGAGAATATCCGAATCAATAGCTCAACCACGAAGTCAAACAAAAATGGAGATAGTAGATCTACTTCCCTGTGGCCTTTTTGTCAATGGAGCCAGGATTTGGCGGCCATTTACAATCATTGAAAAAAGTGGTGGCAACAAGAATTCCACCTCCTCCATCTAACACCATCTCTATTTATATCAAGGACTTCATCGTAGATACTCCAAGTCTCCAACTCAGTCGATCATCTGCTTTCTCAAAATCAAGTTGGATCCTCATGGGTCACGGCCCTTTTTCTCAGATCGTTCACCTCCTGATAACATTATCTGAGTGTCAGTTATTTGATTTTGACAACAATCTCTGCTTTATCATCAAGTGAAATGAGATTTTGTTTAAATAATTGGATGATGGCACTTTAATATTTATAAGGAGGCAGGCTCTATGCTAGATAGATGTGACATTTGTTTTATTTACTATTGTGGGTGGGTTGCAGGTTTTAAGGCTGTGGCTTGAGAGGAAAATTTTTCCTGAATCAGCTCTTCGCCGCTACATGGATGATATTGGAGTTTCAAATGATGAAGTGGTGGTTAGCTTTTCTTTCAGGCGTCCATCCCGAGCAGAGCGGTCTGTGGATGACCCAATTAGAGAAATGGAAGGCATGCTTGTTGATGAGTATGGAAGGTTTGTTGTGTCAAATTTTGTATTGATTGCTTGTTTTAAATTTTGTACTTTTCATTCATTATATGTTTTAAACTTATCCTTCTTGTACAATTAGCTTATCCTTCTTAAAACCAGGAGAGATAGTAAAATCTGAATCCGTAAACAAAGCTGATTGTGTTTGCCTTTTACTTGGGTGACTGTTGATTAACTACATCATGCCTTAATTTCTATTTGTCGTTTCCTATTCTATTACCATTCTAACTGTTTCAAAAAGTAATTTCTCTTTCTGATTCTTGATATATTCCTGGATGTTGTATTTCAGTAATGCTACATTTCAGCTGCCTGGCTTCTTCTCTCATGCGTTTGAAGACGAAGAAGACGAAGATGAATTACCAATCAATTCATGTAAGGATAAGGATACATATGATGCGTCTCCTGCAGATCCCACACCCACCCTCGGAGAATCAGAAACTTCTACTGTTACTCCAAGTGACAAGCGTCATTGTATCTTGGAGGATGTAGATGGTGAGCTAGAAATGGAAGATGTTTCAGGTCACCTGAAGGATGAAAGGCCTGTATTTTTTTGTAGTTCTGAAGAAATTGAGTTGCAGCTTCAGGGCTCAGATCATAATTTAAATCCAACTTCGAACATTTCAGCAGAAATATCTACTAGTCTGGAGGGTTCTCCACCATTGCCTCTTGATTCACCCCCTCCACCCCCACCTTTGCCTTCTTCACCTCCTCCACCTCCTCCTCCATCTTCTCCTCCACCCCCACCCCCCCCACCGTTGCCCCCCCCCCCCCCCCCCCCACCAGCCCCAGTCCCAGCCCCACCGCTATCATTGGTTCCTCAATCATCTGGACCAGCTCGGACATCACTTCTCTCCCAGTCATTAATGCCACCTCAATCATCGCATCAGTCGTCCCCACAGTTGGGATATCAGCAGAATGTACCTCCGGACTATAGTGGCACAACTAGTGTAAGGCTGTTTTATTTTTGAATGTCACCGGTTTGTTTTGGATTTGTTTGAATTGCTAATATTGACAAATGCTGTCCTCTATACAGGGTAACCAAATTGTTCAAATGGCTGGAAATTCTTTTCCTGGAGGTCACAGTAATGCAGTTATGTCAAATGAAGTATTCCCAACAGCAGGCTGCAGCTCCCACGAACCTTCTGGTTTTGTCCCATCAAGGCAACTAGAATACGGACAGCATGATATGTATCTAAATGCTCAAGTTCCTCAACTCAACCATCAATTTCAGCAGGGTAATCCCCCATTTGTTCAAAGACACACACATCCTGCGCCGCCCCCAAATCCATCAAACAAGTACTCATACTCAAACCCTAGCGTTCAGCAACATCTTCCTCATTCATTCCATCCTCCCTTCTCTTTGCCATCCCTTCAAGATGGCCTGAGGCAATTTATTGCTGATGAGCAATGGAGAATGTCATCGAGTGAATTCAAAACAAACAATCAACATGGTGTATGGATCGGGAGAAATCCTCCATGCCCTGGTCCACCCTTTGGGCAAGAAGGTATGTGAATCTATTCAGTCCACAATTTGAAATTGTTGTTATAGTAAAATATGGTTTGTGCCTTAGACTATTTATTATGTGTATCCAATTCTTGTAGTTGTTTGTCAGCTTTGTAGTTAGTTGCCAGCTTCTTATGAAGGTTCTTACCCATCTTTTTATTTTTATTTTTACTATTTGTTATTTCTGTTGGTGATACGTGTAGAAGCTCTCTTGTTACAATAATGTTATTGGTATTTCATGTTGTTTGCAACAGCAATCTGAATGTGATACATAATTTTTTTTTTAATAATGGTGATGAAGGTCATTTTCAGCCACCACTTGAAAGACCACCAATAAGCAGTGTAGGTTTTCAGGGCACAATTTCAAGCAACCTACCAGCTGTTCCTCCAATATCAGGTAATTTTTATTATTTTTCACACTGGATTGGTTTTTGTAAGTTCTCCGTTATATGGATGCACCCCCCCTTTTGAGCTTCCACTTGTTAAGAAACTACATTTATTGTTTATGGATCAAACTCATTACTTCTATCTCCAGGACTTGGGGTTTCTCAAATGTTGTCTTGTAGACCAGACGCTCCTGGTCTTAACTGTTGGAGACCCACTTGAAGTTGATTGGAGTCTTCTTATTAGTATTAAGTAAGTTTTTTTTTCCTTAAATCATGCTTTGGGAGGATTGCTTTTTTGTAATAATGGTTTAACAGTTCAGCTGAACTGTAAGTTACAACAGGTGATTGTTTGCTTCTGCATTTCCTTGACAACGGTGCATGACATATACAAATTTGTTAAATGAAATCCTGTGCCTCTAAAGACTTACTTGAAGATGTGTTGGAAAATATTAGATGTGCATTGAAAAATTGGCTATTGCTGGAGAAGTCTTTTGCGGTTGATAATCTTTTGGAAATTCTTCTAGATCTTCATTTATGTATTTGGACAGCTTTGATATATATGTATGTACGACTGGTGGAGAATGAGAACTTTGATATATCTTATTCTCCTTATTCTTTCCTTTTACTCTTTTGCTCTTCCCAGTAAAATTCTTTAATAAAAATATTAAAAAAAAAAGGAAAAGGAAAAAAATGCCTGCCATTGAAATATTAGGGATAAAGCCTTGCGAACAAAATAATTTTGACTTTGGCTTGAAAATTTCCACTTCATCTGCAAAACTGCTGGATAAGGATATTGGCTATTGGGTTTATGATCCTTGGTTTACTTGATAGGGAACCTCCTTCATGGAGCTTTGCAAAGCCTGACATTGCATATCTAAATTCTTCACATAAGGATGAAATGGATTTTTATTCTATACGTTCCTGTGTATGGACTGAATTTCTTTCAAATTAAAAGGTTTTAGGTTATTCTACTTATCTGTAGTATGCTTGTGTTGCGTCAATTTTTATACATAAAAAAATGTATTTAAGGTTATTTTCTCTCTTAATATTGATTATTACTGCTTTTTATCTCTCAGTGGTGCTGCTGGTGGATCAACATGCAAGGTTACATATTGTGCCTCGAAGTTAGATTCGCTTGCGTTACCATGTCGTACATACAACTACCCCTAAAGAAAATTTTGAAAATTTGCGGAGGCTTTTGGCAGGATTGTGTATATTGTAATTTTTCCTGACAATGTATCCCATGGAACATTTGCTTCCAAGTTTATGCCTATGTTTCTGACTTGGTTAGTTTATCTGTTTCCCATCCCTTGTATTTATTACATAATATCTATACAGAAATCAGTATCAAGCACTCAATTTTAACTACAATAAATGAATGTTTGTTTTACCAGTGAGGTTTTTTTTTTCAAATTTTATTTTTCTCTGGTTTGTTGCATTTTCTTAATAACTAGCATGTTTTTGTGACTTTTTAACCTTCGTTTGTTCTGGAGCTCTTTGGTGGTTACTTCATATTTTGGCCATGCTGACAGTGGGAAATTTCTGGCACGATGTTGACTTTGTTTTACTTGAAGTTCATTTTATTACAACTTAATCGTTGTTCCATACTTCCATGTCAAAATGTAGTTATGCATCCATGCACACCATCTATTTCTCTTCCCCGCCGCTCTTCTCGATCCATCCTGTGTACTAATTGATATTCAAAATTTTTGTTTGTAAACTGTTGCCCAAGCTTATTTGGTTCCTGTGGTTGTTGTGGATTACTGAGAAATAACTATAAATTTTAAAAAAATATTATGTTCGTTGGAAAGCCGCTTTCAACAATGTTAAATGGTAAATCTATGCCTTTTTAAGCCTTGGTTTCTATTGGTTTTGTGAATTTATTGTGAAATTGTAATATTCCTTTAATTTTTTTTATCTATTTATGATTCTGTGTTTTGGGGGCAGTGTTGTCAAATTGCCGCCATGGCAATGCCATGATGTTATGCCATAGCTCATAGATTTTGGGCCTAACTCAATCCCAAAAGCTAGCTCATAGGATGAGGATTGCCCTCTATTTATAAGCTCTCATTAGAGACTATCTCTAGTCAATGTGGGACTTGGGTTTTTCCCAATACACCCCCTCACGCCCAGCACTATTGGGCTTGGTGCGTGGATAATATGGTAGGTGGCCCAATAATGGATCTAGGATAGCTCTGATACCATATTAGAGTTGAGAAAGAGAGAAAGGTAAAACTGAATAACTGAATTAGGATTTTCATTATGAATTGAGTGTACACAGTACATGGTATGTATAACTGTAGCATGATACAGCTGTGAGCTTAACTAACTCTCAACTGACTGCTGACTCAGCAGGTCAGTTGAGTTACAATTAGCCTAAGCTTAGTTAGACCAAGCATATATACTCTAACACGGATTCTGTGCAAGCCGCCATAGGCCGCAACACCTATTATATCTGTCATGTTTCCACCATAGGTCGCAATGCCATATTTATATGGTGGATTTTTGTCTGGCTGCCATATCCGCCATTGATAACACTGTTTGGGGGACTGTTTGGGGGTGAGGATTGCTAAAATTTCTGTTGCTTTTCTTTTTCAATTGAAGATAATATTCATGAGATGAAATCATGAAGTTGTCTTTAGCTGTGAGGATGGATTTATGCTTTTAAAGTTTGAGTGGCTTAATTTGACTGCATTTTACGGATCTTTAATTGGTAGCCTTGTTACATTAATAAAAATCAGATTGCTGCTTATCATGACACTTATTTTCTTGGAAGGCACTCCTTCCAAGACTCGGGCATGAGCATTAGGGGTTCTCATCTCTCTTGAAATTTTTACATTCTCAACAATTTTAATTAATGAGATAGACTAACACCTTCAGTTGTCACTTTGTTCTACTCATCTTTCCTTCCATTTAGACACGATAAATTGTATTCTTGGTTCGTTTTGTATTTTTGTTTAAGTTCTATTTTAGTTTTTTGCTCGTCCTCCTAATTGGGAAGGTTCCCTTCTTGACTAACCCATTCAGAGATTTAAAACTCCTTCTAAGGTCAAATCTTTTGTCTGATCAGTGGTGGTACATAATAGAAACTATTAGTAATGACATGTTGCAGTTTCGTAGAATTACAGTCCAGAGGCATTTCCCCTGGTATTTGTTTTCTGTGTAACTAGTTTGGAAATGGACTCATCTTGTGCATTGTTGGGTGGCAACTTGTAAGGGTCCCCCCCTATGGGATAGGGTTATGTTTATGGTCTCTCTTTGGTGTTCTGTGCAATGCTGAATTCCCCTCTGATTTGCAGGATTGCACTTTTTTGAAATTTTGTGCCTCGTAGGCTCACTGTTTTCTTCTAGCATCTTTGTTTATGAGGATATCTTATCCTCTCCCAGTGTTCTACTTTTCACTTCTCTATGTCAATTTTTATTTTTCCTTTTCTTTTTTGAAGAAAGTATGGATTAGAAGAAATGCGGGTAGGGACAAGATGTATGGTAGGAATTCCATGGAAACATCACGTATTTGGTTGCATGGTTGCTGATATGTACATGCCTGTGAGCATTCCAGGATTTTAAGTGGCCTGAGCTAGGATTACTTGGCAATGAATTTATATAGAAACTTCTTGGATGCTAAAACTCTACCTTAAATAGAAAGGATGTGAAAGATCTACCGAATATAAATATTCAGCAACAATTTTGTGAAGTTCTCGTTAACTGAGAGCATTGCAGTAAAGTTTCAACCCCTTCGTCTGAATTTTCAGTGATTAGCAGGATTAGTTGATTGGTGTTTCGTGTGTTTTTCAAATGTTGCTTCAGTTAGTTAAAGAGGTTACAACGAATAAGTGATGTCCTTTGCATTTCTCATTAAACTCTTTTTGAATTTGTTTGTGGGTGTTTGAAGGGAAAAAACTCAAGTAGTTTCTAACAGAATAGTTTAGGGGGACTTCAGAAGCTACTTATGCTTTTGTTTTATAACCATAGAAGAATGCATGAGCATTTTTACAGAATTACAAAACAAAATACTGTTTGCATCCTTATTTGTGTAATTTTATTATTCACTAATTTCACTTTTACGAGCAGTTTTTAAGAAGCACAAGCATTTAGACATGGTTTGATACTATGGAGCTCTTATTACCATTACTGTAAGGTAGCTTGAATTTATGGTGTTCAGCCACCCTTGTTTGTCTTTAAGCTGTCTTCTTCATGTTCTAACCCTTGCTTTTTCCCTTTTAATTGGGAGTTTGGGGCATAACGGACTAGTATAAAGAATTTAAACTTGACTGGAACGAATTATGTTTTTTTTTTCTTCTCAATGTTGACTTTGAATGAAAATTAAGATGCTGCATTTATTTAAAGTCACGGTCCTAATGTTTGCATTGCATGGAATGTACTGTTATTTAATGTTATTTGCTAGTGATGTACTTTGTACAGACTTTTAATCTTATTTTTGGGTACGAGCAAATAAAATAATTTGTTGTCTGTAAATCTTTTCTATATTGCTGAATAGTTAGGAACTCTGAATAACTTGACTGTTTCAGGTTTTGGCAAAACAAAGAAGATGGCAACTTTTAGGGGGGCCCCCTATGGGATAGGGTTATGTTTATGGTCTCTCTTTGGTGTTCTGTGCAATGCTGAATTCCCCTCTGATTTGCAGGATTGCACTTTTTGAAATTTTGTGCCTCGTAGGTTCACTGTTTTCTTTTAGCATCTTTGTTTATGAGGATATCTTATCCTCTCCCAGTGTTCTACTTTTCACTTCTCTATGTCAATTTTTATTTTTCCTTTTCTTTTTGAAGAAAGTATGGATTAGAAGAAATGCGGGTAGGGACAAGATGTATGGTAAGAATTCCATGGAAACATCGCGTATTTGGTTGCATGGTTGCTGATATGTACATGCCTGTGAACATTCCAGGATTTTAAGTGGCCTGAGCTAGGATTACTTGGCAATGAATTTATATAGAAACTTCTTGGATGCTAAAACTCTACCTTAAATAGAAAGGATGTGAAAGATCTACCGAATATAAATATTCAGCAACAATTTTGTGAAGTTCTCGTTAACTGAGAGCATTGCAGTGAAGTTTCAACCCCTTCGTCGAATTTTCAGTGATTAGCAGGATTAGTTGGTTGGTGTTTCATGTGTTTTTCAAATGTTGCTTCAGTTAGTTAAAGAGGTTACAACGAATAAGTGATGTCCTTTGCATTTATCATTGAAGTCTTTTTGAATTTGTTTGTGGGTGTTTGAAGGAAAAAAACTCAAGTAGTTTATAACAGAATAGTTTAGGGGGACTTCAGAAGCTACTTGTGCTTTTGTTTTATAACCATAGAAGAATGCATGAGCATTTTTACAGAATTACAAAACAAAATACTGTTTGCATCCTTATTTGTGTAATTTTATTATTCACTAATTTCACTTTTACGAGCAGTTTTTAAGAAGCACAAGCATTTAGACATGGTTTGATACTATGGAGCTCTTATTACCATTTAAACATGGTTTGTTTGTCTTTAAGCTGTCTTCTTCATGTTCTAACCCTTGCTTTTTCCCTTTTAATTGGGAGTTTGGGGCATGACGGACTAGTATGAAGAATTTAAACTTGACTGGAACGAATTATGTTTTTTTTTTCTTCTCAATGTTGACTTTGAATGAAAATTAAGATGCTGCATTTATTTAAAGTCACAGTCCTAATGTTTGCATTGCATGGAATGTACTGTTATTTAATGTTATTTGCTAGTGATGTGCTTTGTACAGACTTTTAATCTTATTTTTGGGTACGAGCACAAAAAATAATTTGTTGTCTGTAAATCTTTTCTATATTGCTGAATAGTTAGGAACTCTGAATAACTTGACTGTTTCAGGCTTTGGCAAAACAAAGAAGATGGTTATCATTTTCTCATCTTTTGAATGTGGTCACTGAACAAAGAATAAGGTCAAACTACATCTCATACAAAGACTGCTGATCTTTGAGGTAAATATTTGTCACCGAATTTCAGAACAGACAATGCATTAGTAATTTACTAATTTATTTTAGTGACTTCAATTTCTATGCAAGGCCATTATAGTTGTAAAGATAGTTCTCAATGAATTTTCGGGAACTCCAGTAAATTATTTGTGATAGTTTTAACATTTTATTGTACATTACAATGTCTAGGTTGTTTTCTTGTACTGTGTAATGCATACATATTTCCATGTAGTTAGAGCCTAAGTTTTTCTTATGAAAGACAGTTGAAATAGTTAAACTGTCGTCATTAGCTGCATTAATCTCTGGCTTCCAGATTTTGGTTTGCCATATATAATTTTTTTTTATTAAGAATGATGTTTTTAACAATGGCTTGCCATGAGAACCAACACTTGATATGTCGTCATAAGTACCTTGTCATATGTTTTATATTTCCTTGCTCGTTGCAATGGTAGTGTCTGCTTTTCCAACTGAGGTTGGAGGAAGAGTTTCAACATGTTCCGAGAACTCGATTCTTTTAATTATAAATGAAATGATTTGATCCTGGGAAGAGTGGAGGCCAAAGGATAAGTAAGTTGAGACTGAGACAGTCATAGATTACATGGCGTCTTGGATGATTAAGATAGTCACTAAATTCTCGAAGCCCTTGTGTTGTGGAAGTTATTTTGAGGTTTTATTGTGTGCGCGCGTGGGCGCTTAAGTTTTCCATAATAATGTCGTAGATTTGAAACATGGATCAATCAATTCCCTGATCACCACATCGACTTACCATACTGACTTCAATTGTTGGATTAGGACTAGTACTAGATAGTAGATATATGAGTAAAATTGCCTGGGGTTTGGTCAAAAGACTATAAGTTGGGAGTAGTTGTTTCTTTTCTATTGTAACTACTTATGAAGGGAAGGAGTAGAGGCTGTGCCCGCATATATTGGAGTCATTGCAATATGCTATTAGGTTGTAACTATTCGACATATTTTCTCCAATCTACTTAAACAAAAGTTATGACACTTGAAGGAGATAAAATTCTGACACGGCATAATTTGGAACGAGAAATGTTTTTTGAACACCCATGTGGGACACCTCCAGCAACATCTTGGTTAATCACGTGTAAATATTTTGTTAATTCAGTTTATTATATGGTTAATCACGTGTAAATATTTGTTTAGTTCATGATGACCTATTAATCATATAAAGAACTGAATTAATCAGATATTTGCATGTGATTAACCGAATACTTACATGGTTAGGGAAAGTAAGTTTCAGATAACCTATTAACTATATAATGAATTGAATTAATCAAATGTTTGCAGGTGATTAACTAAGATGTCCCAATCGGGTGTGTAAATAACACAACTGATTTCGAATAGTCTTAAACACGCACAGCATGAAGTAAGGACCAATAGAAGAAGAGTATTTCGAGTTTAGACATTGTGGGGAAAGTTTTTTGGATAATGCATGGTGGGAACCTGTTGTGTATAGGTTTTATAGCCGCAGAATTTTCAAAGATGAAGAAAACCGAAGCTGCCCGGCAAAACATGCTTTTTGGGTAGGGGTATAACGGGTTGCTTTGGTTTGGTTTTAATAATTTTTTCTATTAAACCCGAATCAAACCAAACGATTCAAGAACGGTCAGGTTTGGTTCGGTTCAATCCGAAGATTATTAAATTTCAAAATATATATAAATATTAAATATATTAAATATTAAAATATATATAAAAATTAAATATAATGAATAATAAACTATTAAAATATAGATAAATATTAATAAATAATAAATATTAAAAAATATATGAAAATATTAAAATATAATAATTGGTTCGGTTTGGTTCGGTTCCAGAATCCTTGAAACCGAGAATCGAATTAATTATCATTGGGTTTGGTTTGATTCGGTTCAGATCCGAACACCAAAAAAATTCGAATCAATTTAATTGGTTTGGTTTGGATCTTCGGGTTCGTCGGGTCATTAGTTTGGGTCTTACCCCTTATTTTTGGAGAGTCGCTCCTCTTTACAATTACAATAGTAGCGGAGCTTCCACTTCAAGTTTTCTGGTAAAAATATGTATGCTTAAATTATTATTGTAATAATTTACCCAAAAAAAAGAGTAATTTTTAAATGTCAGTTTCGTAGAATTACAGTCTAGAGGTATTTTAATAGTTTACGCAATGTGCTTATAATTGACTGTCAGTCAACTTTTGTTTTTTAACTGTGCAGTTATAGGTTTTAATTGTCACAAATTATAGTAATTTTATTTTTAGGAATATTTATCCCCCTGATACATGGAAATTTTCAATTTTTATTCATAAATTTTGTTTCCGGCTATTTATGTCTGGGAATACTTTTTTATTTCTTGTATCAAACATGAGAAGTGTTAATTCTTATTTTACTTTTCCAAAAATATTAAAATATATCCGATATCAAATATTACATTAGATGAAAGCACTATCTTAAAACTTTCATTAAACTCATAATGCTTACAAAGCATGATTATGAAACTTTAAATAAAAAATTATATATTTCTTATGGTTGCTTGTGGCCAACTTTGTTTTAGTTGGACAAACTTATTTAACTGGCACTAAGCAGGTACTTACTAAACTTATATTTAGTCTGACATCCAATACTGTTGCCATTCATTAACGTCTAGTTGTGAAACACTTGCAGCACATATTTTGCAATGCATGCTCATCTATTTTTAATTATATCCTGTTTCGAAACGATTTCATAAGAATATTACAACCATGTAAATTTAGCGGATTCAACACGCAAATAAATCGGGTAGAAAGAACTTCCTGAAATTATCTTTTTACCAAATTCTAAATAAATCACTTTACTTATACGAGCAATCCTGTCTCTGGACATGACACCTATCTTAGCTAATACATTCTCCACTAAGGTTCCACACATACAATATAGTGGAATGCTAAGTTGGGGAAGGCGGTTCTTTCTGTCCTGCATCTTTTAAATGTGTCCAAAAAAATAATTCAAATAATTAAAGAGGACCCTGTTCTAGATTAATAAATGTAATGTGCCTCATCCAATCTACCCATTGGTGTGCAACTAATGATTCGATATAATCAAGTGCTATATATACTAATCAAGTGCGGCTTTATTTCTTCTACCAGTTATTGGCTTGGCCAAGCCATCAAAGATTGGTTTTGCAATGCCTGTAGCTGAAAAGGCTAGCCAGATGGATGAGTTTCCACTGTTATCTTTATCTTGTAAACATGATGTGCTAGATGATTTCCTTACACCAGATGGCTCATCAAATAAAAAAGCTTTCCCCAATCTTATTAGCATGGGATTTATACCACTTGGTTCAGAATCAGTTGTCAACGCAGTTCGGCTAACAGATTTCTGTCTCTGAGCTAAGCTCTTTCCTGTTCTTGATAGGAACCCACCATTGCTGCTATTATCCTGCACCAACAGCAACTCTGGTGTACCCTTGATGTTAGCTTCAGATTTCTGATGCCTCCGGAGAAGTATATCATTCCATTTATCGGATTCGCCTTCCCGGCTTCTGCAACATCAGACCTTTCCAGAATATCATCCAAAATTCCACCAGCCAAACTTCTAGATTTGTTGTGATGACCGAGAGGTCGGTCAGGCATAGGTAAGTCCCTGGAGAATGAACCATTTTCTGAGGAATTAGCAGCCCCTTTTCTATACATTGCCATCTCAAAGACTGACATGGATTTCTTCATGGTTGGTTTGGCTCCATTGTAACCTGAGCTCATGGATGGGGAGAGCTTCTGCTCGGAGGACTTCATTCTTGGGGACAGGAATGATTCAAACAGTTCACGGTGCTCATGATCAGAGTTTCCATGTCTGATGGGACAGCATCCATGTTCATCAGTAAGTTAAATGCTAAGTAATGATATATTAAAGGAAATACTGTATAGATATCAATAAAAACACAGTACATGTAATCTCGTATTGAAGAAAATGGTACTAAAGTTTCCATACAAACCTGCTTTAATGTCTGTAATTTTTTACCTGTAAGTAATTTATATGGTAAAAGATATAGTACAAAGTTTGAGTGTTTTAACTAGAACCATGATCAAACTCCCTATGGATAGCTCCCATTTAAGGTAAACAAATCAAAATGTTTCCCTTTGTCTCATACAAGATACTCCTTTTGAATATATCATTGGTAGCTAAAGGACAAACTTAGCTTCTGGTATTTAGCGAAACTCCTTAATTCAATAGAGATAAACATACCCTTTAGTACTGGAACCATTTGATAAACAGGGAGATGGAGGGTGCCTTCCATGTGGTGGGATGCGGAGAGTCTTAAGAGCAAACATCTGATGGTCTGTAACAAGGCCATTCATCTTTTTGATGTCGGCCACCTACAATTCTCCAAAGCAAAAAGATCTGACCAAATTATAACTTATTGTGTAACTCAATCTTTTTAGGGGGCAAAAAGAAAAACTGTTAAAGAATTCAGCATAATTTTGTTTATCTATATGAAGTGCCATAGGAAAGGGGTAATCAACAATGATATTTAGATAAAGGAGCAAACACTTGAGAGCCAACTCTCAGAATGCAACTTGGGTGTGAAGAGTACATCAGTACATATAACAAAAATTTCAAAACCATTTTAAATCACAATAGTGTGGCATAGATTTTTTTTTTTCCATGCATTTGGTTTAAGATTAAAGTACTCTTTACTATCAGTATAAAAAGTCTTACACTGACATCTCAACACATGGTGCTTTTATTTTAAATACTAAAGAGAAAGAAACACTAATAATGTTGATTTATCAAAATATCATTCCATGACTGTGTAATTTTCTTTTTTTTTTTACATTTATAGTGCATAGAAATTAAACTCTTTGGTTTATTGAATTAGTCCGTATATCAATCTGTTTATTTCACTTTTTCTATGATAAGTTAATTGCATCCATCATGGACTTTGATTCTTATGCAACACTTTCATGTCATCATCAAATTCCAAAATAACTCTAAAGAAAAAAAAAAAATAATTAAAAAAAGGTACCTCAAGACCATATTTGATTGCAATGCCAGCAAGCGTGTCCAATTTGGATATAGGATGCTCTATGTAGCCAAGTGTAGGAGAAGGAGGAGATGATGATGATGATGATGATGATGATGAAGAAGAAGAAGAGGAGAAGAAAATATCATGGTGGAGCTTTGGCTATGCTCTCCTCTCTCTATTATTGGGTACCATGTTTTCATCATAATCAGATACTTGTAACTGATGGTGGTGATACCCATTACCGTTATGCTCTTTCCACCCATACCTATACATTTCCATTCCCATTTTGGATGTTTGTCCCAAAAGGAATCAGATTGAAATGGCAAATGTGGTTGAAGATGGAGAACAGAGCAATTATTTAGAAATCATCATTTTGCAGAAAGGGATTTGCAAGTGCGAGAGAATGATCAAAATGTGATGGTATTTTTGTGGATTATCTTTTCTTAGTCTTCTTCTCTCTTCGTCAATTCCGATCACCGTTTTCCCGTGAAAACAATGCTATTTCCTGCACCCTTTACGGGGTACTTGGAAACAAAATCAATCAAAGCCTTCAATTTCATTCCTATTATTAATACTAATAATTTTTTTTATATAAATTATAACCTAAAAAGGAAATTAGAATTATATTATATTAAATCCGTATAAAAAATATATATTCGTATCCCCAAATGAAAAGCAAGTGTTTGTCATTTTGTGGGGAAAAATGTTTTAAAATAGTAACATCCAATTTGTTTCTTTGCTGGAAAAACATTCCCTATATACATTCTCCTAAAATAATTTTATAACATAATTATAATTACATACCTTTATCTACATCTTATATTTACATAATTTATATAATACGATAATATCTGGATTCTTCTACATAGATAAATACGAAATACACGTCAGTTTTTGAAACAAAATATGCAACTAAGAGCACCCACAATGGA
>CM061063.1:10900865-10920677 GCA_030762895.1 Sophora flavescens
TTCTCACCACTACTATCGACCTTTTTCGAGGATCAAGATTAGTATCCCGATTGAAGTTAAGACTTCATCCGCACCATCTACCGCTAGTACCAAGGTACAACGGCAAAAACGAGTAAAAACCGATATATTGCAGTGAAGTGAGACGCCAATATATGGATATAAGCACGACAACTACATGTGTGACACACCAAAACAAAGATATAGACATATATAGCTTCAAACAACATAAATTTCTCAGAAATCACAAGTCACTTACCAATGCGTTCCACATCGAAACAGTCATCATTCACAAAAGATTACTGATATTTTACGTATAATCATCTAATCTTTTGTACCTAATCTCTCTCGGAGATTCACTCACAAACAAATGAGTTGATCAGGCCTCTGGAATGACACATTGTCCAAACTTGGTACAATGGTCAACCACATAATGGCACATTATCCGAACTCAAGACAATGGTCAACAAGACAAACGGGCACATCGCCCAAACATCTCCGGGCATGATGGTCAACAAATCAAATGGGCATATCGTCTATTAAGGCACAAATGTCAACTTCTAAGGGTTCTGTTGATTGATGGAAAGGGATGGAATGGAGGGGGATTGGACGGAACGAATGCAGTTCATTGTTCGATTGCAGAGAGGACGTGAATGGAATGAACTCAATGGAACCCATTCCATCCAATTCCCTCACTTGTACTCATTTTTCTTCCTCCACTCAAGGAATGGGATGGAATGAAAGATTAGATGCTTTATAAAATTATTAATTTACTGTCTTATCCTTACCCCAATACATCTTCCCGACCTCTTCACCTCTTCATTATTCACAGGATGTTGAAGATTTTGATCAACAACCTCAAACTCACACAGACACCACAACAACAACCCACCTCTGATCTTCAACACCACCACCTAACCTTCCAGGACACTTGAAACCTCTACAACCTCCTTCTCTCTCTAACCCTCTCTCGTTCCTCCCCAAGGCCTCGACCATGCCCATCCTGAAAACCGTCTCCCAAACCATCCTCTCAGTCTCCCATCCCACTCATCACTTCTCCAAAACCCAACTCCCTCACTCTTTACCACCAAGTGTTCGCTAAACTCCCCACAAAGGTTCAAGTTTTAACATTCACACCAAGTGTTTAGGCGCCATACCATGAAGAGAGAAATATAAAAATCTGCATAGAGAGATGGGGGAAGAGCTTGGTGAAGTGCAATATGGCGGGAAAATGATTGTGGAGGATTGAATCTCACCCGTTGCCGGGGAAGTAGAATTGGAGCAGAAATTCCCAAGCCTTCTGAAGGTTTAGGTGGAAGACGTGGCGTGGAACCAAGAGACAATGGGCGAAAACGGAATAAAGGAATGGTATTATTGAATAAAAGTTATAATTCATTCCATTCAGTCAATTTCCAAATGATGGAATGTAAACTTTGTTCATTCCATCATAAAATATCCAAACAATGGAGTGGTATTTTTATTGTTCCGTTCCATTCGTCAGTTTCATCATGTTCCATTCCGTCTCCGTTCATTATATTCCTTCAATCCACGTAGCCTCAATGGCAAATTGACCATTAAGGCCATAATGTCATCTGTGAAACATGAATATCATCATGATACCAAGGACTAACAAATACGAAACACGAATAACATAGAGATACCAAGATACACGTAACATGATTATTTTCAAGATATATGACCCAACAATATACTATAACATGAATATCATCAAGATATCATATTCACAAATACATCGAGGGTAATGACCAAAGATACCCATAATTAACCATACATTGAAACATGATATATCGTGGAGATCATGACGAACAAATCAATTATAACATGAATGTCGTGGAGATATCATGATAACAAATATATCATTGAGTAAAACTCGGTTTACAAAAACTCTTCGTTGTAACTTACCTTCCAAAATGTCAAACCATATTGAAATTCATTTTCTTTTTGGAAACCCTTTTTTTCCGAAATAATCCAATCTTCGTAAAATCATTTCTACTATAACTTCCTTCATCCAATTGCTTCAAGAACTCATTTTACGTTCAAAAATCAACACTCTGAACAGGGAAACATCATTTGAGACAGAATTCTCATTATTACCCTTTTTAAAAATACTTTCCAATATTGATGGAAATTATCCGGTCAGTTTTGCCATTTACGCTTTTCAGAGGTCAAAAGATGACCTTTTGTGTTAAACAATTTTTTCAACACTTTGTAATAAAATTATTTGGAAACTTTTTTCTCTTAAAACAACATTTTATAACATTAGAAATTCTTTATGTGAAACTTAGTAAGTGCTAAGATATTTTCACGGTCACGTCTCCACTGACTTTAAAACGCTACCTCCACCGTTAAATCATTAAAATAATAATATTTTTCACTTTTTCCATTTTACCAATAATAAATTAAGTAATAATATATTACTATTGCCAACACCAGGCTCTGACGAGGGCGGGAGGATTGGTCTTGCAAGAATACGGACAGGAGCTGCTCTCGACACTTCTAGGCCGGCGGACATATGAAGACCACACCACATCCGAATGAAAGTGGATCTGGATTGTGTAGGTAATGGGACTATACAGTTGAGGAAGGCTTATAGGAATTGATTGGTACTACCAACACCAAAGATGCACCTACTTTGAGTAAGCCCTTGGCTAGAACTCCACGAGTTAAGCGTGCTTGACTTGGGCAATTTTGAATGGGTGACCTCCGGGAAGTTTCACGAGAAGAGTGTGAAAGAGGACAAAAGCATGTTGAAAAAGACCTGGGTTGGTCTGGGACAATCACAATCCATAGAGCAATCAGGATGTTACAAATGGAATGAGCGCACCTCTCAGGATGGTAGGGTTCGGGGACAACACGGGAAGGCTAAGGGGAATGTAACACCGGTGCCGACGAGGGGGGGAGTATGGCCGGTGTTAAGGGCACGGAAAGGAGTGGCTCTGCAGAGTTTATAGGCAGAGGGGCACATGAATGAACCGATTACACACCCGAATGAGAGGGGATCCTGAGACTGTAGGTATGGGACTATACAGTTGAGGATGACTTATAAGAATTGGATCGGTACTACCCACTATCAACAAGATCCATCTTCTTTTCGGTAACTCACTTAAGAACTCCACATTTAAGCGTGCTTGACATGGAGCAATTCTAGGATTGGTGACCTCCGGGAAGTTTTCTAAGCATGTAGTGATGACTTAAAGCTTGAAATACCCGTGTAGATGTCTGGGGACAGTCTCAATCCATAGAACAACGGGGATGTTACAAATGTACTCAGGACACCTCTCCAAGTTTCGGTGTGGTTCCGGGACGAACCAAGATGAAGGCCCGGTCAGGCATGTAACACCGGTCTTGTGAGGACCGGGAGTTGATCGCCCTGCAAGAAGCACCGGACAAAGAGCCGGCAGCGACTTTGTGCGGAGGACATATGAATGAACTGGAGACGCACGAATGAAAGTGGATCCCGAGGCGGTAGGTATAGGACTATACAAATTGAGAGAAGCTTATAGAATTGATTGGTACTACCACTAACAAGATGATCTTACTTGAGAGCCCATCACTAAGTTAACTCCCACGTTAAACTGCTTGACTTGGAGCAACTATGGGATGGGTGACCTCGAGGAAGTTTTCCAAGAACAGTCAGTGAGGAAAGCACGCGAAAGAGCATTTGATGTCGTGGGGGACAGTCATCAATGTTGCTCACATACCATAAATGTACGCCTTTGTTGCATTAGTAATCCCAAGATAAAATCAATAAAAATCCTTTAAAACATTTAATTAACACATATATCTCATAGGGGAAAATTAAAAAGAAATATTTAAAGTGCAAAATACCTCATATTAAATAATATAGTAATAAAATATCCATTTAATGAATATAAATATAAATGAAAAACCACAAGTCTCAAAATCGAAATCTAATTACAATTCAGAAAAACAAGTCGTAAACAAAAAAAAAACGTCACAAGACTCTCAACCATGCAACATTGCTAACCAACTGATGAGAAGATGTCTCCTCAGGTCTCCGGGTCCTCCACCGACGATGTCTTCGGTCTCGAAAACAAATTCATAATGAGATATAAAATCCCCAAAGATCAACACACAGTTTTATAAAATATTTTTTAAACCAATGACATTATTCTCACCCGTGCGGTAACATAAAACTATCCATGGCACTCCGCTAATTTTTTCAAAATAATATATATAAAATAAAATACTTTTAATATCCACTTAATAATCTCATCTGAACACATCACATTACTATATTTCAGATAAATTCTAGTTTAATCCAAGCGGTCAGAGGACCTCCTAATTATATTGGCCTCTTGCCGCATGCCATATATTCACACATCACACGACAATGGCATCCCATTGCCCACCCCTACTCACGAGGGAGTGTTTCGATGTCACCCTCCTATCGAGGACATTTCCATTTCGTACTTTCTCATTGTGTAACGGTGGTATTTCTCCTTTTTCGACATTTTAACATTGTGGTGTTACTTTCGATACTCCTTTTTAGGTAGTATTACTCATTTTTGACATCCCAATTATATGGGGATGTTATTTTGATACCCCATTACGGTGGTATTACTTTTCGATACCCCTATCATAGGTGGTATTACGGCAAACATCATCCGACATACTATAACTCCAAATATGTCATGTCTCAATGCATGTAACAAACTATTTTCCACGAATTAAACAAATAAATTTCCCCCAACAACAAGCAATCACAAATATCACAATATATCACACATGAATAAGTATCTTACAACATCAACTAATCAACTTATTCCCCTTTTAACAAAAAACCCCCAATTTTAGAAATTAGGTTCACGGCAATATGCATCAATCAATTAAAACTCCCAATTTCATATGGTAATTCATTGTCAACACAAACAATCATATATACCATGGAAAGGGGTTCTTAAAAAGTATTGTTACTCACCTCTTGAAGACCTCCAAATATCTAAGCGTTTCTCTGAATCCCAACGTTTGCCAAGAGTTATCATCATCTTCCTCTTCCTAGACTCCTCTTCCACAACTATCTCTTCTTAATACTTGAATTTCTTCTCTTCTTTAGCCGTTTGAGTTTCTAGGTGTAATTAGGGTTCAAAAACGCACCCTAAGAGTGTTAAGATTCTATTTATAGAGCCCCCAATAGCCCAAAACGTGTAAAAACGTGCTAAGCCCGCTTACTATGCATATGGTGCTGTATTTGCACATATCTTGAGTTATAGACATTCAAAAATTATAAATTTTATATCGTTGGAAAGATAAAAGAATTGTCTACAACTGTTATGAAGACCACAAAATCTGAAACTGACGTTTAGATAGTCAAAATGGGGATAAATTTAAAAAAAAGCAGTTAAGCGTTTGGAGCATGAATAGTGTGTACGATTTGATCATAACTTGGCTACAAGAATCCAATTTGGACGAATTTGGTGTCTATGGAAAGCTAAGAGACAGGACTATATTTATTATGCAGATCTCGAATTCAAACAAGTTCTCTTTTGGTTACGAAATATCCATCTGAAGTTTGGTATCTAGTATATTATGCGAAATTGGGCTTAAAGCACTCAAACTATCTATTTATAATAGGTAACACAGCATGAGCCTTGATATGCATATGTTTCCTATCGTTATTTCAGTAAAAATTTAGTCCAGGATAGGTTCTTATCCTTATTTTTATTTTATTTTTTTAAATCAATTTTACATTATTGTGGAACCCATCGGATTTTTATTATAAAGAAAACAATTATAATAAACTCTTATACTACCCTTTTTTTTATTAAAATAATTATATTTGAATTTTTAGGATGTTATATTTCTCCCTCCTTGGAGAATTTCGTCCCCGAAATTCATCACATACTCACACACATATTGTAACATATGCGAAAACCAAACATAAAGGTTACCTTACCTTAAACAACAAGATGCAGGTATTGACATACCATGTCCTCTTCCATCTTTCAAGTAATTTCCTTCAGAGTTAATCCTTTCCCATAACACTTTCACCAATGGAATTGTCTTGTTCCTTAGAGTCTTCGTGCCCTTTGTCCAAGATTTGACTAGGCCTAGGCTTATAGATCAAATTATCCTTCAATTGTAAAGACTGGGAGCTATCACATGAGACTCATCGGTACATATTTTCTAAGTTGCCACACATGGAAAACATCATGAAGATTTGCCAATTGTGGTAGAAGAGCCAATTGGTAAGCAACGGGCACGACTCTTTTGAGAATTAGGAAAGGTCCCATGAAACAAAAGAGTCAGTTTTACGAATGACATTGACCTCCCCATCCAAAACTTAAGAGTGCCTCTCTCAAGATTACATGTTCCTCTTCCTAAAATTCTAAATGCTTTCTTTTCTTGTCGACATAACACTTTTTATCTATTCTAGCATTGCATCTTTCCCTCAATTATTAATCCTAATTGCGATCTCTTTGATTAAATCGATCTTAAAAATATCTTCTCACCTACTTCGCACTATCATAAAAGGGGATCTACATTCCTAATCACATCATTAATATATATATATATATATATATATATAGTCATTAAATATTCCACCAGATAATAAATGTACAATTCATGGCCCCTTAACATAAAAAAAATTATTTTTTTAATGAAAAAAAATTTAATTTTAAAATGAAGTCAATAATAACATTTATATAATAAAATCATGCACTTAAGCATTTGTTTCTATCCATCCGCCTATAATTAGAACACCTTCACTTGCATTTCATCTTTATAAGCATTCTCACAAATTAAATTTAACAAACAATTCATAAAAGAAATTGATGTAATATTTTATATCATCCATACATAGATATAATATCTCTTTCAGACTCTATACCAAATTTCTTATATTCTGCTACGTGCCGAGAAATTTTATACATTTTATAAATAAAGAAATGTGAAGAACTAGCACGTTCACATACTAATTTTTAGCTATCCCAAAATGATAATTTCAAAAGAGGAAGAAATAGTTTCACTTTATGTTGATAAGAAGATCTTACTAAAAAAAATATGTGATAACAAAATGGAGAATAATGTTTAACAAAATTACAATTAAACTGTGCAGACATTATGCAAAAACAACTGTAAGAATTAACACCACAATAGTATAAGAAACCAATTCAATCTCGATCCTTGAGTAGGCACATACAAATAAGAAATAACATTTTTCACTTTTTGTTAAGAAATATAAGTTTGTTAGGATTAGACATGCCATTAATCTATAGTGGAAAACAAATCATAGGGAATATCAATCACGATTAATACTTTGTCACTTGAGAAACAATTTGAAATTTCAAGGAAAGTGATCCTCTAAAAATTATATAACAAAATTACAACATTATAATAAAATTTGAACATATATATATAATTCTTTAATCTTACTTCCATTTTTATTCCCGTCCACTAATACTTTTTTAAATCTTGATGCTTCTTGGTTATTCCTAGACACATGGTTAACGTTCTTTTATGTGTCTCTTCTAACATTTTTTTCCTTTAAGGCCTCCTCCTTAGAGACAATGATCCTATTCTTAAACAACACTACACCATTATTATATAACACATAATTCTCTTGATCCAAAAAGAGATTTCAAATCCTAGTTTAAAAACTACACTCGCTTAATCTATTTTCTAAGGTCACTACAAATTTTCAACCTATTCAATTCCAAGTTTTAAGCCTTAAAATATATCCAAATTCATGTCTCTAGACTCTTCTATTAGGTTCATCACTTGCAACTTCAAGTTAGACTTGTGTGGAAATTTCCTACTCCGAATATCGACTACTGCATTAGCCTTTCCCAGACTATACTTCAACTCAAAATTATAGTTCCTAAGAAAATTCATCCACTTTCTTTGCCTTATATTTAACTCTTCGTCTATGTCTCTGTCTCTATCTCTTAACAACTGTTTAAGGCTCTACTGATCATTAAAAACTTCAAGTTGTATCCTATACAAGAGATTTTCCTTTCCTAATCAGCTTGGTGAGAGGTAAGGCTAGTCACAGAGAATTCGTTTATAACTTCCTATAATACTTCTCCGATTCTAGGAAACTTCTCACACTTGTCATTGTCTTAGGCTGCTCTCACCCTATCCCTGCATCTACTTTACTAGAATCAACCACTACTCTACTCCATTGATCTAAGCTCATTTATCATAGGTAAAAGATACCTATCCATAATAATTACTTTGTTCAATTGCATATTGCCCACATATAACCTCATACTCCCATCATCTTTTCACACTAAAATCACTCAAAACTTAATAAAAAATCAAACATATTTTTAAAATTTTATAAAGTGAACCATAATTTAATTTATATATTAAATTTATAATTTGATTCAAACTAACAAAAAATAGAACTCATGCCACAATTAAATCCACTGAGTCGGAGGAAGTTAGAAATATAATTACAATTCAATAAATTGGCCTCGATGCGATGGAGGTGAACTTCACGCACGAAGGAATTAAAAAAATTAATAGGACATTTCAATTAGATATGGAAATGGGTCTTGAAGGTGTTGGCAGAAGTATAGATGATGAGAATAGTGTAAACAAGAAAAGACCAAAGATGAACGCACATACAAAACTACCATTAGTAATAATTGCTTATAGATTCAAGGAAAATAAATTTATTAAAATCAATTCATCATCAACATTCAAAATCTCATATAAAGAATCAAGTACCCTAAATTACAATTTTTTTAATTTTTATTTTTTATAGTAGACTAATCTACATGTAAAAATCCAAAATTAAACGTATCAAGGAAGGGTAAACAAATTTTATTTTTACTCGGACTCCGGTATAGATACAAAATAAGATCGATGGCATAAGGAACATCCCGATGCATAGGAAGACGATTTAAACAAGCACTAGAAGCAATAAGATTATCCCCAAAACATATGACTCAAAGGACAAACGAAAGATAGGCAACTCAATTTTCACACTTGAAGGATATATCAAAAGAAAGTGTCAGCTCCGAATCAAACAATATAGGAACTTCTTCCCCTATACGTGTTAAAGAAATCAAGTCTCCTTCGGATTCTAAGGCCTTTAATAATAACGGATCATTCTTCTTGAATTGAAAAGTCCCACGTGCTAAGGGTCCTAGGTAGCCACCACTCCATCGTAGATTGGCCTCCATTCTCCTACACAGCTGATTGGAGAGTCTCTGGTCACACTTGCGTAGCTCGATCATACAAACCAAAGTCAGCCGCAAGTGCAATGTTCGCCCCTCGCCTATTAGTCCTATAAATCGCTCACTACCTATGAAATATTGGGTTGATCGTGTCCAATATCCCAAAGAATAACATGCAGTATTTATAACTCTAACAAGCATCCTATCGCCAAGTTTTGTTTTAGAAAAACCCCCACTACCACAAAAAGACGATTTAGAATCGAATCAAGCCTCGATACCATAAATGTAATGCCCTTTGTTACATTAGTAATCCCAAGATAAAATCAATAAAAATCCTTTAAAACATTTAATTAACATATATCTCATAGGAAAAATTAAAAGGAATATTTAAAGTCCGAAAATACTTCATATTAAGTAATATAGTAATAAAATATCCATGTAATGAATATAAATATAAATGAAAAACCACAAGCCTCAAAACCGGCATCTAATTACAATCCGAGAAAACAATGCGTAAACAAAAAAAGAACTTCGTCAAGACACCTCAACCATGCTGCATTACTAACTAACAAAGTGATGAGAAGATGTCTCCTCGAGTCTTTGGGTCCTCAACGCACGATGTCCTCGGTCTCGAAAACAATACTTATAATGAGATATAAAATCCCGGTGATCAACAATACGATTTTTATAAAATATTTTCAAAATGACACTTATTCTCTCAGCCAGCGGTAACCAAAACTTGTCCATGGCACCCGCTAATTTTCCAAAATAATATATATAAAAGAAAATACTTTTTAATATCAACAATAATCTCATCTCAATACATCACATTCCATATACCAGGATAAATTCTAGTTTAATCCAAGCCGTCCGAAGACCTTCTAATTAAATTGGCCTCTTGCCAGGCATGCCATATATTCACACATCACACAACAATGGCGTCCCATTGCCCACCCCTACTCACGAGGAGTGTTTGATGTCACCCTTTTGTCGGGGACATTTCCATTTCGATACCTCCCATGTGCACATGGTGGTATTTCTCCTTTTCGACACCCCAATCTGTGGCGGTGTTACTTTCGATACTCCTTTTAGGTAGTATTACTCATTTTCGACATCCCAATTATATGGGGATGTTACTTTCGATACCCCATTACGGTGGTATTACCTTTCCGATACCCTATCATAGGTGGTATTACGGCAAACATCATCCAACATACTATAACTCAAATATGTCATGTCTCATGTATGTAACAAACTATTTTCCCACGAATTAAACAAATAAATTTCCCCAACAACAAGCAATCACGAATATCACAATATATCACACATGAATAAGCATCTTACAACATCAATTAATCAACTTATTCTCCCTTTTAACAAAAACCCCAATTTTAGAAATTAGGTTATTGGGCAATATGCATCCAATCAATTAAAACTCCCAATTTCATATGGTAATTCATTGTCAACACTATATACCCATGGAAAGGGTTAGTAAAAAGTATTGTTACTCACCTCTTGAAGATCTCCAAATAGCTCCAAGCGTTTCCTCTGCGAATCCTAACGTTTGCCAAGAGTTATCATCATCTTCCTCTTCCTAGACTCCCTCTTCCACAACTATCTCTTCTTAATCCTTGAATTTCTTCTCTTCTTAGTCGTTTCTGAGTTTCTAGGTGTAATTAGGGTTCAAAAACGCACCCTAAGACTGTTAAGATTCTATTTATAGAGCCCCCAATAGCCCAAAACGTGTAAAAACGCCGCTAAGCCCGCTTACTCTGCATATGGTGTTGTATTTTCGCACATATCTTGAGTTATAGACATTAAAAATTATAAATTTTATATAGTTGGAAATATAAAAGAATTGTCTACAACTGTTATGAAGACCACAAAATCTGAAATCGACGTTTAGATAGTCAAAACGTGGATAGAATTTAAAAAAACGGTTCCCGGCGCTAGAACATGAATAGTATGTACGAATTTGATCATAACTTGAGCTACAAGAATCCAATTTGGACGAATTTGGTGTCTATGGAAAGCTAAGAGACAGGACTATATTTCTTATGAAGATCTCGAATTCAAACAAGTTCTCTTTGGTTACGAAATATCCATATGAAGTTAGGTATCTAGTCATATTATGCAAAATTGGGCTTAAAACACTCAAACCATCTATTTATAATGGGTAACACAGCATGGGCCTTGATATACTTATGTTTCCTATCATTATTGCCGCAATAATTTAGTCCAGGTTAGGTTCTTATCCTTATTTTTATTTTATTTTTTTAAATCAATTTTACATTATTGTGGAACCCACTGGATTTTTATTATAAAGAAAACAATTATAATAAACTCTTATACTACACTTTTTTTATTAAAATAATTATATTTAAATTTTTAAGATGTTACAACTATTTCCACTGAATTAAACTTATTAATTCATAAAAAGTTTTTAAATACTTTTAACCTCGTATTTAATTAAGCTCTGACGACTGTCAGGCTTTCCGATCCATAATCCATATCAACAATAAATTTATGTCAACAATTCATCATGATATTATAGTAATTAACCCAGGCAGATCATGTATCAAAGCATTATAATGCATAACTGCAAATAACTAACCACAGATAAAATCACAACTTAACACAAAGCTAAACAACCACCATGAATCTCAACCAAATATTACAAATAATACACCAATCACATATATAATTATTGGGAAAAATCTCTCATGTAAGCTCCTTACCTCTTGAAGATTCAAATTCCTATCCAACGAAATCTCGGTTTCAAATCCGGTTTCCTCCACGAACTCGGGTACTCAAAACAAATGTTATCCTTCAACAATTACAACAATTACAACAACAAATCAACAATTTAAACAACTTAAGAACACCTAATTACCTACATGTTGGTTTCGGACTTGGTGTGATTTTAGGGCTAAAGATCTCTAAAATTCCTAAACTTTTGGATTAGTGATTCCTAATCACTTAAAACCCTAAATCAACACTTAGGTTACAAGAATTGAAATAAAATATTCCAATCCTCCAACAAATCCAATTACGCCATGACCAAAAATATGTCTTAGAGACTTTGATTTGATCTAATAACCATGGATTCAATACATATATAAGCTATAAGATTGAATCGTGTAAAACTAGTTAAGAAAAATTGAACAAAATCCTCCCCCTCCAAAGTGTAAGGTTCGGCCTCTTTAGGTTCAAATGGCTAGAAATTTTTGTTTGATGTAAGCTCATAGATCTAGAATATAGGGATGATAATAGGAGCATAGAAATTGGTTTCACATTTTAAGGATTTTTTTTATGATTTTCTAGACAATTTCAAAGTTTCTAGATCTAGAAATTGGAAAAATGAATAAGGCATTGAATCATGAAAATATGTGAAGAACATATAGTTAAATGATGATGAGGATCATGGATTACCTCTTGGAATTGAAATAATGGGCAAGGAATCCCCAAGTTACTTCACAAAGTAAGCTTATGGAAACTTAGAGTTTTTTTGTAAAAATGGTAAAAACTTGGTGAAGAAGATGACCTTGGCCTTAAATAGAAGTGAGAATGGGCTCATTTGGAGGGGTTTGGTCATTCCAACTAGGGGCAAAAAGGTCCAAGCATGAATTTTGAGGGACAAAATGGTAATCTTACATAATGACATTTTGGTGATAAAATAACAACTTAGGGACATTATAGTAATTTCACCTCAAAAGCAATCATGACACTTGTGAGTCACCTATATGACTGAACCTTATGAGTCATCACTCATCTTCATCCATTGAATGTCGGATTTTGTCTGCACGACGTCCGTTCTCGACTCCGTCAATTACCCGATTAGGGTTTGCCTGCTTTTTCGATCAAAATTTTTTCAAAATAACCAAACTCGTTGGAAATATGTTTTAAACATAAACCATTTCGTTCACGAGTCAAAATTAGGTTTTCTCGATCATTAAAATCTTCGGAACACCGGTGTTTTCCTTTCGAACTTTTACCAAAATTCATCCGATTAAACATAATATTTCATTTCCGATCGAAATTTGGAATGTAGAATTCCTCACGGATAAAATATAAAAAAACTACAAATTTCAGTTTCGGGTCAAATTAGGGTTTTCCGTCGTTATAAAATTATACTGTAAGTAAAAACGCAGACCAGTTTCCTCTGAGTTTTGAACCCGAAATTTCAGCGTATACTTATAAAAATAAGTATAATATGAATACGACTTTAGTTTTCCCAAAATCATTTTCTAAGTTTCAGATAAAAATATAAACGTTTATTTATATTTATACCGATCTTAGAAAGTAGAAAAATCGGGGTGTTACAATCAACATAGATGAATCACTCCTTTAATCTAAGCGCACAAAACCTCCGGTTGAAAACTAAAGAAAAATAATTTATAAGAACAAAAACCAAAATTTTCTCATTTTATAGAAACCAAAATTCGCTCATTTTCTAAGGACAAAAATATATTTAACCCTTTATCTTATATCAGAATTAATACGTATTTTTTATACATAAACTCAATTTTTTTACTAACAAAGGCCTAACTACAGAACAACGAGGTGGAACAGGCTTCCCTTAAATCATCTTGTAACAACAAGCCTAAAAGAGGCCAAGGCCTATCTACAAAGGATAGAGAGAAAGATTCACAATGGCCTTCATGAGCTAAAGCATCAGCACATCTGATAGTTAATCTTGAAATATGAACGAATTCCAGATCCCAATCCTTCCTTCGTAGAAATCTTTGTGATCTCTTCAAGAAGAAACTGGATAGCCGGGTTTAAAGCATGTCCTCTATGAATGATATCTACCACAACCTTTGAATCAAACTATACAAACACTTTCTTTAGGGCTAGATTACCAAACATCCTCAGTCTTGATAAGATACCCCACATCTTCGCCCACAAAGCATTGCTAGAAGTAATTTTGCAGTAGAAACCCTTTACGAAGAACCCAACCGAGTCTCTTAGCAGATCACCACAAGCAGAGCTACCTTTCCCAACCCCATGAGACCCATCAACATTTAGTTTGAAGCAACCTTGGGGAGGCTTAGACCAAGCAGCATGAGCGGGTTGATGATGGCGATCTCATTAATCTATTAAAATTTTAATTTTGACATAAATTTTTAAAAATAACTATTAACCAATGGAATAATTTAACATATGCCTATCATGTTAAATTATATTTTGCACATAAAATATAACTTTTAGTTAATAACTAATAATTAAATAAATATTAAAAATTGGAAAAAAATAACTTTTTTGTTATAAAATGGAATAGTTCAACTATTAAAATCAGTGATTTTAAAATCGGACCGGTCGTTGACTCGATCAAGTTACTGGGTTAATGGGTCACTGGTCGAACCAGTAAGTCACTGGTTGAACCGGATAAACCGGTGTATAATAAATTTATAGTAAAACGTGTATATATATTATATTTTTGATACATATAACAAACAACAGTGTTGGCCCAGTGGTGCTCCCAGCACCTCGGCTCGTCTGAAGTTCAAATATGCACGCACACAAATACAAGACCAGTCCCCGGGCAGAGATGCGGTTCAACCGATTGGTTTAGTCGACCCAAACCGGTTCAACCGCGAGTTGATGACGTCGCCGTCGGTTCGACGACAATGCGGACAGGGACATGATTGATTTTTGGAATTTCCTCTGAAATTCGGATATCCAAGCACACAAATAGTAAAACATGTTCGAACCTCCCAGTACCGCATAACATGATTGATTTTTGGAATTTCGTCGCGAAATCGAGATATGCCGCACACAAATACAAGATCGGTCCGGCAGAGATGCGTTTCAATCGACCCGGTTTAGTCAAGCCAAACCGGTTCAACCAGCGAGTTGATGGCGTCAGGCACCGGTTCGGCGGCTTATGCGGTCCGATATCGCGAGCCGGCCGGACATGGGTCCGGTTTCGGTCGGACCGCCGGTCCGGTTTTAATAACACTTTGGTTAAAATCTATATGGGTTTTTCTATCTTGTGCAATTTTGCATAGGTTAAGCATCTTAAAAGAGTGTATTTATATAGGAACTTGTGTTTTTATACTTTCAAAGCGAGATGCTTAATTTTCCAATAAATAGTTGCTACTTTTGAGTTTCTTAACATGTGCAAAGTTGCACATGATAGAAAAACCCAAACTATATAATTATATATAACTATATAGGTGCCTTCTAACATGAGGGACCAAGTAAGTCCCTCATTGTGAGGAACGGAAAATGACTGGTTTTAGCGGAGTTCTTTTAGGGGTTTATTTATAAATTTATTTTTTTATAGGTTAACCTTTTTAATTTGTTATTTGCAGTAAATTCCCTGTTCCTTTTCTCACCACTTTGTCTCCCTAAGCTCTGATTTTCTACCCCAAACCGTCACTGCCGCCATCGTGAAGAGGAGACAAAATGGCCACCCAAAAAATCATTGATCAGAAAAGTCGAAACTTACCATCGGAGGAGATGAAATAATGGACTCAGACTTGGTCGTTGATTGCCTTCCCTTTGTGAAAAGTAAGTTCAACCACAAATAAGCAAAAGGAACACAGAGGGGGGAGAATGGCTGGACGGTGGTTGATTGCAATGAACAAGGTGCGGTGATTTACGGTGGGCGGTGCTAACGAGGTGGAAAGGGACTCCATTATCTGCAAAATGGGTCAGACTGGAGGTAAAAGATGATAGGCAAACGTTATCCTTTTATTTAACTTCAAATAAAAATAAGTGTATTTAACGAGTTTCATTTTTTTAGTTACAACTTCGCGTTTTAAAATAATAAAAACGAGAATGGGAAAACATGTGTCGAACCCGCAACCTATTGGTGTGTAACGTAACAATGAACCGCTAGACTAGTATTGAAGTTGTGATCATCGATGTATTATATATATACTTAACCTATTGGTAAAGTTAAATTCGTGTTTTTGGTCGATGGCGTCCCCATCCGCAAAGTGACCACTCATCCCTACCAAAGGTTCTTCCATGGCGCCTAGGTGGAAGGAGCGTTTTCCATTATCACACAGGGGTAACTCATTGAGATTGGTTGCACAACTAACACACTCATATCCCACAATCTCCCTCCAAACGGTTGAAACCAAATGCGAATTCTTCTGTAACCATTTCCTCTTCAACTCACCCAATCGTCCTGGATGACTCACAAGAAAACGGAATCATACTCGTTCATACCCTTCTCGCTTGCGCTGAAGCGGTTAACAAGAACAACCTCTCAATCGCGGAAGCGTTGCTTCACCAGATCGGGTGTCTGGCGTTGTCACAACCCGAAGCACATGTGCGGCGAATCTATGGTCTCTGCCAAACAACGTCATTGCTCTACCATAGTAACTACCACAACCATTACAAAATAAAAAGGAGATCGAAAGCAGAGAAAAAGTTGAGTGACATGAACTTTGGATCCATTAAGGATTTAATTGCAATTTATAATTTTATTAAATTAAATATCAGGGACCATTAAGCAAATATAAATGAAACCTATATTATCATGTTCAAGTAAGTGATATGAGCTATCCAATTATTTTAATAATAAATCTAAGGTCTCATGTTTGCTCCCTTGTATTAGAAGGCACCAACTATATTAGCCTGATAAACAAAATTTAAATTGTTTTAAAGGAAAGAAAAAAAAAAAAAGAACTGAATCCCTGTTCCCTATTTGGGTACCCTTTTCGCGATAAATGCCCTCTTTTTCTATCTATCAGTGAGCGCTTCGTTGTGTGTTAACTTGCTTGCAGCCGCCAACTAGTGCCGCTTTCGGTGGCCATCATCTCTATTTTCCGCGGAAACAGAGAGTCCTCAACTCAAATACCCAATCTGTCTCCAACCATGGTAAGCTTAGCTGAATAATACTTTATGTATTATTTAATATATGGAACTGGGTATTCGTGTTCTATCCAATTTTCTCTGAAACCCAACAAAAAGGTTTGTCACTGAGCGTGCGTTTTGAATGAAACAGAGGAAGAAGAAACAAGGGTTTAGGAGGCCCGTTATCATCAAGAAGCAGCAGCAGCAGCAGGTGCAGCAGCCCACTGTGGATCCTATCACCGGAAAGAAGATTCCAAAAGTTTCGTATTTTCAAGAGGGAAGTTGCCTGCTCCTCTCAAACAGCTTCAGATGGATCTCAGAAAGCTAATGTTGCCTTACACTGCTCTAAACCTCAAGGTCATTCTTCCTTTTCCATGTTCATGTTTCGAATTTTATGTGTAGTTTATTATTTGACGTGTTTGGAGAATCTTTGGTGTTCCCTCTTGATTTGTAGTGTTTTTTTTAATATCAACTTCAAGGGTTTTGGTGTGACACAGGAGAGGGGCTGTTTGGCAATGTTCTATCTAATTTGAGTGTTGAGTATAATCTTATGTCTCTTCGTTTGCAGGAAAAGAAAAGGAATAATCTGAGAGACTTTCTGAACGTTGCTGGACCTATGGGTGTCACACATTTCCTCATATTATCAAAAACTGCAGCTGCACCTTACTTGAGAGTTGCAACAACCCCACAAGGACCTACTCTTACGTTTAAGATACATGAATACTCATTGGCAGCTGACATTGCTCGATCTCAATCGCATCCTCGATGTCCTAAAGATCTTTTTAAAAATTCTGCTTTGGTAAATTATTTCTCTCATACTCACATGCAACCATGGCAATGCAGCTTCTTAAAATTTATAGAATATAATAATGTTGCAATCAGTTGGAACTTTGGCACTAAAATAATTAATGGTCTGCTGCATATTATGCAGGAACTAATGTAGTTAATTTATATGCTTTCGTTATTCATCCAAGATTGATGTCTGTCTCCATGTTTTCTTGCCAGATTGTGCTTTCTGGATTTGTGAGTGGAGATCTACCTCTACAGCTTACAACTAACATGTTTCAGAATATATTTCCAACAATTGATGTCAAAACCGTATGTTTTGCAGACACATACACTTTAATGACATTCATGACATCCGAGTTCTTTATCTTTTAATGTCACAACATACTGTTTCAGGTTAAGCTCACCTCTTGCCAAAGGATCGTGTTACTTAATTACAACAAAGACACTAAGCTAATTGATTTTCGGCATTATTCAATAAGACTACAACCTGTAGGTGCTTCACGCAGAATAATAAAACTTGTGCAGAGACGTCAGGTGCCTGATCTAAAGAATCTTCAGGACGTGAGTGATTTTGTCACAAAGTAAGATACATGCTTATTCACATATGTTAGATAGAGTATATGAAAAGTATCTCATAATGTCACTATTGTATCTTAGAATATTTTATGTCATCTCAAATGATATCTTATGATTTATTTCCTTTTATATTCCTTGATTTGTTTTCTTATTTATTTAGGACTATGAGTCTATTATTAGTATAAATAATTTCGAGTCTTAATATTTTATCCTCCTTCCTTACCTAAAACCACCTAATTCAGCAACATTAGCTCTCACTGCCTTGTCCCTTAGTGTGTGTGATGTGCTGTTCTAGTTCGGGAAATGGGACTCCTCTTTTTGCTTTGTTGAGTTGTGAATTTTCTTTGGAATAGGCTTATAGGCTTTTTGGCCAATTCGGAGAGATCCAGGTCTGCCCTAAGGATTCACATCAGTTTATTTTTATTTCACTGTAGAGGTTTTGACTTCCCTGAAGATGCTGAAACTCTTTGGCAGTGTCCTTTGGTGCCTATGGTTGGAGAGGAATGTTAGTATCTTCAAGGGAAATTCTTCATCTATAAATAACATTTGGGATAGGGTCATTCTGTTGGCTTGTTTGTGGTGTTCAGCCCATGATTTATTTAAGATGTTTCCTTGATAGAAATACAAAGAGATTGACATGCCTTACTACATGACCCAATATCGTAGGTCCGAAATGTTTATTTTTGTTTTCTTAGGAGCATATGAATAAAGTTTGGGCTCCGTCGTGCTTTGTTTTTTCTTTTTTGAGGCTTGTTTGCTGTTCTTGTATTTATATCTCTCTGTAGGTTTTTTGGCGGAGGACATCTTATCCTCCTATCTTGTAATCCTCTTATTGAATTTCTTTTTCTATAAAAAAATGGAGAGGAAGAGAGAGACGTCATAATCCATTTGACACGTGAACCCATTCTGATTTGTTGGAGTATTGAGACCAGTAATGAACAGAATCCTATCTAACTTGCTCTTTAGTTCTTGTGTTTTGATATTTTATGTATTGTGAGGTTTAATATTAGGTTCTATAGAAAGGAAGATAAATTTGATCAGGACTTCAGAATTTGATCAACCTTCTCCTCTTCCCCCACGTGCCAAATGCTGCATTTTTCTAAGGAGTAAATCATAAACAATGACCAGAAGCATGTTTTATTTTCTGTTCTCAACTACTTAGTGGAGAACATGACATTAGCCTTCAAAGAAGCTGTCTGTATAAATTTTGCAAATGATTTTGAAAGGTTTTTGTTCTAGTGAAATATTTCCTGAACTTTCAGTCAGTATTTTGCCTATATCTGTAAGGAAATGGACTAAAAATTGTATTATCTCTATAAAAGATTGATCATAGTTAATACTTATTTTTTTTCTTGTCTTTATTGTTTCACTTGTGATTTGTAAGGGCTGGATATGGATCAGAAAGCGAAGCAGATGAAGAAGCAGCAACAGTGACTTTGTCTAGTGATATTGGCAGAGTGAACCGTGC